>JAUIMM010000211.1:5322500-5707500 GCA_031769625.1 Taudactylus pleione
TGAAACCTTAGCACAGCTGCAGTATGCTACACAAATAGTAAGTGGGAAAACTTTTGTAAAATGTGTAGTTAAAAACTTCTAAATTAATACCCAATGGTAAGTTATTACATAATGCTGAAATAAATACACATAACCCCTCACATTTAAGGACTGCAGTCTTCTCTGGCATCAGTGGGGATAACTCTTAAACTGGCGACTTTTAAAAGAAAAAAAAAATACACATGGTCCCTTTATTGCACAAGACGAGACCCAATTCACACCAGATGTTAGAATGCCATGCTATAGCAATTATCAGCTGCTGGACACATTACAGACATACTGTACACTTATTAGGTTGTACCGTCATGGTTAATAAAACAAAGGGTTTTCCCCCCTGACCTGGAGTCTATGAATGGGAAAAGGAAGATGCAGGGGGGAAGGGGGTACGGACTCGCGCAGGGGGGGGGCATTTGTGTGAAAGAGGTATGTGTATCTGTGTCAGTGTGTCTGTGTAGGCTGTCAGTGTGTGTGTATATGTGTCAGTGTGTGTGTGTATATCAGTGTGTATCTGTGTCAGTGTGTGTATGTGTGCATGTCTGTGTCCCTCAAATACACATGTGTAAATTTGACAAGCCCACAAAAATCTAAGGGGGGTGATGTTGGTGTGCTGAAGTGATGGTGTGCTAAGAGATGATGCAGTGGGGAAGTGATGGTGTGCGGAGAGACGATGCAGGGTGGAAGGTGATGATGTGGCGGAGAGACAATGTGGTGGGAAGGTGTTGGTGTGCTGAGAGATGACACAGGGGGGAGGTGATGGTGTGCTGAGAGATGACACAGGGGGGAGGTGATGGTGTGGCTGAGAGATGACACAGGGGGGAGGTGATGGTGTGCTGAGAGATGACATGGGGGAGGTGATGGTGTGGCTGAGAGATGACACGGGGGGAGGTGATGGTGTGCTAAAAGACAACGCAAGGGGGAGGTGATGGTGTGCAGAGAGCTGATGCTGGGGGGGAGGTGATGGTGTGGCTGAGAGATGACACAGGAGGAGGTGATGGTGTGCTGAGAGACGACACAGGGGGGAGGTGATGATGTACTGAGAGAAGACACAGGGGGGGAGGTGATGGTGTGCTGAGAGACAATGCAGGGGGGCAGGTGTTGGTGTGCTGAGAGACAATGCAGGGGGGAGGTGATGATGTGCTGAGAGACAATGCAGGGGGGGAGGTGATGGTGTGCAGAGAGACGACGTAGGGGGGAGGTGATGATGTGCTGAGTGACGACACAGGGGGAGATTGTGTGGCTGAGAGACACATGGGGAAGAAAGTTACACAGGGGGAATGAGTCTGGTTGAACCGTTGTTGTATGATGATGACCTTGGTAATATTCCTACACAAACAGGCATCTTCCGGACAATGTGACCCACATGAATAGTGAATACCGACTGAAGATGCCATCTTCCCAGGGAGGATACATTTCTTCAGAGGTTCCACATTGGGAGAAACCATCGTAGTGACATCAGAGTGACGAGAAATCGGTGGCGTGTCATGTTGGCACTTTTCATTGGCCATGCCCCTTTGGTATGTGACCACGCCCATTTTTTGCCGCGTGCCTAAGGCACGCAAATACGTTTTGCTGTAGGTCTGTGTGGAGGGGGAAGAGGGGGGAGGGGGGGCATCGTTCTTCAACTTGCCACTGATCCCACAACCTCTGACCTGGCTCCAGCTGTTGGACCCTTTTGCTGTAGCAATGTGCAGGGATTAGGCATCCACACAGCTGCAGGCTGACTTTGGAGAGTTCCACAATCAGATAGATCAGCAGCCCGTCCATAGTGGCCAGCTTGCCTTGTGCAGTACACGGAGCATAGTTGCCAAGTCCTCTTATAACAAGCGGAAATGGGCCTTTTTTTTTCAAGTTGCATTTTTTTTTCAAGTTGCTTGTTTTTAAGTTGCTTGTTTTGGGGCTTTTTTTTAGGTAGCTTGTTTTTGGGCTTCTTTTTAGGTAGCTTATTTTTGGGCTTATTTTTTTAGGTAGCTTGTTTTTTGGCTTTATTTTAGGTAGCTTGTTTTTTGGGCTTTTTTTTAGGTAGCTTGATTTTGGGCTTGAGTAGCCAGGTACCACTAATAAGGTAAGCACGTTACATAGCTGCTTCACCCATCGATTTATGTTTAGCTGTCTGTCTGTTTATCTCTCTGTATTATCTATCTCTCTGTATGGCTCTTTGTATTATCTATCTCTCTGTATAGCTCTCTGTATTATCTATCTATCTCTCTGTATATGTATTTATATAGGTTTGGCTAACTAGAACATGACTTGTTTAAACGATGAGTAGAAGTTACATTTTCCCATATATCAGTTATTTTGTTTTGAGGTGTTTGCTTAAATGACCCTTTTGTCCTGCATGTTACCACGCACAGAGAGCCTGATTCAACAGTGAACACTAGTGCGCTGCTGACCTCAGATTCTCGCTGTTTGGGAATCTGCACAGTGGAAAATGTGCAAAATGGGTCCTGCGACATCACACGCAGGCCCCCGTTTTCCTCTGCCTGATTGACAGGCAGAGGCGTTTGCGGGGTGGTGTAAAGACGGCCTGAGTTCCTTCGAACGGGGGCGTGTTGTCCCCATTTTCCGGGAGCGGCAAGGCCAGAATCTGTGCCCATGAAGGCAGACTTCCTGCCCTTGCAGGATAACAGGACCAGGCCAGGTTGTGGTAAGCTTCAGCTACGGCAGCCTAACCAAGGATGCAACCATCGCGACCAATTATTGCAATGGTGATCCCAAACTGCGACCTTGTGCCCTGGACTTTACTTCACACAATGGGGTCTATACATAGAGCAGAGAAAAGCCATTTATATATGTATTTTAATAAAATGAAAATAAACAATAAAGTTTGTGTTTTTCATTAAATTACCCCCATCCCTGTACCACTATATCAGATTGGCCTTATGTTTTGGACTTTATTGGACTTGTCACTCATCAGTTGCTTGTTTTTCATTTCAGAGTTGGCAACACTGACACAGAGGGGCATATTCAATTGAGTGCAAGGAAAAAAACCTTGTGCCCAATTTTGGATTACTGCAGGTATGCGCGCTCCTGATACCCATGGTATCCAATTAAAAGAAATTGGTTGTGGAGTTTTCAGAGCTGAAAACCCTGCACCGTGTACAAAAAGGTAAAAAAAATCTACATTTACCTGCCCGGAGGGTCTCCGGTGGTCTCCGCAGCTCCCGGTGGCTTCCCCTCTATCTTCTCACTGTGGGGAGGCACAAGGGCTGCTGGGAGATTTAGTTCTCCCAGTGCTCATTGGGGGGGCATACATACACTTGTGGGGACACACACTGGGGGTCACACACACAGTCACACACTCATGCACACACACAAACACTCACACACACTCACATACACTGACATACTCACCGCTGCTGCAGGAAACCGGGTCCCGACGTTGGATGCAGGAGACAGCACTTCGGAAGGTGAGTAATTACTGACTAATTAAGCTAATTGAAAACTTATTTTTTTAAAACAATTGCTTCATTAGTCATTAGGAGGGGTGCCGCCGGGGTCCCAGAGCATTTCCCAACCTTTTTTTTTAACATTGGGGATTTTAGGAAAAATTGGTCGTGCTCTAGAGGTGCGCAAAAAAAAGAAAGCTCCCAGCGCTCAAAGAATCAAAACCCCCGATACTAACTGAATAGCAAAAACCCAGCACCTTCAGGCAGAACCCTGTGGGCGCAGGATATTTGCTTTTTCTTGCGCCTAATTGAATTTGCCCAAGAGGGGTCCTGCACTGCAGGGGCTGCAGCTCCTTATCAGGTCCGTTAAGAGCTGGTCCGGGCTCTGTGAAGGGGTCGTGGGGTGCGCTGGGGTGGGGTGGGGGGTTGTGAGCCCCTCAGCCTGGCGCAAATCCTTGGGTTGGCGCATTCAGTGTGATCGCTCCCCCCACTGGCTGAGGAGACTGGTGCTGCTGCTTAACGGCAGAGAGTATTCTCCTACTACAGCGTGTGCTGGGCTGCTGACAGGAAGAGGAAGGTGGGGTGGCATTGGACCAAGGCCCTCGCCGGACCCCTCCAGCAAGCCAGAGGGGAGAGAATCAGTCCAGATCTCATGGTGTTACTAATCCCATACCGCACCACCCTAGTTATGGCCCTGCCTAAAGCACAGCCTTAATAACTTCCTGCAGGGCTATTTTTCTGGAAAATCGGTTCAGGAACTGTGGGTGGAGCTACTGGTGTCGAGCTATAGAAAAACAATTATATATCTCTATAATAAGCGAGAAAGCATGTCTGTCTGTCTTTTTGTCCTTTATGCACGACCAGAGTTTAGGATCTAGTTTCACCAAATATGGCATGGTGTTGTATAGTTTGACCAAGATGAGGTTTTTGCCTAGGTTTGAATGTTGTCAGGACCACATAGTAGCTAAAAATGGGAACACTTTTATATTACACAGGTTCTAGGGCTGGCTCCAGTGGAAATTGGCAGTTTGCCAAAAACATGTGAGAATGCAACAAAAGTATCCGCTTAACTGTGCAAACTTGATGACTCATGCAAGTTCATATTACATACAGAGCCTCTGTGTTTCCCGCTCCCCAGCCCCTCTCGGTGTCCCTGGACATAACTAGAACTTTGTGGGCCACATAGCAAATCTTAAAAGGGCCTCCCAGAAGTAAAAAAATAAATAAATACATTTGCCCCCATACAGAGCCCATTCATGTTATGCCACACAGAGCCCCTTCACATTATGCCACACAGCAGTACCCCTTATACAGATTGCCACACAGTAATAGTGCCTCTTATACATTATGCCACACAGTATTACAACCTACACTACACAGTAATGCCCTATATACATTATACCACACAGTACTGCCCTTTACATATTATGTCACATAGTAGTAGTGCCCCATATAACACATTATTCCACACAATAATAGTGTCCCTTACACATTATGCCCCCTCCAGCAACTCACCTTCCCATGTCCCTCCAGCAGCCTCTTGCCTCCACATGTGCCATCAGCAGCCAGCAGGTGTGGATTTGGGCCAGGCCAACAGCTTATTACAGCTGGTGCTCCGGCAGGGAGCAGCAGACATGGACAGACAGCGCTGGCACAATTTGAATATGGTGCAAGACGATTGGCTGCCAGTCCGTTAACTCTGATTGCCTCGTGACCACTGCGTTGTCTCTCCATGACTGCCTACCAGTGCACCAGCTGTAATCAGCTGACAGGCCAGCACCAAATCAATATTGCTGACACTAGGGCCCCTCGATGGCCCTGACTGGACCGGCACACCTTGTGTGCGTGACTGGGGGAGCAGTGGGCCACAGAGGGAGCTTGGGCACCATAGCAGCTGCACCCCTTGTACCCACAGTGGTTACGTCACTGTTTGCAAGCATGTCAGCAAACATTGGGATCCTTTTCAGGATCAATGGAATGGGGTTATAGGCGAGGACAATGTAAACAAAGGCTGCAGGTGTACTTTATCCCAGCTAGTATGTTATATATACACATAGATATATTATATATGCGTATATAAAGTATTTTGAAAAGAAGGCACTCAAAATGGACTTTAAAATAAAACATATTATATGGAAAATACCTTTTGGCCCAGGACATTACGTCATACTTAATGAGAGGTTCAGGAACTGAGGGCCTGATTCAGAGGTGCTCGCAAAAAACGAGCGCTCGCTCTGAATCAGGGCGGGTGCTGGTTTTTTTAGCTATAGCGAGCGACCATGATGATGGTCGCGATGGTCAAGACCATCGCGACCATCAGGCTTGCGACGAGACCCTTGTGGTAGGGTCTCGTGGCCGCAAGCCCCAGAGAGATTCTGGCTCAAATAGAGCAGGAAGCTCTCTCACTGACATCACTGGTGATGTCAGTGGGGCCGCCCACAAACGGCAGGAGTTCGCTTGGGAACGCCTCCGTTTGTGAAGCCACCCCACGGCCACGCCTACAAAATGGGGCGAGCTGTCGATCAACGACAGCCGCCCCTGTTGTAGTGAGTCCCGGAGCGAGTGCTTTTTGCTCTCGCTCCGGGGCTCGCGCGTGCGCACTGGGCCACCATCGACCTGGTTGCGAGCGCTCAGCGCTTGCGACCGGGTCTGAATCAGGCCCTGAGTTCCTGCTAAAAAATATCACTTCCATTAATGTCTCCCTGTAATGTGCTGGCAGGCCTTGTACCTGATTTAAGTTGGTGGCACAGTGGTGTTTGGGCTTCATTCAGAGCCGCTCGTAAGGCCGAAAATCATGTGCTCACTAAATAGCGAATGCCTGCTAATTTGAGTGACATGAGGAGGCGTATGTGGGTGGTAACAGGGGAAGGTGCTTGAAAACGGGGAGTGGAGATCAGAACGCAGGCGTGCCAAAGGGTCAAAACGGGCGTTTTAAGGGTGTGCATAATTAATACAGCAGCGTCATTGCCCAAGTCACTTGGCTGTTTTATAGTCAGAACTGCTCGCAAGATTGAGGTAGGAAAAACCAACCACAAGAATAGCGAGCAGTTCAGACGCTGTTCGATGTACTCGATTAATCTAATAGATAGCGGACATGACGTATGATGCGAGCGGCCAGGGGGCATTTTTTCCAAAATTATGACCGCAAGTTTTGTTCGCTCCTTCAGACATGGAGGCGTGAACAGAGCGAACGGTTAATTTGAATAGCCACCCCCTTTTTCTGAACGACCAAGCGCAAATAGCGTCCGTCTCTGAATCAGGCTTTTTATTCACTATTACTACCTTCTACGCAGCCTAATCCTGGTGGACTAGTGCAGTGTTTCACAAACTCGTTCCTCAGGAAACAATAACAAGAATTTTTTCCTAGCTGGTGCACAGGTGTCTTCATTAGTCATTGACATAGTTTAAAAGATCCACAGGTGATGCTAATTATTTCATGTGTGATTCTGTGAGACATGGAAAACATGCACTGCTAGTGCTCCCTGAGGAATGAGTTTGGGAAACACTGGTCTAGTGGAACGCCAAAAGGGATGGAGTAGGCTAGTAACTGGGAAAGACTTAGTGGCATGAGGCAGGGACTACCACCCAGGTGGTTTAGTTGGGTCTGTGACTGGTCACAACCCTGTTGGTCTGCTAAGGTCTAAATACAAAAGGCATGTTCTACCTGACCCGTCTGCTACTGTACATATGAGTAAGCAGAGCAGACCACACTAGGTTCTAGCAGTGCCTCTCTGAGGGGTCTAGTTACTAAGCAGTTAAGTGTCTGAGTGAAAAGTGATAAGTCTGTGATAAGGTGCCAGCCAATCAGCTTCCAACTGTCATTTTTCAAACACAGCCTGTGAGATGACAGTTGGAAGCTGATTGGCTGGCACCTTATCACAGACTTATCACTTTTCACTTTGTCACTTAACACTGCTTAGTAACTAGACTGCTATATCTTGTCAGCTTGCCAGCTACATCTTCCTGACTTCATCACAGAATCTCCTGGCCTGGGTCCTTCACTGTTTTCTTTCTTAGCTTGCCATCCTCTAAAGTTCTTCTTTCATCTTTCGGGTATCTTTCCTTTCCAGCGACACCATGTGTCTTCTTCCTGAAGATCTACTCTAGACTGTTTGCAGTTGGAGTATCTCGCCACTTCGCAGTGGTCAATCATTGTGAGTGGGTGGCAGGGGTGCATCTACACCTTGGCCAGGATGGCGCTCGCCAAGGGCGCTGGCCATGGTGGGAGGGGTGCAGCCTGGCGCTATCACACACAGGCAGTCCTGTCAGTGAGTGTCAGTCCAGAGTCCGGGCTGGTGCTGCTCTCTGTCAGACTGACACCTTCAGCGTGAAATGATGCATTGTCGCGGAACCAGGGACGTAATGCGACATGTGCCATGGCACAGGACACCACAAGGCAGAGGCCGCTGCTCAAGGCCTGTCAATTTTCTGTTTGCAATCATTGTCACTTACAGTTTCCTTCTTGTATCTCCTGACCACCCCTATCTCCTCACTAGCCGACTAGCCCACCATCTGGCCACTGCCCAAGCACCATCAGTAACATCCTATTTTATTTAGCACACACATTTCAAAATACCTGGAACTCAAACTCATCACCTCTCACATGGCAGTCAGACACCTTACATATGGAGCTATCTGACCCACAATTTCTGAAGGCAACCCATGACGCCACACCCCCGTGAGTGTACCCCTGCTGTGGCCTAGCTGTGCTCACTCATGCAGAGTCCGCTCTCACAGCAGGTCCATCCCCCCCATCCCATTGGCTGGCAGCAGGAAACAGAAGTGGTGCATTCAGCGGGACAGTCACGTTTTTCTGGGACTGACCCGCTGTCCCACCCACGGGCCGCAGTGTCATCTGCACGGCATCTGTTCACTAGATTTTGGAGAGCCTGGGGGCTGCCCAGCATCTCGAAAAGTGCTGGCCACACCCCTACAGTGATGTAAACGGGGGTGCAGCAAGGCCCCGCCCTGTTTCATCAAGGCTCCGTCCCCTTTGCCTTGAAGCTCCACCCCTTTTCAGACGCTGTCCCTCCTCAAGAGAGTTCAAAGTTGGGAGGTATGCCCACACCCCATGCTTGGATGAGGTCCACGAAGTAAATTAGTCTATTTGGTAAGGACGGGACTAAAGTTAAATGACAGGTTAGTGGACAAATGATTACCTGTATAAGGGTGGGTGGAGTGTGTGCTGTATGTACACAGGAAGGGAAATAGAAAAGAACTGTGTGCAACACATGTCGGGGTGCTGGGACCACCCAGCACCTACTTAGTACCTTCGATGTCTATTTGGATATTCCCCCTTGCAGTTGACTGGAGAGCAGTCAAGGAACTCAACACAGAGATGTGAGTATAATGCTGCACTGAACCACTTCTGAGGCTTGTTCATAACTCAGCTATATTTATTTGAGATACAACAAGGAATCTGAAGATTCGTGGCATCCCAGATTCAGTGTCAAATGAAGAGCTGCCAGATTACATTTCAAATTTGTTCCTCAAATTGATCCCTACGGCTTCTCAAAAAGACCTGATAATTGATAGGGTCCACTGTCTTCCCAAACCAAGAACAGGATCAGGCAATTTTCCGCGAGATACATCAATGCGGGTCCACTTTTTTCACTTCAAAGAGCAAATTCTACGTGCTGCACGCCAAGCTGAAGGCACTGACTCCATGGGGGGGCGGCTTCAAATCTTTCCAGACTTGTCTGCTGCCACCCTATCAAAAAGGCGCTCATTCCACTCCATTACTACAGCTCTAAGAGACAATGACATCACATATGGCTAGGGGGTTTACTGTGAAGCTCCTGGTTAGTTACAAGTCCTCCTCATATATTATTTCCAATGTAGAGGCTGGAGGTACTTTTCAATCACATTATTTGTCAGAAAGAGATAAGTTTCACAAGTACACTCCTACAGAATTGTTTCTCTGTTCTCTTCTCAGGGTCTGTAAAGGAATGTCCCAAGTTGTTCTTTTCTCAAGGTCTGCTGTACTTTCACATCATGAACGCTAACTGTTGTCAGAACATTCCGATATGCTGATTCTTAGTTTCTGAATTCCGTACATAAGTTGTTTCTTTGTAGCACGGGTGAAAGTCTGTATAACTTGCAAAAACATCTGAATATGAATCTCTTAATGTAAAATAACACATGGAAGTGCAAAACCATATAGAAATTCTTTTAATCACACAAAATCACTAAAGGAATACCCTCATACACGTTCACTACTCCCCTTTGCTGAGTCTGCATGCTGCACTCCTGCATCTGATCAGAGACCACCAGCCAGCCAGAGAGACTAGCCGGGTTGGGATGCCGCTGGTCAGAATACCGACAGTGGCATCCTGACAGCCAGAATCCCGACACCCATAGGGAAGAAAGGTAAGTACCTTCCTATCCTAACCCTCCTCCCACAGTGCCTAAACCTAACCTCCCCCCTAGTGCCTAAGCCTAACCTTCCCCTCCCCACACACTAAACTTAACAACCCTTCCCCGATGCCTAACCCCGCACCCTAACCTCCCCCTAAACACCCCAATACTTGCCTTAGGGATGCCGGTGGTTGGGATACTGGTGCCAGAATCCCGACCTGTCAGGATTTCGGCGCCGGTATTTAGATCGACGGCATCCCACAAGCCGGGATGCCGACTACATCCCGGACCAGCCAATGAGAGGGACCAGCCTGCCTGCCCGCCAGAAACCTGCCAGCAATCTGCAACCCAAGTAAGTGGAGTGGGTAGCCCCCAAAAGCTTATATCCAATTAGTGTGGTATCTCTGGGGATGTTCATCACAGAAAAAGAACTCTTGTTTACTAAAGAGTTTATTAGTTATTTCAAAACTGACTACTTTTGTTTTTATTTGCAAATATCCAAATTATAATTACAAAGTGTATTTATACCTATGAAAAGAGGAGGGGGGGGCGCGCAAGTCCCTTACTTTGCCAGGGGTGCACGAAGCCCTACGTACACCCCTGGTGAGCTGAGCCACGACGTGGCAAACTGTAATTGTGATCCGCACAATGGGACTGATTCAGATTCGGACATTGCTGTGATGGCGTCTGTTGGCGTTGTCACGTCTGTGGTTATATGATAAAGCTAGTATCAGCCCTTCCCCTAGTATACAAGATGTCACCATCGGTTGCACCATCGAAACTTGCACCAGCCCTATGATAAGTGCAGATTGTCTGTCTTCAGTATGGCCTGAAAAGTGAGCGAAGCTACTTCAGCAACACTCCCAGAACATGCCCAGCTCTGTACATCTGCATAGCCACCTCCCAGGAACGCCAAGAACATGACCAATACCAGAGCTGTGACTAGTAGTTCCGGCGCTCGGTGCAAGCCATGCCCCCTATGTGGGATATCATATGGAGGGGAAGGGCCATGAATGTCTGGAATAACAGCAATGCCCGAAGCATCCTCAGGATGCTCCAGGAGGCTGTAAGGGTAACGGTGTGCACGCGATACTACTGCAAAGGTTCTGGCTGCAGATGCAGAGGCCGTGGGTGAGAGGCGGTGCTGCCCACAGAACCCTGCACTCTGTGCGGCAGCACCGCTCACACAACCCTAGTTATGGCTCTGACCAATACATTTCTGATACTGCACGTCTCAATGGCAACTGTCCCACCGCGGGACGCATGCGCCATACACGTTTTTATGGATTTTCAAGCAAGCGCAGTAGCAAAAAAAATCACTCGGCTTCATGTACATTGCATTGCGTGCTACTCAGGCTCAGTCCCAATGTGTGGCCAAACGTCCGCTTCAGAACTACAGCGCTCATAGTACTTCCCTACAAAACTGGACCTGTCACCAGGGGCATCTTAAGAGAGGAGGGGGCCCATGTGCACTCCCCGTGCGGGGCCACCTCCTCTCTCCCCAGCCACCGGAGCATTAGTAGACTCCGGGCACTAGAGTGTGCCCGGAGTCTACTACGCATGCGCAGAACACCGGAAAAATGGCCATGGTGGCCATTTTCTGGTATTCTGAGCAGCGCTGACACCCAACACAGGACCACGGACGGGTGAGTTTAAAATAATATGGGTGCAGGGTGTGCAGTGCGGGCCCCCCTGGACCCGGGGGCCCGTGTGCCCCGCACACACTGCACCCATTATAGATACGCCACTGCCTGTCACGCAGGAGCGGCAGCCAATTTGTAATTTTAATAAAAATGCACTAGGAACAGTAACTTCATCGCATCATGAACAGCCTTTAACAGGCTCCATTCTTATTCATTTTTCTTAGCCACCTCACCAATGCCTCAGTCCTGTCACTAGTCTCTGGCAAATGGATAGGCTGCATTCTCACATATTTGCTCATTTGAACTTTGATGTGTTAATTAAAGATTTGCACAGTGCTCACTTCTCAGTTGTGGATGCGTTTACCTAGCTTAAAAGGTAGGTGTGTATATTGAAATCAGGGATGGACTGGGGCTGTTAAGCAGCCCTGGCTGTCCCCCTGTGCGTGCAGTAAAAAGGGGTGTGGCCTTGCACCACGGGGCGTGCCGCGAGGCCGGTGTTTGATGCCGGCCCGGCCCATCTGCCCATTGGCCCTTCTGGCTTATATGCAATGTCACTCAAGAATATTGGGTTTGCATCCATTTCTGAATCAGGCTCGTCAGATGTGCTTATTAAATTACCCCCCAGTATGTTCAAAATTTATAATGAAAGCATTGTACTTAATCTGACCCTTGTTGCATTGTTCTATTGTTGTCTATGAAACATTTTTTTTTGTATTTCTGCGGATCAAACAGTACTTTATTCTCTTTTTGGCAGAATAAATAATATAACATTTGCAGCGCACACTACTAAAAATACCAAAAAAAAAACAGTAGAAATAATTTACTTAATGTATAATAAATTATGCCCATGTGTTTCTAAATATTCATGTTATATAAAGTGAAAGTAAAACATATCTGTAAACAGAATACATTTTCCCTTCAAAGTTGAATTGCAAAACAAATACAGAAAGGGCAGAACATACTAAAAATATCCTTATCAGAACAACTATGAAGCCTATGAGATAAAGCAGCATCAAGGCTACAGAATGCAGGATACATTTTAGAAGTCACACTGCATCTGAAAGACAAGAAAATCTACACTCAATCATTAACCTCCAACACGCTTTATTTACCGGTCACATGGGAGTGTTATACTGAATGCAAAACTGAGCTGTTCTTTGTAACATAATTTTGTTCCCCTTTTAAGTTTAGACAATAGATTTTATTGAAACCTTTAAAAGTATATTCTGTGACCTTCATATGGATACTAGCCTATTAATGAAAAACATTTATATTCTGCTTTTACCAGTGACAGAAATCAAGAGATCTTTAGATGTAAGTTTGAGTGAGAGCTTTTCAGAACCAACTCAGTAAATTGTATGGGGTCGATCCTATTAGCCGCAATAATCTTGCCGGCGCGAGTCATCGCAGCCGCACTTTACGGCAGGCTGGTTTCGTTGAATTTTGTTCGCAGCCCTGTAGGACTGCGAGCAAATTCAGCAAACTCGGGCTCAGAGCTTAATAGGATTGACCCCTATGAACGTTTGTGGTTAATAATGTTATAATTAAAATGAGAAAAACAAACTACAGAAGTGTTCTCACTTACTGGTTGTCTGTACGCCGTACAGTGCAAGATGCTTAACTTGACTGAGACTCTTGGAGAGGAGAAACGTACTGTATTTGCATAAATTTTGTGTCTCTGGGCTTGATTAATAGTTGTACCGATATTTACACAGCCGGCCGATGTTTTTATATAACAGCGCAAGCGTTAAGTTGCACAGCACATGCATCCCGGTACATTCTGCTATGTCGTTAACAGTTAGGATTTAGACGCAGAGTGATTAACAGCGATGGGCCGTTTGTGAGTGGTAACGGAGGAGTGGTTACAAAAAACGCAGACATGTCGCAATTGTTTTTTAGGAGTGTCAGATGCAGGGACTGCGTCTTTGTATTCAGTTTCATTGGTGCCTGTGTCTTAGGTGGGGTCACTCAATACATCTCTCAGCGGCTGCAACATTTGTATATTTTTGCATGGCAGCTGCGGTAAAAGCCTCAGTGACTATAGGATTAGCGAACAGCTCTAAATTCAGGTGCCTAGCCACACCGCAGATGCAGTGGAAACCCGCTCACAGTGTACCAGAGATTGACTCATGTGTGGACACTATTTTGATGTTCACGCAGTAGAGTGATTATCAGTGGACTGCGCGTGCATCTTAGACACAATGCGCACGTCCGGCAAATGAAGTGAGATCAAATGTGACTATGGTAGTAGTGAGGATTTATTCGCTAGTGATTGATAGATCAGGACATTTTCTGGCAGGTGACAGGGAGTAGCGGCAAAATTGCGCACATGTCATGAGCGCTGTCGGGGCATGTATCTGCCTACATCTGTCTTCCTGTATGCAGAAGATAAGTTGTGACAGCATCTCAGTTCCCTCGCAGCCATTCTGTGCGATGGTATGCATTCGGCATCCCGGTGGAGGGGATGCCGACACCTACAATACCGGCGACAGAATACTGGCACCAACATTCAGACCGCCGGGATGCCAAAGGTAAGTAGCAGGGTGTGGGGGGGAGGGGGAAGGGTAAGGCTTAAGGGTTAAGGTTAGGTACTAGGGGGAAGGTTAGGGTTAGGCACTAAGGGGGGAGGGTTAGGTGCGGGGAGGGGGAGGTTAGTTTAGGCACTGGGGGGAAGGTTAGGTTTAAGCACCATGGAGAGTTAGGGTAGGGGAAGGGGGAGGGTTAGCATACCGACCACCAAGTGTCGGTATGTTAACCTTGTCGGGATCCAGGCTACTGGACTTTGACTGCCTTGATCCCGTGTGTTGGTATTACATATTACCCTTTTAATGGCTGACAGTTTCCATCCATTGAGCCTCAAACAGGGTCTCCATTTTTCACAGCTCTTGAGAGTACACTGTATTACGGATAACCCTGACATTGCCCCCGTGGAAATGGACAATATGATTTAACAATTTGTAGAAAGGGGCTATCATTCACATGAGCTCCTCGACATTAAAAAGAAAGTGCTGGCTATCCCCAGGACCAACACCTTGTCCACCATGCAGAAGAGACAGAGGGAGAACTCAATCACCTGGGTTAATAAATTTAACCCTTTGAGTCATCAGATTACTAAATCAGTTAAAAACTTATGGCATATTTTGTCAGAGGATCCGTCTCTACCAGCATTGAAAGGCACTACTGTTATGCCCTGCTATAAAAGACAGAAAAATATTAAGGATTTGGTAGTAAGAAATTACATGTCAGGTGTAGGTATGGTGCCAACCTCCCATTTTTTGAGAAAAAAACCCGGGTGCTATAGATGCATTAACTGCACGACCTGTGGTTACCATAGAAGTTGGGAATTATTTTACACATCCCCATTCCGGCAAGCGCTATTCCATTAGACATGTTCTCACATGCACTTCCCGGTTCATTATATACTTCATTCAGTGCCCTTGTGGCTTATTCTATGTAGGTAAAGCCACTCGTCAGTTTAAGGAAGGGATGGCTCTACACCGTTCTGCGATTAGAGCAGCACTGGGTGGAAAAGAGCAGGACCAACCGGTGGCCAGACATTTCAGAGAATGTCAACATGGCCTCGCCACCCTCAAATACAAGATGATTGACTGTATCCCTGCTTCAATTACAGGTGTGATAGGAATAAAACCTTGTTACGGTTAGAGGCTAAATGGATACATACATTGAACACTGTGACTCCATGTGGGCTCAATGAATCTCTTTCATTGACCTGTTGTTTGTAAATGCATGATGCATGATTTCCTGGATTAGTCAGTATAAGAAGCACGGGTTGCTCAGGTATCATACAGTTGTTACTTATACCTCATAGACGGATGTTTAATTTGCAGATTGTTTACACTGCTTTTATTGACATTCTAATGCACATAGTCTTAGCGTATGCTTTTATTTGTTTGCTTTCTCTAGATGTGTTCCTTGGTTAGGAGCTATAGTTCCACCCACACATAGCTCCCCCGTTGGGGGGACGTTTTCGCTGCATCCCTGATTATGGTCCAGGTAAGCCGTGATTTGCTTTACAGTCCTCCAGGTTGCTCCATTCATGTTTTTGTTTACATATTATATTTTTTTCACTTTGTATTTTATCTGTCGCCGCCGCGGCGTTGTCATTCACACTGCTCGCTGTGCTGGTCAGCACTGTTATGTTTACGTTTGGTTGTCATTGGCGGTCCCCAGTCTCCATTGATGTCACTTGAGGACGTCCTTGTGCGCCTGACGTCATTGGGACCGGCGACGGCAGTGTGCAGCATTGTGAGCTGGTGGTGGGAGTTATCATGGGTGTTATATAAGGTAAGATGTTTATTTGTCTTGTTATGCCTGATAACGGTTTGTTATTAAAACCGAAACGTTGCTGTAGCACCGGTTTCTTTATTCCTGTACAAGTCCTGGAGTGCCACCCCCTGCTTGAACATATATATATATATGTTCAAGCAGGGGATGGCACTCCAGGACTTGTACAGGAATAAAGAAACCGCTGAATATATATATATTCATGCACAATGCCCGATCACTGTGTCCAGCAGTGATCAGGACACAGGTAGAGGTGGAGTTGTAGTCAGGAGGAGGGGCCGTGGACAGCACTGACCTGTGTTGCCTGGCCGGGGGAGGAGAGGTCCTCGGGGGACAGAGCAGCCAAGGGAGGAGGGGCTTAGCAGTAGCCAACGCAGCTGGGGAGGAAGGAGTGCGAGTACTGCCGGCTCAATTATTATTATTATTATCATTTATTTATATGGCGCCACAAGTGTTCCGCAGCGCCTTACAAAGTACAAAAACAAATTGTATACAAGTGACTTACGTAGCTGGTGCGGCTGGGGACTCGGGGCGGAGCATGTGAGGAGCAGGTGCGTGCGCCGCCGGCTCGGGATGGAGCAGTAGCTGGTGTGGCTGCAGTGCTGGCAGCCACACTGGGGGAGGAGGGGGTGGGAGAGCTGCCGGCTACCTGGAGCAGCACCCGCTTCTACAGCAGTTACAGCCATTCTGGGTGTGTACCGGGTGGTGGTGCTGCCAGCTGCCCGGGCCTGGGACACTGCGCTAGCAGCCGCACCGGGAGGGAATTCACTTAGCTGGCCACAGTGACCAGTAGTCCGGGACACAGCAGCGGCCATAGCTGTTACTTCTATTGAAGGCATGGCTCCTGCAGCCGTGCTGGAAGGGGGTCCCGCTGAGTGCCCGATTACTCGGTACACACTGGAGGGGAATCCGAGGGTGTAGAGGGACCAGCAGGTCCCCCTGAAGGCCCCCATACATGGTGCAATTCAAAGTTGGTAAGATGAGCTGTACGATTGCCCTTGAAATTCTTCCCTTGAAATTCTTCATACGATGTGGAGAAATGGTGTCTGATTGATCGTTACGATCATAGGATAAGATGCATAGAAGTGCATCACATTGTACTCAAAAGATCTTAGATCTCTCTGCAAAACCATCTGATCTGCGATCCAACTAGAGGATGGCGGGGACGCGCATCGGGGTGTCAGAACATACAAAATACACCTATTTTCACACGATTGGTCTGTCGTAACTGGCCATATCGTGTAAAAAATCATCCCATGTATGGGCACCTTTACATAAGCGGCTGCTGGAAGATTAGCATCCCGCAGCCGCCTAGTGGGCATTTCTGACTTTTCACATCAGATGCGACCATGTCAGCGAAAGCCCAGTCTGGTGTGGTCGCATCTGCTGCGACCGTGCCAGGCAAGTGGTTAAAGATAAAATAAAATAAATTAAAATCATACTGAATTGCTTATACTGTAGAGTGTTTTCCCTGTCTGCAATGCAATCACCTGGACCAGCGATCGCTGTAAATACGGTGACGTGCAAATGCTTCATAACGGCAGAGCCGATTCTACACCAAGTAGAGCCCAGGGCGAAAATTTCCTTTGGTGCCCCCGCTCCCCCTCCTCTTACTAAAATGGACATCTCCTGACAATGCTAGTTTTAATATGTTCCAGGTGGTTTGGAAAAAGAAACCACAAATTGTGAAAGCAGGTTCTTTGGGCACGGAGTGTTACAAGCAATGAGACCCACACACAAGTGTATAAACATAAGATTTCTTTATATGCAAAGGTAAAAACATGAATGCATAATGACATTGATGACACTCAAATCAAATGATTATTTACTGAAATCAAGCTACACCCAAGGCTATACGGAAAGACACAGTCCACGCTGTATAGGAGATGTCCTTGCTCCCCACTCAATTCAGATAAGCAATAAGTAATAGTTCTACATACTTAGGTACAAGTCTTGTCCTTTACACGATACTTTCGATCACATGCAGCAGTGCAGTCTTACAGTATTTATACCATGGACATATATGGTATAAACATAATCTAAAGCATTTCATTGGCTAAGTGAGTAAAGAACATTTACAGATTCAGTTACTGTCTCTAGGCAGATGTAGGCAGAACTAGCAAAGAAAAAAAAAAAGACCTTTAGTTAGACCACAGACGTGCCTGGGGACTTTTCAAACTTCTCTATATCTAAAGCTGGGTACACATTAGATGTGCAAACGATGCAATGATCATCCCGATTTCCCTTGAACTCTCGGACAAATGACAAAGGACTTGATTCATCATGAATTGCAACTGCAACAGCGTACGCGGAACGATCGATGGAGCGTACTGCGTGTGCGTATGCACCGCAGTGCACATGCGTGAGTTAGCATTGCGATTGCACTGCGATCACTCACGTAGACAGAAAGTCATTGCAGAGTGAGTTACAGGCTGTGAGCATTTGGGGGTGGTGACGGAGTGGTTGGAGGAACGGAGGAGTGCCAGCCCGTTTGAACGCCGTTTCATGGGCAAGCATAAATTAGCCACTGCGACGGCATATGCAGCTTGAGTGCTTACTACGTGCAACGAGGGTAGAAATTTCTAAGTAAGGTCAGGGCTGCTGTACTTCTGCGTGAGGGACCGATGGTACTTGATGTTACCATTGTATACTGAGAACCGGACCCACCCAAACTTCGTGTTCCGTGGCGAGATCCGAGTCCGGCTCGGGTTTTCCCGCCTGACTCGGATGCGAAAACGAGGCAAAAAGCGCCATCCTCCCGCTGTCGGTTTTGGATTATATAAAGGTCCCCACGATCGACGCCATTTTCACTCCGGTTGTAGAGAGAGCAGCTAACAGATGTGTAGTCACTGTCAGTCACTCAGTGTGTGTGTCCAGTCGGGGTCTTGGGCTGAAGGCTGCTGCTGTGTTGTCCAAAAAGGTGTTTAGGCTGCAGTATAAAGGGGGGCTTCCTTCAGTGGGGGCTGCAGCTGCTGTGTCACTTGTCCTGTCAATTAGCTGTGGCTGCTGCTGTGTTGTTGTGCTGTCCATAAGGTTAGGCCTGCAGTCCATAAAGGGGTGCTGTGTTGTCCAGGGGGGGTGCTCTGTCAATTAGGGGTGCTCTTCAACAGTGTAAAAAATAAATAAAAGTGCTTTTTTTCTTTCCTTCTTTTTATGTTGTTCATCAATGGGCTGCTGCATCATTCAGGGGTGCTCTTCCCCAGTGTAAAAAAAATAAAAATACTTTTTTTGCGTGTGTGTGCGTTAGCAACTTAGCTGCGCTATTACTGTTCGGTGACACTGCCGCAGTTTATCGTCCACCTATTTGTAACTCTGCAGGTGGTCTGGCCGCACTTGACAGGGGTGCTTTGTTGTCCATAAAAAAGGGGTGCTGTTTGTGTTGTTCATCAAGGGGCTGCTGCCTCATTCAGGGGTGCTCTTCCACAGTGTAAAAAAAAATAAAAGTGAAATTAAATTAATATCAATACACAAAAAAAAGTTATTTTGTTTTTGTGTGTGCGCGTTAGCAACTTAGCTGCGTTATTATTGTTCTGTGACACTGCCGCAGTTTATCGTCCACGTATTTGTGACTCTGCAGGTGGTCTGTCCGCACTCAGCAGGGGAGCTTTGTTGTCAGACCGCAGTGTAAGTTTGTTGATATGGAGGTTGATCACATGAAAGGACAGCAGGAACCACATACCAGTTTCGCAGCTCCTGCCAGCAGTCATTATGACGATGCAAGGTCGTCAACGTCATCTACGAAGGACGATGCCCAAGGGCATAAGTCAAGATCAAACAAGCAATGTTTTACAGTGTTATAGAAAAAAAAAAGTTGTTAGCTTCAGAGAAACAAAAAATTGGCAATATGCCATTTATTACACGAAGTGGCAAGGAAAGGCTAAGGCCTTGGCCTTTATTTATGACTGGTGGTTCTGCATCATATGATGCTATAAGCCCTTCTCCGTTTAGAAGTATAAAAAGATTTAAAATCGCTAAGGCGTATGAACCAACTGTGTGCTCAGAAAAGTCACAGATCTCCGAGGAGAGTCCAAGTGTGTCCGTGGTTGCCATGTGTGAGCCTGACCTTTCTAATACTGTACTTGAAGAGGATCCTCCTTCCACCATTTGTGTGCCCTCTGCAAATGTGGGGATGAGCAGCACAAGTCACATGCTGACATAGAAATCGAGGATGCTCCTGTAGAATTGAACCAGGAGGATGAGGAGGATATTTCTGTAGTTGGCGCTAACAAGGGTGATGAGGATGTTGATGCCGAGGATGTTTGTGTAAAAACTGTAAATCAGGCAACAGTTGTTGCCCATGGTGGGAAATATCCCATTGTTGGCATGCCTGGGTTAAGGACCAAAAAATCTACTTCTCATGTGTGGAATCATTTCCACCCAAATGCGGACAACAGTTGTCAAGCCGTCTGTAACCGTTGCCAAGTAACAGTGTCAAGTAGTCAGGACCATAACCATCTAGGAACCTCCTCCCTATTACGTCACTTTCAGCGCATTCATCAAATTGAAAGTGTTTTTTAGATTTAGAAACTTTGGCTATAAAAAAGCGTAACAATCAGTCCGGTGTCACCTAGCTGCTCCCTTCTCTCTGGATCCAAGCACCTGCAATCTCCACTCCTAACACCTGCATCATCATCAACATCCTCAATTGTTATCGGAAGTAGTCCTGCATCCAATTTCATAAGAATGACTGACTCCTCTCCTATCCGTGGTTCCTCAGAAGAATCCTTGAGTGCTATGCCTGTTGCTGGTGCTGCTGCTGTGAGTGGATCTTCATCCCAGAAGGGGACCAGGAAGAAGTCTACTTTTAGTTTAACAATCCTTTGCAATGGGGAACAAGTATGACAGCAGACACCCAGTTGCACAGCGGATTACTGACGCCATAACAGCTATGCTGGTATTAGATGTGCGTGAAATATCTACCATTAATGCAGTGGGTTTTACACAGTTAATGGAGGTCCTGTGTCCCCCGAACCATGTCCCTTCTAGATTCCACTTCTCTAGAATAGCAATTCCCAATCTGTACAAGGACATTAAAAAAACCTTATTAAAGTCCTCCGAAATGCCGTTGTGCCCACTGTCCACTTAACCACAGATATGTGGACAAGTGGGATAGAGCAAACTAAAGATTATATGACTGTGACAGCCCAGTGGGTAGGTGTATTGCCTCCAACAGTGCAAACAGCAGCAGCAGCATCTAACAAATGGCAGCTCATTCAGAGGCAGGCTACTCTGTGTATCACCGGTTTCACTAAGAGGCATACCGCTGAAAACCTCTTAGAAAAACTAAAGGAAATCATTGCAAAATGGCTTACCCCACTTGGACTCTCCTCGGGATTTGTGATTTCTGACAATGCCACCAATATTGTGCGAGCATTACATGTGAGAGAATGAACACATTCCATGTTTTTCTCACACAATTAATTTGGTGGTACAACATTTTTTTTTTAAATGACAGGGACGTGTAGGAGATGCTCTCGGTGGCCCGAAAGATTTCGGGACATTTTCGACATTCAGCAACTGCATGTCGAGATTGCAGAACCAGCAAGTACTGTTGAATTTGCCCTGCCATCAGCTGAAGCAAGAGGTAGTAACTAGGTGGAATTCTACCCTCTATATGCTTCAGCAGATTGAGGAGCAGCAAAAGACCATCCAAGGCTATGACATAGAGAAAGGAGCGTGAATGCACTGTAGTCAAGCACAGTGGAGAATAATTTCCATGTTGTGCAAGGTTCTCAAACCCTTTGAACTTGCCACATGTGAAGTTAGCTCAGACACTGCCAGCTTCAGTCAGGCCATTCCCCTAATCACTTTTGCAAAAGCAGCTGGAGGAGGAGCTGAAACAGAGTGATTTAGCTAAGTATGTCAGACTTGTAGATCAAGCCCTTAATTCACTTCAACAGGATGCAAAGTTCATCAATCTCTTGAAATCAGATCACTATATTTTGGCGACCACACTTGATCCTAGGTTTAAGTCATACCTTGTATCTTTCTTTCCGACGGACATAAATCTGAAAAGATGCAAAGAGCTGTTGGTGAAAAAATTGTCAGCTCAAGCAGCACGTGACACGGCAGCATCTCCTCCTTCAATTTCTGCGGCTGCCAGGAAAAAACTAAATTTTCCTAAGAGACCCACTGCTGGTGGTGATGCAGATCCATCAGCAAAACCTAATAACATCTGGTTGGGTCTGAAACAACTGTCTATAATGAGTGACATGTCTGCCGTGACTTTGTCAGAAACGGTCACCATTCAGAGAATGGTGGGTGATTATTTTAGAGATAGCATCCAAATAGGCATGTCAGACAGTCTGTTTCACTACTGGCAGGAAAAGAAGCAATTTGGAGTCCCTTACACAAACTGGCTTTGCTTTACTTAAGTTGCCCACCCTCCAGTGTGTACTTTGAAAGCATTTTCAGCGCAGCCAGGAACCTTGTCAGTGATCGTCGTAGGAGGTTACTTCCCCAAAATGTGGAAAAGATGATGTTCATCAAAATGAATTACAAATTTCATGAGAAAGACCTTTACCAGCAATTAAGTAAAAAATTGTAATGGTGGATTCCAGCGGGGACAAATTAATATTGTGTGAAGAAGAAGATGTACACACTGATGGGGATGACGATGACGACATCTGATCTTACCTATGTTGTAAAGCCAGTTTGTGTATGGGATCATTGCCACCAATGTCCACTGCGCATTGGCAGGTTGTTTGTGGGGGGTTCAAACAAACCAATCATTTCAGCCACAAGTGGCAGTCCCTGTCGCTGAAGTGATTGGTTTGTGAAACTGCGAATGTCCATTTTGCACCTCTTTTTTTTGCATTATGTGCTGTTTGGGGCATTGCTGCCTGACATTGTTAATTTTATGGTTTATGAATGTCTAGAAATTGTAATGGCCACAGACAGCATCTCCTGCATGCCTCTTTCATTTTTTTAAAGAAAATTCTGAACCACCAAATTGATGGGGTGGGCAAATATGAGCAGCAGCACAGAGCATCTTCCTGCCAGGATGTGTGCAATAAAGTGCACTGCAAATACGTTTAATACAAAAATTAGTTGTGTATATTGATCACATGCATACAGTACATATTAACATGGTACATACAGGGGTCTATTTACTAAGCAGTGTTAGGAGACAGAGTGAAAAGTGATAAGAAAGTGATAAGGTGCCAGCCAATCAGCTCCCAACTGTCATTTTTCAAACACAGCCTGTGAGATGACAGTTGGGAGCTGATTGGCTGGCACCTTATCACTTTTTTATAACTTTTCACTCTGTCTCCTAACACTGCTTAGTAAATAGACCCCACAGTGTGTAAAGCAGGCTGAGATAACCTGAAGCACGCCACCTATTGTTGACAAATAACTTCCAGTAGGCCCAGCAAATCCCAGATTCTGGGAGTTCTAATTCAGCCGGAGAACTACAGGCTGCTTTCCTCTGATGTAAACAGCAAGTCTTGGTCCCATTTTCCCTAACAACCTCCCTGAGTACAAACTTGTAAACATCTGTTTATAGTATGTTCTAGAAGCACCTCCACAAGCAAGGCCATCTAATTTTTTTTTTTAGATCATGATGTATAAAAAATAAAAAAAAAACCTCCTCCAGATCAAAGATGTCTTTTAGGAACTGAAGAACTTGATCCTAGATTGATCGTCCCTCATATTTTTTTTTAAATAATCAAAACATTAAATGAAATAAATTAAAAAAGAAGCAATCCTTCCGTCCTTTCCCTGTCTTCAGTCCATTAACATTCCAACTCCGTCAGGCATTCTTCAGTCCATAAACATTCCAACTCCGTCGGGCCTCTGACCTAGTTAAGGAAAACATTCTTGTTTTTTTTAAATTCCTAGGGGTTGTATAGTTTATTAAATTGCCATCCTGTCTACCACTGTAATGTCACTCTGTGCCATGATCGAAGCTGAACTGCCACATGTTAGTGCCGCCCTTTGCTGTCGCTTAGCTTAGTCAGCCAGCTAGCTGGATGCAACCTTTTGGCCCTAAACTAGATGAAAAAAATCAATATTGTAAGCTGTGAGGTGGTCAAAATTGACTGGAAATGACTGGAAACAAATGTTATTGAGGTTAATAAAACAGAAGGAACAAACACAGGCCCAAATTATGTGATTTTAGCTGTTTTTATGATTTCTTTAGAAAAATTACAGATCCAAAACCGAAAAACAAAACACGGAAGGGCGGTTTTGGCAAAATCAAACCCAGGTCCAAAACACGAGGAGACACAGGCCCTGATTCAGAGCGGACGCTCTGACCAGAGCGCTCGCTCTGAATCAGGGCCGTCCTATTTACATTTGGAGCGGCCTTTGGACGCTCGCATAGCTGTGGGTTACCACCCACAGCTTATGCGAGCGTCCATGATGATGGTCGCAATGGTCAAGACCATCGTGACCATCGGGCTTGCGACGAGACCCTGCGGTAGGGTCTCGCTGCCGCAAGCCCTGGAGTGATTTTGGCTCTATCAGAGCCAAAATCACTCCCACTGACATCACTAGTGATGTCAGTGGGGCCGACCCCAGACGGTAGGCGTTCCCATGGGAATGCCTCCGTCTGGCAGCCACGCCCCCGGCACACCCACCAAAGGGGGCGTGCTGTCACTCACCATCAACAGCATGCCCCCTTTGGTGCGAGACCCGGAGCGACAGCTTGGCTGTCACTATGCGGGTCTCGCGCATGCGCACGACGGAGCTCCCTCTGTCGTGCGCTTGCGCATTTGGGTACCATCGACCCGCTTGCGAGCATCCTGCGCTTGCGAGCGGGTCTGAATGAGACCCACAGATCCAAAGCCAAAACCAAAACACGGGGGTCGGCGCACATCTCTACTGTTAATATTGGTAATCATTCTGACTGATATAATTTTTTTTTTCAAAATTATACCTCTCTTTATAAGATGTGATAGAAACATGTTCAAGAGCAACAACAACCAAACCAATCACCCTGGTATAGAAATGGATGTTAGAGTTCCAATAAAGTGTTACAACACAGAACTGGACAATCTGATCCTACATTGGAACTATGAAAATGGCGATAGTTGATTGACTATCAAAGAGTGACCTGTCAAAGTCAAATACCAAATATTAATGTAGTACAATAATAAACTACTTTCAGTACGTTTAAATAATTTTATATTTTCCATATACTTAAATATTGCTTTTCAATATCACGCATTGTTATTAATTATTGTTTATATTCTTTACGAACGTTGCACAATTTCCAACATAATATAGCACTGCAATTCCATTTATGAAAATATATTTACAACTTGAAAGTGATTACAGATTTGCAGGGGCGCCAGAGGGGGGGAGCGGGTACAATTTACCCAGGCCCGGCTTCCAGAGGGGCCCAGGGGATGGCGCCGGCCCCCCTACCTTCCTCCCTCCCTCGCAGCAGCCGATGCAGTGGGAGATTGCTCGTGCCCCCCCTGGCTTTGCACTGGACTGAGGGGCTCACAGCGCCCCCTCCCTGACGCACAGCACTGCAAAAGTATTTTTTTGGGGGGGGTCCGAAGGGGCCGTGGCCTCGCCGCCCGCGCTTAGGCCACACCCCCTCTTTACCTGTGCCCGGAGGCGCTCTCTACGCCCCTGCAGATTTGTGACCACTTGTTTTATCCAACGTTGATTGTAGTTACCACGTTTATTATTTATTTATTTATTATTATTATTATTATCCTTTATTTATATGGCGCCACAAGGGTTCCGCAGCGCCTGACAAAGTACAGAAACAAATGAGCACACAAGACAACAGCTATTAACAGTACAGACAATGCAGTGCAAGTTCATGATTTATATACATTGCTGCATAATACCTAAATAAGCAGCAGGGTGTCAGTAATCAGTTTTAGGTGCCATTGTGAATGAAAGTAAAAGTAAGGCAAGAAGAAGCACGTGAGGAAAGAGGGCCCTGCTCGCGAGAGCTTACATTCTGAGGGGAGGGTCAGACAAACAGGGGTGACACAGATGGGCTAGATAGTGAGGAAGGAGCATAGAGTAGTGGGGTTAGGATGAGCGCTGGAAAGCATTGAGGAAGAAATGGGTCTTGATGGCCCATTTGAAGATTAAGAGCCAGGAAGCCAAGTGATGGAGGAATTTTGCAGGAGCAGTGGTGTCAGAGGGGTAAATCCAGGGTTTGGTGATGGCTAGGAGAATCCAGGCATTGCAGATGAAGTGCTCATGAACGGAGACCAGTTTATTATAGACAAAACTGGCTTTCCAGAGGGAACAGGAGAGAGGGACAGAGTTAAGAGGTGAGAGGAGAATGAGATTATTAGGGTTGATGCAGTGTGGAGGTGATACTGATCTAGAGAAGGGGAATAAGGAGTGTGGGGTTATGTGGCTGGCTTCTGAATGAGGAAGGGTGACAGCAGGTGGTGGGTCAGGTGGAGGTTTAGTGTGGTGTGGGGTGGGGAGAGGATAGTTAACTTGGAGAAAAGAGAGGGTGCAGGGTTTAGTGGTGGTGCAGCAGGACCATGGTGGAAGAGAAGTGAATAATACTGGAGTTGTGGGAGATGCAGTTGAGAGACTTATATGTGATGAAGAGAGACAGAGGAGGGGGAGAACGTAGAGGGGACTATGGATGGAGAAAAGAGGTGAAAACTGGTGGTAGAGGAGAAAATAATGTAGCGGCTGAGTGAGGGTGGAGTAGAATAAAAGAGACATCGTGTAGATGAGGCGGTTGGGGGTGAAAAAGTCAGTAGTAGTAATGAGTTTGAGATGAGGGAGCAGTACAGGTCAAAGGTCAAAATCAGATAAAAGAAAGAACAGTGCTGGAAGATGTAAAGGCACAACTACAATAGTAAATTATAACCAAAAAAGGAGTGTAGAGCTGTTAAAGTAGCAAGACTTGAGAATTAGTCTAAAGTATGAATATATATATATATATATATATATATATATATATATATATATAAAAAAAAAAGGTATAGGTGTGAAACAATGGTAGATACTACAGTGGTATAAAGATAAATTGACAGTGGTATTGGAATGATTTAAACAATGTAGAGAAGAAACGCAAACATACAAGTATTAAATGTTCAGTAAGCAGGTAGTTGCTTGCAATGCTGAAGCAGGGTGTTGTCAAAAGGTGGGTCCAGGTTATAATGGAAGCTGGTTGCTGGTTGCATATGATTTCCATAAGAACCTGTTTTTAAATGTAAACAGTCAACAGCCACTTTGCCGCTCTGAGTGGCGGCTGAGGACATAAGATCACATGGATACAACAATGATGACAACCAGGAGGTTACAATGACTCGGAAAGGTAGTTGAAAGCTTGACCAGTTGCATTGTTTTACCTGTAACCTATTGTGTAATGACCGTTCTGTGTGTTTCTAAGGTTACTCCTGTATTGTTTGCTGTGTATAAATTGTACCACACTGACCCTGCAAGTCAGTGCGTTCAGAATTGAAGCCTTGTGTTGGTGCCAACCACACATGGGCATTGTATGGGCGGTACGCTTTGTATTTCTTTATGCAAATAAATATTTTGGACTTTGGAACTCCAAGTAAGCCGATCGGACTTCACAATTATTTGACTTTAATAATAGATACGCCCCTGGCGTGAATGTCAAAATAGATCAGAAAATCAGGTGTTGCTCCCTTCATGGTGCCATATTTCTGAGTAGTATATTTTTATAGCTTCTGGATTTCACCTAGTTTTGCTGTGCTCTCTTATTTTATCTGACACTGAACCAATGCATGGATCGACTTCCTCATTATCTTTTAATATCTGTACTAAACAAAACTAGAAAAAGGAAATTGTAGCGAAACGACACACAGATGATCTGTCATGCAGCGATATAAAACCAGAGAACAAAGGAGAGATAGGAAACATGATGGGGGAGATATAACTTGCAGGCATAGTAGAGATCCGGGTGAGTCTGTCTGACTTTTCAAAGTGGCAATCGTTTAAAAGGCAATAGCAACTTGATGGGAATCGTTTTTCTATCCGATGCCGGTATTGCGATGGTTGCATACCATCGCCCCGTTACGATAGCCATCCGATGATGCGTATCTTCAGTTCAGCTGCAGGCACCTGGAAGAGGTGTGCACAGCACAGCATGCTTTGTGCATGTAGAAAATCCAAGTGTAGACACAACCTGTGCACCAAATAACCATCGATGGTTACCGTGTGTTGGCTACATGCCGCCATTATTTGATGGCCATCTTGTGATTCCCAATGCTCTTTCCCTTGTTTGATAAAAGAAAGTGGGCGTGACTGAGTCAGAGGCAGTGCCGATGCTTTCAGTCTGCATCCCAGTCACATAGCTTGCGCGTCCCGATTGTTAGAGAACAGATTTGGACGCAGGGTCTGTGGAATTCAGTGGGCATTCCCTGGGAGGCTGCAGGGGGTGTGGCTAAGCAGATACGGACGTGTACAAAAATGCACAGCTGCTCACACAGGGGGCCGTGGTCAAACTGAGACGCCATGGGGCTGCTGCAAGTTTCGATGATGCGACTGTCAATGGCGGGTCTCAGTATTATGAAAACCACGGCATTAGCCTAAGACACAGACGTGGGTGCAATTCAGACTCAACCCCAGAGTGTCACTAACCAGGGCCGTAACTAGGGGTGTGCGAGCACCCCGGCTCACCCACAGCTCATGCATCTGCTTAGCACGTCACCTGTAACGTCACCCTGCTGCCAGAATCTCTGCAGCAGTGCTGGCTTGGACCGTCCTGAGGATGCTCCAGACAGTCACACCGCTGCCCGGAGCATCTTCAGGATGCTACTGCCATTGCTATAATCACCCGCTCCTGGCGAAAGGTACAGGCCACGCCCCCTCCATGTGACATCATACAGAGGAGGCGTAGCCTGCACCAGGTGCCGGGAGTGCTAACTACGGCACTGTCACCAACACAAATGCAGAGAGAGAGGTGAAGTACCCCAACGGAGAGGCAAGACCCTAGGACATGTTTGCTCTGAAAGCGAAGATCTTTGTTAGGGAAAAATAAGGATCCAAAAAGGATAGGGGTGATATTTAGTAACATTCCTGTGCATATTACTATAATAGTTCACGCCCAGAGACAAACACAGGATTTCTAGAAGGGGGTTTCTGAATGTGTGTACGAGGCATGTCCAGCCAGTTCCGAGTGTGTGATGAGCACTTAACAAGGGTTGGGATGCAGTCATGATACTGGCGGGCGCTATCCTGCCCACCGATATCCCGACACTTAAACCCCGACATGGGACTAAAGATAGGCATCAAAATCAGACACCTATCATTAGCCCCACTACGGAATCCCGACACTAGGCATACCTAATGAAGGTATGCCGGGTGTCTTAGCATCTAGCCGCGGGGGAGGGGGGAGGATTAGGTTTAGGGTCCCCAGGGGGGACATAGGGTTAGGCACCCACCGGGAGGGTTAGGGTAGGGGAAGGGGGCCACAATGTAGTGACCGGCCCCGGCTCCTCCCCTCTTCTTCTCTGCTCTGAAGCTGCTGTTGCCAGGGGCCTGACGTCACAATGTAGTGACCGGCCCCGGCGCAAAGGGTATGCGGACCTGGTGTCCTCTGTCACTGCGTCGGCCAGCGGAAGATGCTGTGCTGTACATAGGAGCGAAAGGTAAGGTCAAGTAGATCTCTCTCTCTCTCTGTCCTCACTTACCCCCTACTCTTCACCCACTGCCTCTCACCCTTATCCTGTCACCCTCTGTTTCCCCCTATTACCCTCTGTTTGTCACCCTTTTCCTCTACCTGTTACCCTCTCCCTGTCACCTTCTGCTTCACCTGGGGATGAGGGGGGCCCTAAAAAACTGTGTGTATTGGGCCCCGTGATTTCTGTTGCTGGCCCTGCCCACTGGATCCCTTCCATGACACCCGCCAGACTCCCACAGCACCCACCGGACCTCCTCCAAAAGGTATTGCGAAAACTGAAAAAATTCGAAATGCTCCTTTTCCTGAGCATTTCGGTTATGGGAAACTCAACCTGTATTAATAATAATAATAATAATAATAATAATTAACTGTTCCATACAGGGCCAGCACTTCCTTTAGGCAGCTTTAGGCAGCTGCCTAAGGGCACCGGGACCTGAGGGGCGGCACGCTGATGCTGACTTGAAGAGGAGTAATGATCTTGACTCTCCCGGAAGCTGCTCCCGTTGAAACTTGCTTGCCCCAGCGTTGGGCGCCCATCTGCAACCAATGACCACCTCCCAGTGAATGATTAAAAAAAACACACATAACAACACCTGAGACAGCTGTAGCTTCATCATGGGTCTGGCGCAGGTGACGACACTGTGTCGTCGGCCAACCCACTCTGCTGCTCAGCCTCCAGTGTACCCACGGGCAGCGTGTAGCTACACGGGTCCAGCGCATCACCGCATCACTGTGTTACCGGCCAGCCCACTCTGCCGCTCCACCGCCCTCCAGTCTACCCGCCTGTAGCATGTAGCTTCATGGGTCCGGTGTCGTCACTGTCACCGGCCAGCCCACTTTGCCGCTCCGCTGCCCTCCAGTCTACCTGCGGGCTCCGTCTTCAATAAAGTTTTGTAGAATTCTCCCACACTCTCTGGCTGCCGACACTTGTGCCCCTCCACCCACCCCAAGCCACAGACATTCCAGCCTGATGGGTGAGCTCTCCATGTAGTTTGTGGATATCAAGTAGGTAAGATTGCCATCAGAAATTAGCCTATATATATATATATATATATATATATATATATATAATATATATATATATATATGTATAAAACCTTTCCTGCCTGCGTTCTCCAGCTACACTACTGTCTGCCTCCTGAGTGTACCCACAAATGTTGTGGATAGTTGGTTCTTACATATTTTTTTGAGGGGGTGGGGGGCAGTATGTAGAAGGTTTGCCTAGGGTGTCGGGAAGCCTTGCACCAGCCCTGGTTCCATAACAGCCAAATCTTGTTAATAACCGCCTGAAGGGGGGGGGGGGAGAGTCAAGATGTGTCCAATGAGAAGCTATAAGGCAGGGGTAGCCAAAGTCGGTCCTTGAGATTTACCAACAGTTCACGGTTTCCAGGTCTCCTCACAGAATCACAAGTGAAATAATTAGCTCCACCTGTGGATCTTTCAAAATGTGTCAGTGAGTAATGACTACACCTGTGCACCTGCTGGGTGACCTGGAGAACGTGAACTGTTGATAGATCTCGAGGACCGAGTTTGGCCACTCCTGCTATAAGGCAACGGGCTGCATTACGGATTTAAGAGACTAATTTATCTGATAACTTATTCAAACATGCCATAGGGAGCCCCAGAAGGAAGGACCAAGGTTCTCTAGTAATTGTAGAATTAGTTAATTTACTTATTAGAGCTGCCACTGCAAAGCAAATCACGATCTTTGGGCATGTCCACCAAATATGAATGAAGGTGCCTGTATCCCACAAACTCTCCAACAGAGTGGAGATGTAGAATAAAACATTTTATTCAATCTGGCAGGTACCATATACCAACGGAAATAGATTTTATAAGCATTTTCCTTTATTAGAGTAGAGACAGACGATTTGGAAATTCTTTCTCTAATTATGGACCAAAAAGTCTCCCTTATTATTTGCCCTTGTTATAGATATAGAACCTTTGGCCTGTGCTCTCAGGGCCTGATTCAGACCCGGTCACGAGCGCTATGTGCTCGCAACCGGGTCGATGGTGGGGCTGGCTCCGTCGTGCGCATGCGCGAGACCCGGATAGCGACGGGCACTCCGTCTCTCCGAGTCTCGCAATAAAGGGGGCGAGCTGTCAATGTTGAGTGACAGCTCGCCCCTTTTGGTGGGCGGGCTGGGGGAGTGGCTGCCCAAACGGAGGCGTTCCCATGTGAACGCCTCCGTTTGGGGGCGGCCCCACTGACATCAGTAGGAGAGATCTCAGTGGGAGAGATTTCGGCTCTGTTAGAGCCGAAATCTCTCTGGGGCTTGCGGCAATGAGACCCTACCACAAGGGTCTCGTTGCAAGCCCGAAGGTTGCGATGGTCATGATCATCGTGACCATCTTCCTGGCCGCTCGCTATAGCTGTGGGTGGTCACCCACAGCTATGCGAGCGGCCAGGAGGGCGCTCTACAAAACCAGAAGGCCGGCCCTGATTCAGAGCAAGCGCTCTGTCAGAGCATCCAGCTCTGAATCAGGGCCTCAGAGCACATTAAATAAAGCCTTGCAAAATATATATATATATATATATATATATATATATATATATATAAAAATGTTTTAAAAATCTTAAGCAAACAAATATCTCATTTAATTTACACCCATCTTGGACTATATTGTCATTAAACTAGGGGAGTCTAGATTACTGAAATATACCCTAAATAGGCTCAGTACCTGTCTACAGGCAACATAATCATTTTCATTTTATTTATTATTATTATTATTATTATTATTATTAATATTAGTATAATCATCATTATACCTGGTTTGTTTATTTTTTAAGGTTTTTTTTGTTTGTTTTGTTTTTATTTATTTTATGGGACCTGAAATTAACTAGTCACCTAAAATAATGTCTGTCATGTTGTACCTCTCAATGGCTGGGGTCATGTTGTTAAATATTAATAATTTTATTAATCCAGTTTTAGGTTAACTGATGGTATGTGAGCTAAGGGCTTATGAAGAGAGCAGCTGTTCCTGTAGGTTATTCCTGGCGGGTCTAAATCAGGAGGAAATGTTCTGCTGTCTATGAATATTTAGTGTATCATTTTACACTCTATATATGCTCTCACCCTATGTCAGGGCTGCAGCTGAAGGTGGGGGGAGTTAGGGGGGCATGTGCTCTGGGCCCCGGATTTGAGGGGGCAATGCAGGGCCGGCTCCAGCGCCATTCTACCAGTGCGGCCGAACCCCGCGGGGGCACCACCCCATTAGGGGTGCATTGCCACAGTTTGGAGAGAGCAGTCGGCCGATTGTAAGCAGATTATCCAATGCTGCGTTGGACAGCGCAGCTCGGATAAGTAATGCACAGGAGCCGTGATGCCTCCTGCTGCATTACCATATCTGCAAGGATCGCTATTGCAAAGCTGCATGCGTGCATACATCATATATCTATAGCCTGCGTGCATACATCATATATCTATAGTCTGCGTACATACGTCATATATCTATAGCCTGCGTGACTGCATACGTCATATATCTATAGCCTGCGTGCATACATCATATATCTATAGTCTACGTGCATACATCTTATATCTATAGCCTGTGTGCATACATCATATATCTATAGCCTGCGTGCAGCGTTGCAATTACGATCCTTTCAGAATCAGGCCCTAAGTCTCAAGTTTGGCAGAAGCTCCCTCTCTGTCACCAGCAGTGTGAATCTTGTCGAGATGGTCATTCAACCAAAATTCTTATATATTACAAAATTCCCCTGTGTATATACCCCTATCCCAGTTTACCGTAATTTCTAGCTGTATTACTTCCGTTATTTGGGGAAATAAGAGACCATGTATAGCTTATAAGACCTCGAGGAGAGGGTGGTCTGACATTGCCTAATCTGCACCTTTATTTCCTCGCTGCTTAGCTGACTAAGTTAAAGGTGTGGGTTACTCCATTAGATTGGGGGAGATCTTACCCTGGTTCTCCTTGAAAAGGCAGGATTGAAATTTACTCCCTTATAGTTTTTGTTGGCTCGGATCCCACTTTCTCGCTGTCCACCTTTACTACAACAGACCTAGAACCTGGCTTGCTGCTGAGATAATTTTGGGGGAACCTGTGAGTGATGTATGCTCTCCGTTTTGGGGGTAATTTAGCTTTTCCAAAAATTTGGGGGCTGGAGGGGAGCTTGGTTTGGCAGTCATAGGAGGTGGTTGCTATTGGCCAATTGTATGGGGTTCCTCATGTATTTACATATTTTTCCTCTATTTATGGCCTTACGGGTTATTTTTTCTATAGATCTCTTCAACTTTGGAGGGGGACTGTTCCTAATTTCTCTGAAACTCCAGTGCATCTGCTAGTGTGTACTTTACCTACTAGGAAATCTATCACCATAGTCTACTCCTCACTCTTGTCATCCGATAGAGCTGAGAACTTGAATAAGCTTAGATCTCACTGGGATCACAATTTAGGTACTTTATCTGATGATGACTAGAGAGCCCTTATAGGTTCTTCCCGGGATGCCATGGTTTATGCCAGGTTTCAGCAGATTCAATTATATATTATGCATAGAGTATTCTGGACAAAACTTAAACTCTGTGAATTTCCTGGCTCTACTACGGATTGTTGTCCTAAGTGTACTTCCCCTTCTGCTGATTTCTGCCATCTCCTCCGGTCTTGTCCATAGTTGCTCTGTTTTGGGCTAGAGTGGTTGACTGCTATGTGCGGAATACGGGTGTCTGATTCCCTCTACTGACCCCACAGATCTAGAAAAACTCCTCTCTGTTCCCCTTCAACTATATGTCAATAATCTCTTAACATTAGCCCAGGTGTGTAATGCTCGAACGTGGATGGCCTCTGGTCCTCCTGCCTTTCTTTCCTGGGTTGCTCTAGTCAATACAACAGTTTCTCATGAACGCTTTATGTATCGGAAGCGAAACTGCCCAAACAAATTTGGTAAGGACTGGTCCCTATGGCAGGATTCTCGCTATGCCCTTCTCACCCCATCTACTAACTTTGCAGTGTTGTACAAAATTAAGCAATATGGTTAAAACTATACACAGGCACTTATATACAATTTTTCAAACTTCACCGCATCCCAGTTGCATCATACTTCTTGCTCAGGCTTGGGATGGGCAGCCGGGGTTTCAGTGAAATCCCTGGTGGGTGGGCCCCACTGATTTTTAGCCACACCCCCTATAGAAGGAGGGCGTGGCCTAAGGCACCATGTTTAATTGTATGGCAGGTGCAGTGCAGCTGCTTGCTGGGCAGTCATCAAGGCTGTGACTGACTAGGCCGGCAGCTACACACAGGGGATTGGAGCACAGTGCACTCAGGCTCAGCACTGCAGTGCACTGCTGGGTAATAACTCTCAGTAGTCTCTGCAGTGGGGTCAGAGGAGCATGTGCTGAGCTCTGATTGGAGGAGCCCATCACATGCTCCTCTGACCTGGAGTTTAGCAGCAGCACAGCCTCATGGATGTAACTTATTGTGAGGCTGTGACTGCTGCTCTGCCGACTGCCTGAGGACAGGGCCAGATTAAGGGGCGGTCGTCCCTGGGCCCCCACACACTGAGGGGCCCCCACACAGGGTCAGTGTGACCTGCTGAAAACAGGTGTCCAGCGGCACCTGTTCCCAGATTGAGGCTCACTGCCACGATCCAGTGTTACTGTATGTAGCAGCACAGTCAAAGTCCTCTCATCGGCGTCACGTGACACATTACGTCCATTGCACTGATGAGAGGACTAGGGAGCAGCTCTGCTGGGAGGTCCCCCCCGGCATGCCGTCACTCAGGTAAGTCAGCGGCGGAGCAATAGGCTTCGTGTGGTTTGGGGGTAGGGGGGGTGGTAGGCCAAGGGTGATTAGGGGGAAGGGGGGCTCTGTGTGGTTTGAAGGGGACCCCCAAAATTGAGTTGCCCTCTGGGCGCCACAAGCTTTAATCCGGCCCTGCCTGAGGATGCTTCTGGTGAGTACACTGTGTGGGCTCTACATGGCATAATGTGTGGGGACTACAGGTGGCATACAGGTAGCATAATGTGTGGGCACTAGAGGTGCCATAATGTGTGGGCTCTAGAGGGGGCATACTATGTGGGGACTACAGGTAGCATAATGTGTGGGCACTAGAGGTGGCATCATGTGTGGGCACTTCAGGTGGCATAATGTGTGGGAAATACAGGTGGCATAATGTGTGGGCACTACAGGTAGCATAATGTGTGGGGACAACAGTGTAACATAATGTGTGGGCACTAGAGGTGGCATAATGTGTGGGCATTACAGGTGGCATAATGTGTGGGGACTACAGTGTAACATAATGTGTGTGCACTAGAGGTGGCATAATGTGTGGGCTTTACAAGTGGCATAATGTGTGGGCTTTACAAGTGGCATAATTTGTGGGCACTAGAAGTGGCATAATGTGTGGGCACTACAGGTGGCATAATGTGTGGGGACTACAGTGTAGCAAAATGTGTGGGCACTGCAAGTGGCATCATGTGTGGGCACTACAGTATAGCAGAATGTGTGGGGACTACAGGTGGCATAATATGTGGGGACTACAGGTGGCATAATGTATGGGGACTAAAGGTGGCATAATGTGTGGGCACTAGAGATGGCATAATGTGTGGGGACTACAAGTGGCATAATGTGTGGGGACTACAGTGTAGCATAATGTGTGTGTACTAGAGGTGGCATATTGTGTGGGCACTACAATTGGCATAATGTGTTGGCACTACAGGTGGCATAATGTGTGGGGACTACAGTGTAGCAAAATGTGTGGGCACTGCAAGTGGCATAATGTGTGGGCACTACAGTATAGCAGAATGTGTGGGGACTACAGGTGGCATAATATGTGGGGACTACAGGTGGCATAATGTATGGGGACTAAAGGTGGCATAATGTGTGGGCACTAGAGATGGCATAATGTGTGGGGACTACAAGTGGCATAATGTGTGGGGACTACAGTGTAGCATAATGTGTGTGTACTAGAGGTGGCATATTGTGTGGGCACTACAATTGGCATAATGTGTTGGCACTACAGGTGGCATAATGTGTGGGGACTACAGTGTAGCATAATGTGTGGGCACTAGAGGTGGCATAATGTGTGAGGACTACAGTGTAGCAAAATGTGTGGGCACTAGAGGTGGCATAATGTGCGGGTACGAAAAGTGGCATAATGTGTCAGAACTACAGTGTAACATAATGTGTGGGCACTAGAGGTGGCATAATGTATGTCGACTACAGTGTAGCATAATGTGTGGGCACAGAGGTGGCATAATGTGTGGGCACTAGAGGTGGCATAATGTGTGGACACTAGAGGTGGCATAATGTGTGGGGACAACAGTGTAGTATAATGTGTGGGCACTACAGTTAGCATAATGTGTGGGGACTACAGTGTAACATAATGTGTGGGCACTAGAGGTGGCATAATGTGTGGGTAATACAGGAGGCATAATGCGTGGGCACTACAGGTGGCATAATGTGTGGGGACTACAGGGGGGATCAGTATGAAAGACCGCCGGACCTATGTCCGGCAGTTCAAATACCGACAGCGGAACACCTGCAGCCTCCAAAATCCCGATCGTAAGTATTTTAACTATTACTAACCCTTTCCCTTCCTAACCCTAACCCTCCTTTAGGGGTGCCTAACTCTAACCTCCCCCCTAGTGCCTAACCCTAACCTTCCCAGTAAGTGCCTAAACCTAACCCCTTCTTCCCCGCACCCTAAACCTAAGACTCCAGGGGGGGTGCCTAAACCTAACCTCCCCTTCCCCTACCCTAATCCTCCCGGGGGGGTGCCTAACCCTAAGTCCCCCCCCCTAAACCTAAACCCTCCGCCACCCGGCTTACCTTTGTTCGGAATGCATTGTGTCGGGCTCCCGGCGTAGGGGTAATGTTAGGCGTCGGCATTTCGATGCCTGTCATTAGTCCCCTATCAGCATTAGACAGTCGGGAAGCTGGCGGTCGGCATTTCGACCATCGGCATCCCGACTGCATACCCTACAGGTGGCATAGTTTGTGGGGACGGCAGTGTAACATAGTGTGTGGGCTGTAGAGGTGGCATAATGTGTGGGTACTACAGTGTAGCTTAATGTTAGTACATGCGTAGTGGTCTCATTTACCCACAACTGACCATCATTGCAAAGGTTACTAGGTGGCTGACCACTACCTCTCTGACTCCTTTGTGATTACCACTACCTCCCTGATCCCTCCATACTCACCACTACCTATCTGCACTACCCCCTGAACCCTTCATACTCACCACTACCTATCTGCTCTACCCCCTGACCCCTCCATACTCACCACTACCTATCTGCACTACCCCCTGACCCCTCCATACTCACCACTACCTATCTGCACTACCTCCCTGATCCCTCCATACTCACTACTAACTATCTGCTCTACCCCCTGACCCCTCCATACTCACCACTACCTATCTGCTCTACCCCTTGATCCCTCCATACTCACCACTACCTATCTGCTCTACCCCCTGATCCCTCCATACTCACCACTACCTATCTGCTCTACCCCCTGATCCCTCCATACTCACCACTACCTATCTGCACTACCTCCCTGATCCCTCCATACTCACCACTACCTATCTGCACTACCCCCTGATCCCTCCATACTCACCACTACCTATCTGCACTACCCCCTGATCCCTCCATACTCACCACTACATATCTGCTCTACCCCCTGATCCCTCCATACTCACCACTACCTATCTGCACTACTTCCCTGATCCCTCCATACTCACCACTACCTATCTGCACTACCCCCTGACCCCTCCATACTCACCACTACCTATCTGCTCTACCCCCTGATCCCTCCATACTCACCACTACCTATATGCACTACCCCCTGATCCCTCCATACTCACCACTACCTATCTGCACTACCCCCTGATCCCTTCATACTCACCACTACCTATCTGCATTACCCCCTGACCCCTCCATACTCACCACTACCTATCTGCACTACCTCCCTGACCCCTCCATACTCACCACTACCTTTCTGCACTACCCCCTGACCCCTCCATACTCACCACTACCTATCTGCACTACCTCCCTGATCCCTCCATACTCACCACTACCTATCTGCACTACCCCCTGATCCCTTCATACTCACCACTACCTATCTGCACTACCCACTGACCCCTCCATACTCACCACTACCTATCTGCACTACCTCCCTGACCCCTCCATACTCACCACTACCTATCTGCTCTACCCCCTGACCCCTCCATACTCACCACTACCTATCTGCACTACCTCCCGGACCCCTCCATACTCACCACTACCTATCTGCACTACCCCCTGACCCCTCCATACTCACCACTACCTATCTGCTCTACCCCCTGACCCCTCCATACTCACCACTACCTATCTGCACTACCCCCTGACCCCTCCATACTCACCACTACCTATCTGCTCTACCCCCTGACCCCTCCATACTCACCACTACCTATCTGCTCTACCCCCTGATCCCTCCATACTCACCACTACCTATCTGCTCTACCCCCTGATCCCTCCATGCTCACCACTACCTATCTGCTCTACCCCCTGATCCCTCCATACTCACCACTACCTATCTGCACTACCCCCTGATCCCTTCATACTCACCACTACCTATCTGCACTACCCCCTGACCCCTCCATACTCACCACTACCTATCTGCACTACCTCCCTGACCCCTCCATACTCACCACTACCTATCTGCACTACCCCCTGACCCCTCCATACTCACCACTACCTATCTGCACTACCTCCCTGATCCCTCCATACTCACCACTACCTATCTGCACTACCCCCTGATCCCTTCATACTCACCACTACCTATCTGCACTACCCCCTGACCCCTCCATACTCACCACTACCTATCTGCACTACCTCCCTGACCCCTCCATACTCACCACTACCTGTCTGCACTACCCCCTGACCCCTCCATACTCACCACTACCTATCTGCACTACCTCCCTGACCCCTCCATACTCACCACTACCTATCTGCACAACCCCCTGACCCCTCCATACTCACCACTACCTATCTGCTCTACCCCCTGACCCCTCCATACTCACCACTACCTATCTGCACTACCCCCTGACCCCTCCATACTCACCACTACCTATCTGCTCTACCCCCTGACCCCTCCATACTCACCACTACCTATCTGCTCTACCCCCTGATCCCTCCTTAATCACCACTACCTATCTGCTCTACCCCCTGACCGCCCCATACTCACCATTACCTATCTGCTCTACCCCCCGACCCGTCCATACTCACCACTACCTATCTGCTCTACCCCCTGATCCCTCCATACTCACCACTACCTATCTGCTCTACCCCCTGACCCCTCCATACTCACCACTACCTATCTGCTCTACCCCCTGACCCCTCAATACTCACCACTACCTACCTGCTCTACCCCCTGATCCCTCCTTACTCACCACTACCTATCTGCTCTACCCCCTGACCCCTCCATACTCACCACTACCTATCTGCACTACCCCCTGACCCCTCCATACTCACCACTACCTATCTGCTCTACCCCCTGACCCCTCCATACTCACCACTACCTATCTGCACTACCCCCTGATCCCTCCATACTCACCACTACCTATCTGCTCTACCCCCTGATCCCTCCATACTCACCACTACCTATCTGCACTACCCCCTGACCCCTCCATACTCACCACTACCTATCTGCACTACCCCCTGATCCCTCCATACTCACCACTACCTATCTGCTCTACCCCCTGATCCCTCCATACTCACCACTACCTATCTGCACTACCCCCTGATCCCTCCATACTCACCACTACCTATCTGCACTACCCCCTGATCCCTCCATACTCACCACTACCTATCTGCACTACCCCCTGACCCCTTCATACTCACCACTACCTATCTGCTCTACCCCCTGACCCCTCCATACTCACCACTACCTATCTGCTCTACCCCCTGATCCCTCCATACTCACCACTACCTATCTGCTCTACCCCCTGACCCCTCCTTACTCACCACTACCTATCTGCTCTACCCCCTGACCGCCCCATACTCACCATTACCTATCTGCTCTACCCCCCGACCCCTCCATACTCACCACTATCTATCTGCTCTACCCCCTGACCCCTCCTTACTCACCACTACCTATCTGCTCTACCCCCTGACCGCCCCATACTCACCATTACCTATCTGCTCTACCCCCCGACCCCTCCATACTCACCACTATCTATCTGCTCTACCCCCTGACCCCTCCATACTCACCACTACCTATCTGCTCTACCCCCTGACCCCTCCATACTCACCACTACCTATCTGCACTACCTCCCTGACCCCTCCATACTCACCACTACCTATCTGCACTACCCCCTGACCCCTCCATACTCACCACTACCTATCTGCACTACCCCCTGATCCCTCCATACTCACCACTACCTCTGCTCTACCCCCAGACTCCTCCTTACTCACCACTACCTATCTGCTCTACCCCCTGACCCCCCCATACTCACCATTACCTATCTGCACTACCTCCCTGACCCCTCCATACTCACCACTACCTATCTGCACTACCCCCTGACCCCTCCATACTCACCACTACCTATCTGCTCTACCCCCTGACCCCTACTTACTCAAAACTACTTATCTGCTCTACCCCCTAACCCCTCCATACTCACCACTACCTATCTGCACTACCCCCTGACCCCTCCATACTCACCATTACCTATCTGCTCTACCCCCTGATCCCTCCATACTCACCACTACCTCTCTGCACTACCCCCTGACCCCTCCATACTCACCACTACCTATGTGCACTACCCCCTGACCCCTCCATACTCACCACTACCTATCTGCTCTACCCCCTGACCCCTCCATACTCACCACTACCTATCTGCACTACCTCCCTGACCCCTCCATACTCACCACTACCTATCTGCTCTACTACCTGACCCCTCCATACTCACCACTACCTATCTGCTCTACTACCTGACCCCTCCATACTCACCACTACCTATCTGCACTACCTCCCTGACCCCTCCATACTCACCACTACCTATATGCACTACCTCCCTGACCCCTCCATACTCACCACTACCTATCTACTCTACCCCCTGACCCCTCCATACTCACCAATACCTATCTGCTCTACCCCCTGACCCCCCCATACTCACAACTACCTATCTGTTCTACTCCCTGACCCCTCCATACTCACCACTACCTATTTGCTCTACCCCCTGACCCCTCCATACTCACCACTACCTATCTGCTCTACCCCTTGACCCCTCCTTGCTCACCACTACCTATCTGCTCTACCCCCGACCCCTCCATACTCACCACTACCTATCTGCTCTACCCCCTGACCCCTCCATACTCACCACTACCTATCTGCTGTACCCCCTGACCCCTCCATACTCTCCACTACCTATCTGCACTACCTCCCTGACCCCTCCATACTCACCACTACCTATCTGCTCTACCCCCTGACCCCTCCATACTCACCACTACCTATCTGCTCTACCCCCTGACCCTTCCATACTCACCACTACCTATCTGCACTACCTCCCTGACCCCTCCATACTCACCACTACCTATCTGCTCTACTACCTGACCCCTCCATACTCACCACTACCTATCTGCTCTACTACCTGACCCCTCCATACTCACCACTACCTATCTGCACTACCTCCCTGACCCCTCCATACTCACCACTACCTATATGCACTACCTCCCTGACCCCTCCATACTCACCACTACCTATCTACTCTACCCCCTGACCCCTCCATACTCACCAATACCTATCTGCTCTACCCCCTGACCCCCCCATACTCACAACTACCTATCTGTTCTACTCCCTGACCCCTCCATACTCACCACTACCTATTTGCTCTACCCCCTGACCCCTCCATACTCACCACTACCTATCTGCTCTACCCCCTGACCCCTCCTTGCTCACCACTACCTATCTGCTCTACCCCCGACCCCTCCATACTCACCACTACCTATCTGCTCTACCCCTGACCCCTCCATACTCACCACTACCTATCTGCACTACCTCCCTGACCCCTCCATACTCACCACTACCTATCTGCTCTACCCCCTGACCCCTCCATACTCACCACTACCTATCTGCACTACATCCCTGACCCCTCCATACTCACCACTACCTATCTGCACTACCCCCTGACCCCTCCATACTCACCACTACCTATCTGCTCTACCCCCGACCCCTCCTTACTCACCACTACCTATCTATACTACCTCCCTGACCCCTCCATACTCACCACTACCTATCTGCTCTACCCCCTGATCCCTCCATACTCACCACTACCTATCTGCTCTACCCCCTGACTCCTCCTTACTCACCACTACCTATCTGCTCTACCCCCTGACCCCCCCATACTCACCATTACCTATCTGCACTACCTCCCTGACCCCTCCATACTCACCACTACCTATCTGCATTACCCCCTGACCCCTCCATACTCACCACTACCTTTCTGCTCTACCCCCTGACCCCCCCATACTCACCATTACCTATCTGCACTACCCCCTGACCCCTCCATACTCACCACTACCTATCTGCTCTTCCCCCTGACCCCTCCATACTTACCATTACCTATCTGCACTACCTCCCTGACCCCTCCATACTCACCACTACCTATCTGCTCTACCCCCTGACCCCTCCATACTCACCACTACCTATCTTCACTACCTCCCTGACCCCTCCATACTCACCACTACCTATCTGCTCTACCCCCTGACCCCTCCATACTCACCACTACCTATCTGCTCTACCCCCTGACCCCTCCATACTCACCACTATCTATCTGCACTACCTCCCGACCCCTCCATACTCACCACTACCTATCTGCACTACCCCCTGACCCCTCCATACTCACCACTACCTATCTGCTCTACCCCCCGACCCCTCCCTACTCACCACTACCTATCTGCTCTACTCCCTGACCCCTCCATACTCACCACTACCTATCTGCACTACCCCCTGACCCCTCCTTACTCACCATTACCTATCTGCTCTACCCCCCGACCACTCCATACTCACCACTAGCTATCTGCTCTACCCCCTGACCCCTCCTATCTCACCACTACCTATCTGCTCTACCCCCTGACCCCTCCATACTCACCACTACCTATCTGCACTACCCCCTGACCCCTCCATACTCACCACTACCTATCTGCACTACCTCCCTGACTCCTCCATACTCACCATTACCTATCTGCACTACCTCCCTGACTCCTCCATACTCACCACTACCTATCTGCACTACCTCCATGACCCCTCCATACTCACCACTACCTATCTGCTCTACCCCCTGACCCCTCCATACTCACCACTACCTATCTGCTCTACCCCCTAACCCCTCCTTACTCACCACTACCTATCTGCACTACCCCCTGACCCCCCCATACTCACCATTACCTATCTGCACCAGCCTATCTCTGAGTTTTCATTCTAAGATGCCTTGAGTGCCGCACTATTGCACTGTACATTCTTTTTATGAGGGGACCGGCAGCAGTTAAACATTGCTATTCCAGACCAAGGACAGATTTATATATATATATATATTACACCCCCTCCAGTGACTGGCCATACCCCTTTGTGGGCCTATATTATTGCGTTCCCCTGTGGGCCCTTCATGCTCCAGTCCGCCACTGTTTTTGCTCAACACATATACCAAACTTTTGGATGACATTTAAACATCTTTGGCTGAACAAACAGAATAACCGTCAAACTTGAAATTGTTTGTCCTTGGCAATACAATAGGAATATTTGTAACTTCCCTTGTGGGAGTTATAGCCTTATGCAACTATTTATAAATAAAACAAATGTATTTTCCTCAGTAAACAACATTCCTCACTCTTGGGGCTCTATTTACTACAATCCGCATTTGTAATGCAGATTGTAGTGTGATATTATCGACTGAAATTGCATTGCGAATTCAGGCAATATCACAGGGCTTGCGATAAAGCTCTGTCCCTGTGAATCCCCTTCGGAGCCTTATCACGGTATTTTCGGAAACAATACCGTGACTAAGTGCCCGCGCATGCACCGACCAGTCGCCGCTGCTACCCCCCCCCGGCGCTAAGCCCCGCCCCCGGTGCTAAGCCCCGCCCCTGCGATCGCGGACCCCCTGCAACCTACCCCCCTCCCTGTGACCCCCCCTCCCTTACTTACACTTACCTGCATGCTCCAGGCCTCCGGTGATGTTCTCTATTCCTCCGGTCAGGTGATCTCCCATACAGCACTGGGACCCGATCACCTGATGACCGGGCACCAGTGCACTATGGGAGACCAGCTGACCGAAGGGGAGTCATCATCGCCTACCCTCCAACATGACCCATTCCATTAGGTACAAAACACTCTGCTCCTGGACTTTCCACCTAATGTATGATTGCAGACATCTGTGTAGAACTAGGTAATTGATGAGAAGGGTGTATCAGCACAGGTGTCTGCAATCATCAATTAAGAGGGAAGTCCAGGAGCAGAGCATTTTGTACCTAATGGAACGGGTCATGTTGGATGGTCTGTCATCGGAGACCCGATCACCGATCCCTGGAGTCAGGTAAGTAATTTTTTTTTTTACTATTTTTTTTTTCTTTTTTTTACAGTAATCAGCTTGCGGTCTGTTTAGACCACACAACTGATTACTGGGACAGACTCCCGGCTCTGCTCTCCCCGTTAGAGCAGGGCAGGAGTCCGGTAACCGGGGGAGACCCTGGATAACCCCACCTCCAGGTGGCATTATTATCACAGGGCTTTCCCCGATATTTCTTCATATTTTATTTTTAGTAACTTTGGCCAGATCACATTTACCATTACAGTTATGGGAAATGCGATCTGCTTTTCTAAAAATAAGTGATACTTAGAGGTTGGAGTAGAATTTTACAAATTCTATTCCAATTGCCCTGTAATAACTATAGGTGATACTAAAATAATGTGAAAAGGGTGTGAAAACACCCTTTTTCACTTTATTTTGGTAAAAATAATGTTAATAAATAGAGCCCTTGGAGATGTTTCGATAATTTTGACCATATTGCTTAATATTGCAAAATAAAGCTATGAAGCAAGAACCGTTATTAAAGGAGCCCTCATTCTTTTAATTGGACACAGCCTTGCTGGCTGCCAGCATTGGGATGGATTTTGCATGCAAGATCCATTGTAAACCATATTTGCATATACAGTATACACGTCTTAATATGTAAACAGGGGGCGTATCTATAATGGGTGCAGGGTGTGCAGGGCACATGGGCCCCTGGGTCCAGGGGGGCCCTGCACCGCACACCCTGCACCGATAATACACTTACCTCTCCGGGGTCCCACATCGGCGTGGGGGAGGGGGAGGCGCTGTAAAAATGGCTGGAAAATGTCCGCCGCTACCTTTTTCCCGTCGTTTGCTCATGCGCAGTACAGGGAAAATGGTTGCGGCAGCCATTTTACCAGTGAATTTCGCATGCCTTATAGACTCCTGGCACACTCTAGTGCCCAGAGACTGTAAATGCACCGCTGGCCGCGCACAGCTCATTGCGCTGCCGGCTGCCGGAGAGAGAGGAGGGGGCCCGTGTCGGAGACTGCACACGGGCCCCCTCTTCTGGAGAGACGTACCTGTAAGTACATCCATATAATCCATATGAATTTATCATTTTATAAGATATAATACTTTTGCTTCAACACAACGAAGGACAGGAATTCTGGCAGACTCTTGCTGAATCAAAAGTTAGGGTTTCAGCCCCAGCAGAAATGTCATAGTCACAGTTGGCTGGTTATGTCTGCAGGAACTTTAAGTAGTGTTAGAGTCCCATGATTCACTGGAAACAGAGCTGCTGGTAGCTGATAAAATACGGGACTATTTGAGTTCTCAAGACCCTCCATATCTCAGTTGGGTACGGTTTTGCTACCAGTCTATATTGTTACCTTCAAGAAAAGTACCTTTCCTTGGCCCAAAGAATAAAAGAGCTCATTACAAGCAAGAATGGCTGAACATCATTCCCTGGGTTTCTTATGGACTGGACTTCAGTTAATTCTATAAACTGCTGTAAGCCTGTAGCACATCTGTCAGATATCACTGGACTTTAGCAAGTTCTTACCGAATCAGATGCTGTTGTTTCCTGGAGCTCAGGCCTGCCAACTCCTCCTGACTGTCTCCGTGGTCTGCTGGATCATGATCCCAGTCATCATCTTCTCTCGTTAGTGGCAGGTATGTGGGACTCCTTGCATCTTATACATGCGGTCATGTGATTGCTGACAAGGGCCGGCAAATGTGAATCATGTGTTTATATAAACGGGCTTCTGGCAAGAGATGATTGCTATGTAACAACAAAGAGCTGCCTGATTGCACAGGGAGAGGTGAGAGAAACTAATGCCACCCTCCAACTTGTTTTTTTTTTTTTTTGTAAACTCTTAAGACTGATCTTGAACTTATTTCCATTTGAAATAAAGCGTTGGAAAGCACAGTTAATATTTTGTTCATCCCTAGTCATCAATAAAAGAGGGAGCACTTGCAAGGGGTGCAGTAGTCTCGGGAAAGACGCCATTGTTATCAAATCCCAGCCCAGAAAGGACAGTTGGAAGTTGTGCCATTGTCTGTGCTTAGCCACAACTTTGTTGAGTATTTTGAATATATTTAATTCATATAACAGATGGAGATTCTTGTTAAGCTGTATACCGAGGTAAAGAATACTAGTGGGGGCCCAAGCTAGATGAAAGTTACTTGCCCAAGAGAGGCAAGGTCCAGGAGACAAGGGCATTGCTACCAACTTGCGATTATTGACAGCAAATCCTGACCAAATAGAGAGATCGTGTCCATGAGTTTCGCTAAAACACTCCATGGGATTGGAAATAAAAAGGAGATCATCTGCAAAGGCTCATAACTTGAGTGAGGAGCTACCAATAAGAAGACCCAGTTAAGCAGGGAGGGATTGTAAGCTCTATAATAAAGGATATAGGACCAGGTTATATATGAGAAGATATAATGGGCAACCCTGTCAAGTGCCCCTAGACAACCCAACAGGAGCCCCCACCAGCTCTTTAATAATTAGAAGCACAACAGGAGCATCATAAAAAATTTAACTAAACAGGTAAAGGAGTGACCAAAATGTCTTTCTGTGAAAATATGATCGAGATGCATTTTCGCCATCAAGGCTCAACATCACACCACTGTGTTGAGTAAGAGACTGTGAGGCTGCAAGGGCAGACAGTATACCCAAGTCAGAGTAAAAGTACGTTGATGATGGGTCAAAATGGAGGGCTTCAGGTCCTGGTGACGGAAAGACAAAAATGTTTGGTGTTTAGTCAACTTGCTCACAATCTTTGTTATGCTTAGGGATGAGAATGATATCCACCTAATTAAGGGCAGGATAAGACACAACTCCTTTAAATATAGATTGGTATAGATCAGGTAAGGTTGGGAACGAGATCATCACGTGAGCTCGTAATATTCCAAGCTGAGGCCATCAGGATTTGGAGATTTATTAAGTTTAAACAACTTTTTGGCCAGTCAAGAAGATCCCTCTGCTGGGCAGGTAACTTTGGAAGTCTAGCTTCAGAGATGAGCAAACAGGAAAGGGATGGGTACTCAATGTCAAAACAACCACTGGAACATCTAATTTGGGGATATAAAGTTTCCTAACTTGATGACGTACCATATAAGACAGCAGTTTATCAGTTTTGCCCCATCTAAAAAAGTTTTTTTTGCATAGTCTACTCTCCTCTGAGGTTCCCACAGAAGGAAGGTTTCAAGGAGCTGTTTATTTGCATTTTTAGTTCATTCCCCTGGGTCATTCAAATAAGCATAATTGGCATCCCGAAGTTTACCATGCAAGTCATGTAAGTGTTCTTAACGCTCCCTATTATTTTTAGACATATAGTTAATTATATCACTGCCTACGCACTGTATTTATTTTTAGTAAGTATCACAGTAAGGCTTTTTCCTGGCCCAATGTTGATATATATGAAGGTATTGTTATGCCGCCTAGTGTTGAGTACATATAACTAGAGAGGAACAACGATCCACGTAAGTATGGCGTAAAAGTGTTGTTTAAGAGTTGGGCCTGTGGTTTTGTCAGTGTCTCATTACTTTAGACTGAATATTCCTCCTGGCTTTATCTCCTCATTTTCGGTCTCTTTCCGCCACTAGCAACCCTGGTCTTGCTGTCCTCTGTTATCAATGGGCTGTTTGTACATGGTTACCGTGGAGATTTTTCCCGGGTTTTGATTTTTTTGTTGTAATGAGTCCATAAAATAATTGAGAACAAGCAAAAAGAGAAAAACTCTATGATGTGAGCACTCTTAAAAATAAACTAATTAAAACATAACTTTTATTAAATAACCTTCAAATAAAATGTCTACATGTGGTTTATAAATGATGATGATACGGATGAGACAGGAATATTAATTATAAAAACACATGTCAAACAAAGAGTGAAGAACACAAGACAATAATATAGATGCTGAGATAAGGGTATGCACTTGTATATATAATCACCTTTTGCAGCTCAACATTAAATTATAAAAATAGAACAATGCTACGGTTTCCTCCGTGAACAAGCCCTTCGGCGAAACACGCGTCGGCAGGACGGGTGCCCGTGGCTGCGCAGCACGGGACACCCCAGCAACAAGTTGGTATCCGTTGTTTTCCCTGTTCCAATACCTATGTGGTCCATGTGATGGTGGGTGATTTTCTCACATTAAGCGCTTGCACGGTGTAATATTACACATTTTTCCACTATATGATTGCATGTGTATAATTGACTCTGCGCCTATACATATGCAGCAGCAATTAAGGACTACATCTCCATATATGGGATAACATATACACTGCATATTATTATATGTGTCTCTCTGCTATGTGGCTGAGGAATTGCATTCAAATTGTGGCCTGTATATTCAATGAATGGAGGAAGCAGTTTGAAGCTTAATAAATATACACACTGTGCATTATCATATATATTTTTCCACCATCTAAATGAATGTATACATTTATTCTGTGGCCTATGCCCATACACCGATGGAAGATGAATGCAGCTTTATTTATGAGACAATAGGCACACTGTGAATGATTATTCTTGTCTAACATGTGACTGAATAGGTATGTTTCTATTGTGGTAAATACCTGCATATTTGTGATTGATTAAATGCAGACTAAGGGGGTCATTCAGACCCACTTGCGAGCAGCAGTACGCTTGCAAGTGGGTCGATGGTCCCCACTGCGCATGCACACGACGGAGGGAGCTCCGTCGTGCGCATGCGCGAGACCCGGCGAGCGAAGGACTTTCCATCGCTCCGGGTCTCGCACCAAAGGGGGCGTGCTGTCGATGTTGATTGACAGCACGCCCCCTTTGGTGGGCGTGCCGGGGGCGTGCCTGCCAGACGGAGGTGTTCCCATGGGAACGCCTACCGTCTGAAGCCGGCCCCACTGACATCACTAGTGATGTCAGTGGGAGTGATTTTGGCTCTGATAGAGACAAAATCACTCCTGGCCTTGCGGCTGGGAAACCCAACCGCAGGGTTTCCCTCGCAATTCCGATGGTCGCGATGGTCAAGACCAACGCCACCATCTTTTTGCACGCTCGTATATGCTGTGGGTGGTGACCCACAGCTATACGAGCGTCCAGGAGGATGCTCCATATTAATGGAGGAGGGCCCTGATTCAGAGCGAGCGCTCTGGTCAGAGCGTCCGGCTCTGAATCAGGGCCTAAATTCATAGGAAAACACGAGGCAGCACACACGCCTTTATAAACACTTTATCATTACCTTAAAACTACACACGAGACTTAATATAAATGTGTATATACTATTATATTTTTTTTTAAGTACGTTCATATTTATCTAAATATAACATTTACACTTTAGGTTATTCTGATAAAAAAATTTTACTAGCAGGTACAAAATGTGTGCCACGTGTTCCAGTTGACTAATATCCTGTGTGAATATTGTATGTAAATTTATATAGCTCAGTCTTTACTGTTCTATCCCTCTTTATTGATTAGATACAACCTCAGACTAGTACTTCTCTCATCAGATGTCCTATGCTTATAGCATGACACCTGGAAGCAGAAAGGAACACCTGAGCAACGTACCACTCATATCTTTTTTTCAAATAGTTTACCGTCCTTCTATGTCACACTTCTCATTGATGGCAATCGGACCAAGGCCCTCATTCAGAGCCGTACGCTCTGACAGAGCGCTCGCTCTGAATCAGGGCCGTCCTTCTGAATTTTTAGAGCGGCCTCCTGGCCACTCGTATAGCTGTGGGTGACCACCCACAGCTATAGCGAGCGGCCAGGAAGATGGTCGCGATGGTCAAGACCATCGCGACCATCGGGCTTGCGACGAGACCCTTGTGGTCGGGTCTCGTTGCCGCAAGCCATGGAGTGCTTTGGGCTCTATCAGAGCCCAAAGCACTCCCACTGACATCACTTGTGATGTCAATGGGGCCGGCCCCAGACAGTAGGCGTTCCCATGGGAATGCCTCCGTCTGGTCAGCCACGCCCCCGGCACGCCCACCAAAGGGGGCGTGCTGTCACTCACCATCGACAGCACGCCCCCTTTGTAGCGAGACCCATAGCGACGGCTTGCCCATCGCTATCCGGGTCTCACGCATGCGCACGACGGAGCCGCCTCTGTTGTGCGCATGTGCACTGGGCTAACATCGACCCGCTTGCGAGCACTCAGCGCTCACGAGCGGGTCTGAATTAAGCCCCAAGTGGGTTGTGGTAGAACTGGAAGTATCGGTCCTTTTCCCTCACCAACCTTATATTTCTATCTCTGAGTTTTTTCGTTGTTACATTTTGATTTTCACCATATTGTACGTATACTTAGAGATTTACTTATGAGTCTATCACTATTCTATTTTTCTGATTGATTGAATACTAACTCAGAAGATTGGCCTTCCCTCGTGCGTCCTATACATTAGCAAGACGTTCAGGGGTAGGAATGTAATCCTGAGCAACATACCACTCAATCTGTTGTTTCCAAAGAATTTTTGCATGCAGACAGCTCTATAGTTTTCCCGTAGATGACCTCAGGGTCAGGTGGGACGCAGCAGAGTTGTCAGAAGCATACTTACTTATTTTCCTGACTATTCTGTTACTTCTTTTGAGGTAATTTAAGTGTGTGTTGTTTTATTTCAATAATACCAACTTGTCCTTTATATAGGACACCATTGAGGTTTCTGGTATAGAGTTCATGTTTTTTCAATATTTCGCCACATATTTATGTAGCATTATTCTATTTTTATGATTTAATGTTGAGCTGCAAAAGGTGATTATATATACAAGTGCATACCCTTATCTCAGCATCTATATTATTGTCTTTGTGTTGTTCACTCTTTGTTTGACATGTGTTTTTATAATTAATATCCCTGTCTCATCCGTATCATCATTTATAAACAACATGTAGTTGTTGGTACTAGACATTTTATTTGAAGGTTATTTCATAAAAGTTATGTTTTAATTAGGTTATTTTTAAGAGTGCTCACATCATAGAGTTTTTCTCTCTTTGCATGTTCTCACTACTTACCCCAACACTAGTGAGCACCACCACTACCTTAGTATATTCCTTTTTTTAGCATCTGACACATATTTACAGGAATAGTGGTCATAATTATATCATTATAGATCTTATCTCTATTATCTTATTATCCATAAAATAATTCTCAATTTCTGTTTCTTGATTTGTTTCTCAATTGAAATGTGGTAAATGGTGAGCTCTTGGGTTATGAGGGTCTGATCTTGAGTGTTCAAGACGTAGTTCATCAGCATTCTGTTTACATTAGTGAGTTTCTGTCTGTTTGTTTTATGCCTTTTTTGAATAGTTTTTTTGTGCTACTCTTAAGCCTTTAGTTCTGTTTAATTTTCAAAGGGTTCTAAAGTTGTGGGGGGATGAGATGTTTGCAAATTCTATGGTGGATGTCCTTAGGGGTTTGGCGATCTTATTGTTATTTTGTCTAGATTATGTAGTTTTTCTTTTAGTGCAGTTTTGTTTAAAATGCTTGGTTTGTTTGTCCCATTTTGTTTTTGGGTGTGGGTTGTTGCTTCTGTTTAGTTTGCTTCCAGTTTATGTAGTCTAGTTCATAATCTTTTATATCTATAAGAAACTTTCTTTGTTTTATACTTAGGATAGCGGCTTCTAAAAAAAAAATTTAAACATTTATTGAATGTGAATTTATTTAACAAAAATTTTAGATATGTATTCAATTAATATTAGTTCATCCTGGATAGAATTCTTTTTCTTTCTCTATTGTTATCTGTCTTCGATTAACGCTCTGATTAATTGCGTAGGACAGACGTCAAGCTCTTTGTTGTACTTCTCTAAAAACTGTTTGTCTTCCAAAAAAACGTAAGCTTTTTTCATTATTCTTAAACCCCTAGGGAAGATGTTCCATTCTGTTTATTTAGTGAGTGTGTGTGGCAGACTCCCACCAGTGTTTTGCTGCTAATTTGGGTGTCTTATTATTATATTTAAAAAAAATGACTTAATTTATTACAGATCTTTCAACAGGAGAGATTATTGGAAAAAAATGTTGAAGCTTCAATAATATACGTTCTATCTGTAGTTTTATCATCCTTTTTTCGATTTTATTCAACTCTTGTGTGGGAAAGATGCATCAAACCTGCTAAAAAAGACAAGTGGAGCAATTGCCCATAGCAACAATCAGCTTCTATCTCTCATTTACCTAGTACGTTTTATAAAATGTTTCAATAATCTGATTGGTTGCCATTGGCAACACCTCTACTTGTCTTCTTCAAAGGATTTCATATATCTCCCACTTACTTTTTCGCCATGTATACAAGTTTTCCTATAACTGCTGCGACGTTCCTATTTTATGCTGAAGTTGCTTGCTGGCCGCAGCGAGGGTGTTGCCGGGCTCTCTCTCTCTCACCCAGGGAGCTAAAACGTAAAGCTATAGCACTGATTGTGTATAAGTGATTCCAACCTCTCTAAAGCTAGATACTAAAAGTGTTCAAATCACACAGTAATCTGTGTTTTTATAATATAGGCCCTGATTCAGAGCCGGACGCTCTGACCAGAGCGCTCGCTCTGAATCAGGGCCCACCTCCATTAATATGGAGCGTCCATCTGGACACTCGTATAGCTGTGGGTCACCACCCACAGCATATACGAGCATGCAAAATGATGGTCACGATGGTCTTGACCATCGCGACCATCGGAACTGCGAGTAAAAGCCTGCGGTTGGGTTTTTCAACAGCAAGGCCAGGAGTGATTTTGGCTCTATCAGAGCCAAAATCACTCCCACTGACATCACTAGTGATGTCAGTGGGGCCGGCTTCAGACGGTAGGCGTTCCCTTGGGAACGCTTCCGTCTGGCAGACACGCCCCCGGCACGCCCACCAAAGGGGGCGTGCTGTCAGTCACCATCGACAGCACGCCCCCTTTGATGAGACACTCCGAGCGAAGAAAAGTCCTTCGCTCGTCGGGTCTCGCGCATGCGCACGACGGAGCTCCCTCCGTCGTGCGCATGCGCAGTGGGAAACATCGACCCACTTGCGAGCGTACTGCCGCTCGCGAGTGAGTCTGAATGACCACCATAGTTTGTTCTCATGAACAGAGTGTTTTATGTTTCAGCTTTATTCCTCTCTCATTTAAATGAACATGGGTATGTGCACAATCATCAATACAGTATGTGTGTATATTTATATTGACATATTTACAGTTGCTGGTAAAAACAATGTAGTTCAGCCAGGGAATCGTACATAGGGCCTGATTCAGGTTGGTTCGCAAGGCTGCGTTCGCAGGGGAGTGCATAAATTATTCACAGCGAACCCGTACGTAGCCTGAGTACTCGCTTTAGCAAATTCTGCGGCAGGGTCATGTCAACCACAAGCGTACATGTTACTCGATATTACCGATGATTTTGCATACTTGCGCATTGCGATCCAACCTGAATCAGGCCCATAGACCACTAGTAAGTGATGTGAACTCCAGCTTAAATGCAGATAAATGAGAACATTGGTGTTCTCAAAACAATTGCACAAATACAATTTGCATTCTGAGCTATTATATAAAACTGAAAGGTGATAAAAAAAAAAAAATCATTGTGCACACAACTAACACGCATGGCCTGTGCAGTGTGAGCACAACAGGCTCCCACCAAAGCAATGAGATACCCGGAGACCTGGAGAGTAGGATGTCGAACAGGGGGTAAGTATAACAGGACAAGGTGGGGCGGGAGGGGGGTGTGTGGAGTGGGCGGCTGAGAAGACCTGGCAGTTGCCGAGTTCATTTACTAGTAATTCGTAAACCGTAATGCTGTCATTATCATTCCTAGACAGACAATATTGCTACTAATTGTTGCAATTTGTATATGCTGCTAAAATAGATAAGTACCAATATCAACATTGTAGAAAGTGAATTCAATTACTGGTGATGCCCAGCTGCGTACTTATTTATGGTACTACCAACATTGCACCCTCCATGGGGTGCGAGGCAAGACTTGTGATGTGGATGGACGCCATTCCGGAACTGCCAATCGTCTCCAACTCTATGAATACAATTTCCCCCATAGAATAAAGTCCTTGTCTATATTATGTCAGAGAAAAGTCACCATAGAGCTGTAGGGTTATGGAGGTATATTCTGCTGTGATGGAAAAAAGGAGCGACCGGCACGAGAACACATGTTATTCAATATGATAGTCCTCCCAGGATGGATGGAGACTACAACCTTGTTTCAGGTAATGGACCATACATCTGGGATTGCTCTGGAGCATATGGTCCCACAGAGATAATAAGGACAAATATAGTGTACAGGAGGTCCCTGCATTACCAAGTGCTGCTTTTTGATGTTCCACTAATACGGTGTTTCTCGATGTGCGCTATGTTCATTCATTTCCGTGCATGTTCCAGTCATTTGGCATCAGAGAAGGGCGCTATTACAGCTGCGCACCGTACAGTATTGCCATGGCATCTAGTGGCGAGAAAGAGCGGAGATACAAGCCACTTACTTTAAATACTACGCAGCGCCGGCTCTAGGAGTGTTAGACCAGTGCGGTCAAACAGGGGCGCCACCCAAAGAGGGCGCACCCCTCCCCAACATCCTGATTTCAGAATCAGAAGTGGCCCACGGGTGGTGAAATCGGGAGGTTGGGGACCCCCACCGCCGCAGCATTCAGTGACGGGAGAGGGCTGGGGTAAGCCCAGCTAGTGATAATCCCCCCAGCCTGACGTTATTTGGAGACGTGCCATGCGGGCACGCCTCCACATAACGTCACACACGGGGCATGGCCTATGGTATTTAGGCCACACCCCCATTTTTGTTCGCGCCCTTTGAAGAGCTGGCACAGGGTGCTCCGGACCCTGGAGCCGGCCCTGATACTACGTGTCAGAGTGCTACCTGCATTTAGTATTCAAGAGCGGCAATACAGTGTTTTTCGGTGATTTTTGCTTTTCGCCAGGGGTCTGGAGCGCAACCCATTGTTATTACAAGGCCCTCCTGTATACTGTGTGATGAATATAATTAGTGGTAATAAGAGTAGTTACACTTACCATTTCCATATGTAACCACCTCGGTTTTGTAGATAAGGTCTATCTGAACTATAAAGGAGTGTCCTCATTCTAGTGTTACTGTTCTATTAATAATAATAAATCAGGAGGCTCGGGAGGCCACGCTTTCACCCTCGGGAGCTTTCACGCTCTGCACTCATACTACAAATCACCATCAAGTAAGTTTTTGCTGCTAAAAGTGACCCCTGGCTTGGGTCAAGCCAAGGTCAAGCTACTCTAGTCTATACACAATAAGAAACCAATTCTAATTACCATACAGTAGGTATTACGAATCTGAGATACTAATCTCAATACACCCACATCCCAACACACACTATATACATATTGACCATTGTCTATTTGATTCATTTAAGGTGGGCACACACCTGAAAGATAAATCTACAGATCGAGTGATCTGCAGATATATCATTAGATGATGGTCTTTCATACACACTGAACTGAACGGCCATCATCTATGCGTCAGCCTCGGATCCTGCCGCTGTGTATGTACGGGGGGTCTGCAGATATATCTGTCCATCAGCTGTGCAGCACAGCCAATGTGATATGACTGTGAACGACGCGGATCACAGACATATCATCTGTACACATTGGCCGACGGCCAACAGATATATTGGCCGATTAATTGAAGGGCCAATATATCGGCTAGTGTGTACCCAGCATTATACTGGTAAACCTATTAAATCTACTCCACCCCCTGAAATTTTATTTTAATTGAACAATGACCTTTGGTTACAATCGCCCTTAGACATTAATCAATTATTGCTAAATTACATTTTAACTGAACAATTACAGTTACAGTACATGGGGATCGTTCTTTAAATTGCTATATTATGGCAGCTACACCCCTTAATCTGTTCCACCCAGTTTTATAAACGATTCCATTATTTTGTTATAACGGTGAGATTTATGGGTTTGGTGCGGCTTGTCTACAGTGACTGTGTAGATACCAGAAAGCCGGCTCTGGGATCCCAACATGGTGAAAATGACGCTTACAGCATTTTAACCGTGCAGACGTTATGGGGCTTGGTTTCGCCTTTAAAATTATTGCCGCTTTAAAAATATGGGAAGACTCACAGCCACAACAGATCGCATCCTATTACATACGCCAGATAACTTTAAATATGCCGCTGTAGGAGCCTGTTTGTTATAATGTGCGCATGGTTAAAATGTCGTAAGTAGCATTTTAACCATCTCGGAGTCTGGCGCCCACTTTCTGACGTCCATAGTCGCTGTCAAATATAGATGTCCATACTGCATCCCCGGCAGTCTTTATTTACATGGAATGTATTTCTCCTGTTACATAGTGGACAATTCGTTTACATCTCAAAAGGGTTACGCATACTTCAAACAGCAGGATAGGCATAGCTCCAGGCTACACTCCAGATGCAGAGTCTTTGTGTAAATTACTTGTTTCCTGAACCTGGCTCCCAGATAACAATAGTTCAGGCTGCCTTTGATATCCGAGTTGGGTGAAGGGTACTAAACACACAGAACTGGTTTTTCCACATCTGGGTTTTGATCAAAGCATGAGAACATTCAAAAGACATCAGAGTTTAGCGTCGGATGAGCCCGCACAGGATTGTGTAAAGTCAGTTGTGTCCTGCCCAATAATGATATATATTTGTGATTAGGTATTTATATCGGTTACTAATTACTAGTAGTAGCAGTAGTAGTATTTAACCGCTGTGAGGCAGGATGTACCACATTGCAGATGCGGTGCTTAGTACATCTTGCCCTAAATATGGAGACTTTGCTGTGTTTGAATTATTTTATCAGAACTACAACATTTTGTTTTTTGTTTTTTTTAATTCTTTACTTTCAATATTGAAAAAAGGTTCACAACATGTACAAACAGGAATAATGGAGCATCGTCACTATAAACACAATAAAATAAGAATAATTCCATGTTACAGCAAGTATGCACCAATTAAGAACACAATACATGCTTGTATTTACCAACAAGTGCAAACAAACCATCAAAAAAATCGAGACAGAGCAGACCACATTTATGAGGGGGGGGGGGCTGAAGACGAGACAAAGAATAGAGGTAAAGGTGAGATAAATAATTCGGGAGAAATTATGTGTAACACAGGTAGAAAGGAAGAATAAGGAGACATGACTATATGGGAGGACGTAGCTGAATAGGGCTTAAAGTGTCTGCGTCTGATGTGAAGGAACCAGAGCTATATAGGAAGGGGATGATTACATTTCTATCTAGTTGAGCCAAGTAGCGCCAAATCGGAATGCTTCTTTAAGGCTGTATGAAAGACATCTTCCATATTCATGTAACAATCTAAGCGCTGACACCACTTCCAAATTGAGGGAGCTACCACTGAACACCAGTGGACTGGAATGATTGCTCTCGCTGCATTAGCCAAGTGTTTAAAGAGAGACTTCTTATATTGGAACATTAGAATATTCGAAAGTAGCCAAAAGTTCGGCCCACTTGGGACCTGATAACCCAAAATTTCAAGGATTTTCTTCCAATAGGGGATAATCTGGGGACAGTCCCACCAAATGTGAATAAGGGTATCACTATCTTTACCATCACACCAACACAGAGGGGACACTGAAGGGAAGAACTTATGTAAGTGACTGGGCATCTGTACCACCTCTTCAAGAGCTTGAGTCTCGAATATCTCTAGGCTAGAAGAACAGGCAGAGATATATGACAAGTTTTTTCCCAGTTTATATGAATACCATGGTGTGATAAATCACTGTCCCATGCATCACAAAAAGAGGGGGTATCAGGGAAGTAGCCATGCATCAGGATTTGATAAAAACCAGAAATGACGTGTGTAGGATCTGTGGGGCAGGAGAAGATGTACAGAGGTAAAAAAGGACTTAAATACCCCATTAGTTACTAGATGGCCCAACCTAGTGACAGCTACCCTCCTCCAAAGAGAAGCTGTTCTTCCTGAAGTCCCAGGAGGGAAGAGAGGGTTGTCTATAATGGGCATGAGTGGAGATATTTCTGAGGCGATTCCAGGCCTAATGTCCAGTTCTCTCCACAATAATAAAGTGGGGCCAACTGTCGGACGAGCAGAACCTGCAATCTTAGAGCATAAGGGGCAAACTGTACAGATTAAGCTTCATAGAGGCTGATTCCAGTTCTACCCACTGTTTCTCTCCCGATCCCCTAGTCCAATCTAGAATCCTGCGTAAAACAGAAGCCTGATAGTAAGCAGGTATCATGGGCAGTTGCTGGTGTGGAAGTATAGAAGCCATTTTGAATAGAATAAGAATCCATCTTGTTTTCAAGTATGCCACGTATACATAGAAAGTAAATGTACAGGACAGGAGGGAGTTCATTCAAATGCTTACTCTAGAGTTTCAATCAGCTCATCAGTTTCACTGCAGTTAATGAACAACAGATGTATTTCTTTGTGAACAGTCTGGAGTATATAAATCTGTGCATTTTGGAGCATTAAACCAGAGAGGAGATGCTTGTGGTCACACACACACTGGTGTCCAGTGTCTCTTTTCTCCATATGATCATACTGTATGTAGGCTGCAACAGACAAGACTTTGAGGGTGACCAAGAACTCAATTTGTTAACTATAGTTGTTGACCAGATTCAACACTGGCCACCCTGGATTTTTTTGCCTGAAGAGGTTAAGATGCTTAAATCTAGGTTTCCTAGTTACGGATAACCTTGTACGTCTCCTGTAAGAAGTGGGGTAGGAGTTTCAGGGTCACTGCCTTGAAGAGGTACAGAAACCTGGGGTTCATTTTTCGTCTCCTGTCATAGTTTATTCAAAAGAGGTATATGATTCAGGGCCACGGTAGTGTGGAGAGTCTTAGGGATAAGTACCCCCAGATATTTCATGTGAGAGGGGTGCCAAGAAAACGGAAAAGGTCAAGGCAGAGACAGTCTCCACTGAGGTGGTAACATTCAAAGCTGAGGATTTCGTATAGTTGATTTTAAAATTAGACAACTGACCACAGCAAGCAAATTCCTCCATAAGGTTGGGCAGAGATATCACCGGGTTGGATAATTGCTAAGACATCGTCAGCAAAAAGAGCCAAATGGTGGTCCCTCGTACCAACTCTCAACCCAGTTATATTTGGGTTGCTTCTAATGGCCCTTGCCAGAGCCTCCATACACAATATAAAGACCAGTGGCGAGAGAGGGCATCCCTGGAATGTACCATTAGATATTTTAATTTGCTCTGATAGTATCCCATTCACACTAAACTGTGCTGACGGCGCGCGGTATAGAGAGAGAATTTTTGCAAGAACACTATATTTCTTTTTTTGTTTCATTTTATTCCATATATTCACAAAAAAACAAAAGAAGAAAACAAAACATCAGGACATCTAATAACTTCGTCTTTAAGGATTTTTCATCATATTATTGTTCAGGCTAAGCGACTTAGATCATGTTTAACTTTTTGTACATTCCTGTTTTGGGCATGAACAAGTGTTGCTTGGGCTGCTATGTAGCCGTTCAGTGCGATTAGACGCGCTCCTGTCTATTTTTGTTAACACAACACAATAATCCTCAACCCATAAGGCTAGGTGCCATCATAATGCATAGGCCCATATCTCACACAAGACGCTGCAAAACCTCTAATTCATGCACTCATTATCGCCTGTATCTACAGCATGTCGACATCTGTCAAAAAGGTAGACATGGACAGAATGTTGACGTATGAAATGTCAACATGGTGAAAATGTTGATATTAGCATTAGGGTTAGGGATACCTTGCAAATGGATTGCCAGCATAGTGATCATGACATTTCCTCAGCGTTGACATGCTGATTGTCGACATAATGAACATGTTACAAAAATAAAGATAGCGTGCTGCGCTTGAAATTTATATGCAGCAGCTCAGTAATAAATGTTAAATTAAAAAGCACTACAGCCTTGCGGCTGTGGACTGAGCGCTAGACTAAAGCCGCCCAAAAAAAAAAATTAAACATTTTTTAAAAAAAGTAAAAAAAAATAATTTTAAATGGGGGTGGGGGAAAGGGAAATCAAGTAAAAAGAATTGAAGTGACAAAAGGTAGAAATAGGGATGGGGAATGGTTAAGACTGGGGCTGGGAATAGAAAGAGTGAAAAGCCAGAGAATTAAAAACAATGGGTCATATGACCACAATGGTTATAGCCTCTTAGGGACTGGTTGGGGGGCCAATTGTCGGTATGGTCTGGTGTTGTGGAAGTGCTGTCCCTAACTTACCCTATACTGGGGTAGGACAGCTTTTTTCCTCTGCAGGGCAATGTCTTGCAAGGAACCACCGGACGGATTTTGATCTTCTATAGAGTATTTGTCGAGGAAGGATTAGGTGTATGAAACATGTGTGATGAAAGGGAGATGAGCAGTGACCATTTTAGTGAAGCTAGTCAATGACAAAAACGGACGTCCGAGCGCTTTCTTGGCTTACGCTAAACCGTTAAAAATATATCACAACTATGAACTTTAATTTATACCATGTAGAGAGTGATACGTATTATCCTGGTTCTCCAGAAAAATTTATGTAAGCCCTGTTTACTGATACAAAATTAAAATTTTTGCCGTTGATTACCGTTCCTATTTCATTTATGTGAAAAACGATTCTTTAATTTCAGACGAGTCTGTTTTGACATGACAATACATAGAGCACAGGGACGGACACTGAACGTGGCTGGAGATTACCTAAATGAAGACAGTTTTTCTCATGAACAACTTTACGAGGCCCTTTTGCGCCAAAACTAATACCGCTTTCACACTGCCAGCAGTAACCCAGGTTATTTCTCGTGAACACACAGCAACTTGTGGGCCCGAGATTTCCACCCGGGTAACGAGCAGGGATGAACACTGGTTCAAGATGGCTCGTGGTGCAGTGTGAACAGGTAACCCGGGTCGACGCGACCCGGGTCCCAATCACAGCATAGGACGAGGCGGCTCTGTGATATGGTCTCATCTCCAAGCGCCGGCTCGGCAAGTGATGTTGGTGACATCATGGAGCCGGCAATAAGCTGGTTCAAGCCGCTGGTTTGACAGGGGTCTCAGCCGGGTGGCACCCAGGATGGACCCATGTACAAAATCCCAGGTGCGACCCGGGATAGCACAGTGAAAGCGGTATTAATCTTTTCGTATTGACATCAGAAGGAAAAATTACTAATGTTGTCTACAAGGCAATCTTATAAGACCTCTGTTAAAAAAAGACTATCGCCGTAAATTTCCGTGCAAAGACGAGGTGGGTGGCTAGTTAACATTAATTACAATTCATGAATTACACAAACCTCCAATGACACAATACCATATAAATCTAGCTCAGACACAATATTATTTACAGGCCTGTGGCTATGCACTGGTTATTCTCATCTCTCCGTTACTGGTCTCTCCTCCTGCTCATATTCCTCTCTGACCGCTGACGTCCCCTCTCCTTCTTAACTATGTTTAACTACTGACTCTTATATAGCCCATCTCCTCATCCACATGTGGCCTAATCACTCAAAGACTCTGTCCATGGTTTAAATAGGAATTTTTATGCCATCTGTTTTTGTGATATAATGAATTGACCACCCACAAAAAGCCATTGCAAACTGCTACAGTATAATGCTGGGTACACACTGGACAACATATCGGGCGTTCAATTGAGCGGCCAATATATCCTGTGCCCCTCGGCCAGTGTGTTATAGCAATATGACTGTAAACAACGTCTTTAGGTGTGTACCAGCTTAAGTCATACTTACCTACTTTCCCGGAACCTGCGGGAGGCTCCTGATTTTTCGGGTGACCCTCCACACCCACAGAAAAGTAGGCACCTCTCCCGCATTCCACCCACCTCCTAGTGAAGCGGGGAGATTGTGGAGAAATGTCCTGGGGATCGGAAGTCGGTAAGTAGGGGGCGGAGCTTAATGACATGATTCTACGCCATTTGGTCCTGCCCCCTAGTAAAATATGCCATGTTCACGGTAAGTTAACATTGGGGGGCGGGCTTAATGACGTGGACCGTCTGGCCCCACCCCTATCACCGCCCACCTGCTTCTCCTCCCCAGGCTTCTCTTGGGGAAGAAAAAGAAATAGTAGGTAAGTATGGCTTTAGTCTAATTGGAAACATAACGTGAGTTTGTTATCACATGCGACCTTCTGCTGCCTCCCAGAACAGCATGTCCATGATAAGCAGCAGTGTGTAGACACATCATCAACCAGTTGAAGTTCTCATTTAAAGATGCATAAACACAACTATTTATTAAGCACAAAACTGCAACATGCAAAGCCTATTGCACGCGTTCTTAAGCTATAACGCACATTCGTCAACCCGATATCGGGTGATCGGGCCGATGATTGAATAGGTGTGTATGCAGTACCGTTGCAGGAGTGTCAGCCAATTAACAGGGTCGGGAGGTTGCATCTTATGTGCTGTTTAATATTTGACGGCCAGACCTCCCGATCCCATAGGAGCCCGTACACACTCTGCTATGGGCCTGATTCACGCTAATGCGATCGCCGCGGCAATTTCACACGGAACGCAGCAGCAAAAATATGCTAATTGTTCCAAAGGCCACCCAAGCATGAGGACGCCCACTGCTGCCTTCTCATATGTGTACGACGTCGTTTACCGGGCGTAAATATTAGTAGGATTGACGCACAGTGGAACTGATTCATTATTACGACTCGCTATTGCGATCGCAGCTGCGATTATGCAGCTAAGAAAATATGCTACTGTTTGCAATCGCAAAGCCAGCATAAACACGCCCACTACCGCTTTCGCACCTCTGTATTACCTCGCAGTCCTGCGTACACATCAGTAATATCAGGTAACATCGGCCCCTCACGCAGAATTACAGCAGGTCTGACCTGTCTCACAAATTGCAAGTCTCGTCACACGCCGCGTATGTAAATGTAAGTGACACAAGATACAATATACTTTTCTGAGATTCAGAGAAACGTTGGCTTCTGCCACCAGGGATACTGGTCCTGATTCAGAGACTTATGCAAATGTGTTGGCACTTGCGCCTGTCGTTAGGGCATACTTGCCGACATTCCTGGGCAGCTTTCCGGGAGCAGCAGGAGGGTACCTGCTGCTCTCCTCTTTGGGGGGCGGGGCCAGACAATAGACAGCATTAGGCTCCACCCCCTTTACAGAAAACCCCTGCGTTTTGCGGGTCTGTAAGGAGGGGGCAGGGCTAAATGACCTAAAAATTCCAGGTATAATCTCCCCATCCTGTGGGTGGGATGCGGGAGATTTGCCTACTGTACTCTTTTGGGGGTGCGAGGGGATACCCGAAAAATCAAGAGCCTCCCACGATTCCCGGGAGAGTAGGCATGTATGCGTTAGAGATGATAATATTCGATAACATGCAAATGTTGGTATCAGCCCCTTCCCTGGTGTAGTAGCCTGTGTCTGAATGTGCTAGGACTGAGCCGCCTACTTTCTGCGTCCCGACACGCTGTAATACCACTGGCGATTCTTTAGATGCCACCATCAGCACACCACAGCTCGCAAGGTCGGCACATGCACCAGCCCTACGGAAGGTGCAGTTTCATTGTATAATTCTGGTCTGGTATGATTGCAGCTGTGCGCAGGGGCGTTGACAACCGAGCCAGGGTCGGGGGGAAGGGGCATGGCCTAATTGCGGGAGGTGTAGCCATGCCCCCTTAGGATTAAAAAAACCACAACATTTTGTGCAGCGCCGCTACGCGCTGGGGAGGGGGGCGCTGTGAGGCCCTCAGCCTGGCACAAGGGGGGGTCGTGATTAGTGTGAATGCTCCACCCACAGGCATAGGAGACTGCTGATGCTGTGTGCAGGGCTGCTGTGAGGTAAGAGGGAGGGGGGCGGAACCGTGCCTTTCAGCAATCCTGGGTAATTAGTACATGCCCCTCCCTCTCTGTGCCCCAGGCTGCGCGCTTTGGAATGCAGCTGCTTTCCCAGGTGCTATATATATATATATATATATATATATATTATATATATACAAAGGATTCTGTATTTCAGTTCAGCACAGCAAGTGAGTGCGACCTACACCACAAACCCACCAGAGACCCGCGTCGGCTGCACAAATCGCTGGGGAAATGGAGCTGTGGCCATATTCAAAGCAATTTTTGCATGTGCAGTAAATAAAATCACCGGGAACATGGCGCGGACTCCATATTTCCAGAGACCTGCACATGCACATCACCAAGGTCTACTCACTTGTGCCGCAGGCTAGAGAGAAGGGAGCCTGGACAGAGGGCCTGATTCAGCAAGGATCGTAATTGCAGAGCTGCGCGCAAGCTATAGGGTATACAATCGGGAAGCCGGCTGCCGGAATCCCGACAGCCGGCTTCCCGACTGCTTTATCCCGGTGTGGGATAAATGACCGGCGTCTATATCTAGACGCCTGTCATTTCTCCGACGCCGGGAGACCGGCGCCCGGCATCCCGATTGAAGGGATGCCGGGCGCCGCAAGCGGACAGCCACGGGGGGGGGTTACGTTTACGGCACCAGGGGGGGACTTAGGGTTAGGCACCCCCGGGAGGGTTAGGCTAGGTGGAGGGAGGGTTAGGCACCCCCGGGGGGGGACTTAGGGTTAAGCACTTAGGTTAGGCACTTAGGTTTAGGCACTTGGGGGGGAGGTCATACCGATCCCGGCTATAGATATATGATGTATGCACGCAGGCTATAGATATATGATTTATGCACGCAGGTTATAGATATATGATGTATGCATGCAGGCTATAGATATGATGTATGCACGCAGGTTATAGATATATGATGTATGCATGCAGGATATAGATATATGATGTATGCACGCAGGTTATAGATATATGATGTATGCATGCAGGCTATAGATATATGATGTATGCACGCAGGCTATAGATATATTATGTATGCATGCAGGCTATAGATATATGATGTATACACGCAGGCTATAGATATATGATGTATGCACACAGGCTATAGATATATGATGTATGCACGCAGGCTATAGATATATGATGCATGCACGCAGGCTATAGATATAAGATGTATGCACACAGGCAGCTTTGCAATTGCGATCCTAGCAGATATGGTAATGCAGCAGGAGGCATCACCCCTCCTGCTGGATTACATATCTGAGCTGCGTTGTTCAACGCAGCATCGGATACTCTATGGACCATCGTCTGGCTACGGTGACCCATGGCATGCACAATTACAGCAGGTCAGACCTTACTCAGAAATTGCTAACCTTACGCACGCAGTGAGTACACAAGCTGCGTATGCCAGTGCATTGGCTAATTTATGCACTCCCATGCGCATTCAAACTGTTAAAGTCAGAAGCCATCTTGTTCAAACAGACTCCATCTTGTCTGAAATTTGCAAATGTGACAAGTAAATCTCACTGGTGCACAGATATACATAAAGTCAGGTGCATAAATATTGGGACATTGACAGAATTTTCATATTTTGGCCTCTGTTCACCACCACAATGGCTTTGAAATGAAACAAACAAGATGTGTTTTAACTGCAGACTTTCAGATTTAATTTGAGGGTAATTACATCCAAATCAGGTGAACGGTGTAGGAATTACAACGGTTTCTATATGTGCCTCCCACTTTTTAAGGGGCCAAAAGTAATAGGACAAACTAAATAATAATAAATCTAACTTTCACTTTTTAATACTTTGTTGCAAATCCTTTGCAGGCAATTACAGCCTGAAGTCTGGAACGCATAGACATCACCAGACGCTGGGTTTCATCCCTGGCGATGCTCTGCCAGGCCTCTACTGCAAATGTCTTCAGTTCCTGCTTGTTCTTGGGGCATTTTCCCTTCAGTTTTGTCTTCATCAAGTGAAATGCATGCTCAATCGGATTCAGGTCAGGGTATTGACTTGGCCATTGCATAGCATTCCACTGTTTAGCCTTAAAAAACTCTTTGGTTGCTGTTGCAGTATGCTTCGGGTCATTGTCCATCTGCACTGTGAAGCGCCGTCCAATGAGTTCTGAAGCATTTGACTGAATATGAGCATATAATATTGCCCGAAACACTTCAGAATTCATTCTGCTGCTTTTGTCAGCAGTCACATCATCAATAAATACAAGGGAACCAGTTCCATTGGCAGCCATACATGCCCACGCCATGACACTAGCACCACCATGCTTCACTGATGAGGTGGTATGTTTTGGATCATGAGCAGTTCCTTTCCTTCTCCGTACTCTTCTCTTCCCATCACTCTGGTACAAGTTGATCTTTGTCTCATCTGTCCATAGGATGTTGTTCCAGAACTGTAATGGCTTTTTTAGATGTTGTTTGGCAAACTCTAATCTGGTCTTCCTGTTTTTGAGGCTCACCAATGGTTTACATCTTGTGGTGAAATCTCTATATTCACTCTTGTGAAGTCTTCTCTTGATTGTTGATTTTGACACATATACACCTACCTCCTGGAGAGTGTTCTTGATTTGGCCAACTGTTGTGAAGGGATTTTTCTTCACCAGGGAAATAATTCTTCTGTCATCCACCACAGTTGTTTTCCGTGGTCTTCTGGGTCTTTTGGTGTTGCTGAGCTCTCCGGTGCGTTCTTTCTTTTTAAGAATGTTCCAAACAGTTGATTTGGCCACACCTAATGTTTTTGCTATTTCTCTAATGGGTTTGTTTTGATTTTTCAGCCTAATGATGACTTGCTTCACTGATAGTGACAGCTCTTTGGATCTCATATTGAGAGTCGACAGCAACTGATTCCAAATGCAAATGTCACACCTAGAATCAACTCCAGACCTTTTACCTGCTTAATTGATAATGAAATAATGAGGGAATAGCCCACACCTGTCCATGAAATAGCTTTTGAATTGATAGTCCCATTACTTTTGGCCCCTTAAAAAGTGGGAGGCACATATAGAAACCGTTGTAATTCCTACACCGTTCACCTGATTTGGATGTAATTACCCTCAAATTAAATCTGAAAGTCTGCGGTTAAAGCACATCTTGTTTGTTTCATTTCAAAGCCATTGTGGTGGTGAATAGAGGCCAAAATACGAAAATTCTGTCAATGTCCCAATATTTATGCACCTGACTGTATAAGAACATAACGTGTTATTCAACGGTTTTGGCTTAACTTCTTGGAAACTGTGACCACAGGATGACAGTATAACTGTAACTGATGCAGAAAAAGCAGAACACTTTGTGATTGGTTGAAAGTTTAACGTATGCCCCTAGCAGATTTACAGCTTGTATAGCAACTTATGTAACCAGAAGTGCTATAATAACTCATGTTTGGGACCTGATTAAACAGAGAAGTTTTGTACCCACCACCTGTGTATGTGCAATTTCTCTCCGGCCGTCAGCAGCTGATAAGGGTCTTGAAGGTCACTGACAAGATCTCGTTGAGGGTCCAGGGAAGACCCCCGGATTCCACAGAACGGACAGGTACTCCTGCGTTTCTCTGATCACTCCCCCGTTGCCACCCCCAAACGCTCGCAGCCTGTCGCTCACTCTGCAATCAATTCCTATGTGCGTCCGTAATCACAGCGCGATCGCGGCACACCCTCAATGAGGTGCATGCGCAGTACACAACAATCGGCCGATCTACGGACGCGGTTGTAATTGCGATCCGTGCTGAATCTGTCCCATTGTCAGTTTTAGTAATACTTGAACAGTAATGTATTATTTTTATTATTACCATTTATCCATAGGTCATCACATTGTTCTTCAGTGCTGAACAGGACATGGATACAAACAGGGCAGGCGTAGTAAAAACATTACAGGGAGACCAGCACAAATATACATAATTATGTAAGGAACACTATTTTATTTTTAAAGAAGTTATTCAGTAATACCTGGCTGGCACCTATGGGGGGTTGTGGAGCATGACCCTCCTGTTTGTTCACTTCTAGTAGATGGCGTCCAATTGTCCAGCACTCTCCCCGAGCCATTCAGTATACTTTCATTCTTATTATAGTTTCTGCTCACTGTACTCACTGTATTGTTATATATTTAAATCCCTTGTGAGTTTGAAAAGAATGTACCTAAACTTCATACGTTTTACACTTGTCATATTACTGATATTCTCCTTTTTTCATATATATTATGTATATATATATATATATATATATATATATATATATAATATATATATATATGTGTGTGTGTGTGTGTGTGTGTGTGTGTGTGTGTGTTTTTTGATTATTATCACATTTGCTGTTCATTGCCATCTCTTTTTATTAATACCACTGTATTTTATTGCTCTTCATTATCAGGGGAGTAGCGAGGGTGGTTCCAGTGGAGCATGAGCTCCGGGCACCAAAATGGACAGAGGGCGCCATCCAGGGTTGCAGAATTCATGGGGCACTGCACAGTGTGACGGCCGCCTATTAGTTTTATTTCGGTTTGTTTGCTCTATTTCCTAAATAAGTTACGGATCTGAGAACCGTTTCTACATTTCGTGTACCCTCAAGCTGCCCAGATTGCCTCCCCTCCGGCCATCCCTCCTCTGTGATCATCTTCTGTCACCTCCTCTTTTCTGTCAGAGTGATTACATTCACTTCTCACCTCTTTAATTCCCTCCCCTATCTACTATGTGATCTCCTCTCCTTTTCTTATTGACATGTGCTTCAACGGACTTAAAAGTTACACATTTGAGGTAAAATCCTAAACTTCAATTATAGTTTGGATTCAATTAGCGGGGATTCCACGCTTGGGTGTCCCAGAGACCCCGCACGCGAGTCCCCGCTGTCGGGCTTTACCTCCTGTAGGTGCGAGGTAAAATCAGCATGAAGCCGCCCTGTTCGGCCTCGCGCGACAGAGTATAACACACTGATTCCGCAGTACTTGCGGAATCAGTGTGTTCTCGCGCAAGAGTCCCGCTCTAATGACGCGGAGAAAAAGCTATTTAATTGAATAGCTAATCCCCGCATCGTGGGACTTTTGCACGAGAATTAATTGGATATGCCCCTAAGGAGCTAAAGTCAGATCCTAGGTGCTATACATAAATAAAGCAGTGCCAAAGCAGCTACCCCTTAATGTCAGATTCTATTCCCCCAATGGGAACTCAATGTCCAGCGTGATATTGCCACTGTGTGCTGTTTTCTCTTTACTTCAGTATTCCAACCCACAGGCTGGCCATACCCCACTGGCACAGTTCAGTCCTGGGGGGCGCTATAACATGCACTGTCTCCGGATGCCATGGTTCCACACTACTCCTCAGTTCATTATCATCGTTTGCATTTCAAAGCTTAAATAAAAATGTATTAAAAAAAAAAAAAGTATTAAAATCCTGTACATGAATGAAAACAACAAGCGCTTATGTAATAAGTCTGTCCTTTTGGGGCCTGCACCCAATCTATGCAAAACCAGCAGTGAAGTCTCCAGCCGATTGTTCTCCTCCTGGATGCAGCAACTGTTTTAAACTATAAAAAAAAATGATAGCTTATGTGCCAGCTTCAGAAAGTGGCAGGGGCACAGAAAACATGATCATTCAACTGGAAGCTACTTGGATTTACCAACAGAACACAATAGTAGCACTTGGACTTGATGAATCTATGCCTTGGAAATGCTGTTTGTAGAAGATTTTGGGCCTGATTCAGCTGTGATCGCAATAGCGATCACAGCTAAGTCATCGCACGCAATGCATATACCAAAATATGCTAATGTCTGCCCACCGCTCAGCCAGCATAGAGATGCCCACTACCGCTTTCTCACATCTGTAATACCTCGCAGTCCTGCATACACATCGGTAACATCGGAGAACATCGGCTTGTCCAGCACAATTACAGCAGGTCAGACCTTACTCAGAAATTGCTAACCTCGTCGCACGCAGTGAGTACACAACCTGCGTATGCCAGTGCAGTGGCTAATTTATGCACGCCCCTGCAACAGCGTTCGAACTCTTAAAGTCAGAAGCCATCTTGTTCAAACAGACTCCACCCAAATGTGACAAGTAAATCTCACTGGTGCACAGATGTACATATAAGATTAAGAACATAAGGTGTTATTCAACGGTTTTGGCTTAACTTCTTGGAAACTGTGACCACAGGATGACAGTTACTGTAACTGTAACTGATGCAGAAAAAGCAGAATACTTTGTGATTGGTTGAAAGTTTAACGTATGCCCCTAGCCATGCTTGCCGACATTTAGCTCCCTCCTTCCGGGAGGGAGCTGTCGGGCTTACAGGGCTGGGGGCGTGACGCGGCCAAAGGGGGCGGGCCCAGCACATGATGCTGTGTTGGGGGCGGAGCATGGGGCGTGACAGCGCGATAGCATCATCGTGGCTCAGCCCCCTTTCACAATGCCGTGATTAATGACATTGTGCAGCCGGGGGCGGAGCCACGATGACGCGATTCAGCGCGAATCGCGTCAGGGCCCCCATGCTGCCGGGGTTTTTACTTAAAAGCGCGGGGGGGTGCGGACACATCGCCAGGCCGGGAGGATTGCCTGCCTTCCTGGGAGGTCAGGAGCAGCACCCGATTTTTGGGAGGCTCCCGACCAAATCGGGAGGGTAGGCAAGTATGACCCTAGCAGATTTACAGCTTGCATGGCAACATATGGGACCTGATTAAACAGAGACGTTTTGTACCCACCACCTGTGTATGTGCAATTTCTCTCTGCCCGTCAGCAGCTGATAAGGGGCTTGAAGACAAGAGCTCGTTGAGGGTCCAGGGAAGACCCCCGGATTCCACAGAACGGACAGGTACTCCTGCGTTTCTCTGACCACTCCCCCGTTGCCACCCCCAAATGCTCGCAGCCTGTCGCTCACTCTGCGATCAATTCCTATGTGCGTCCATAATCGCAGTGCGATCACGGCACACCCTCGATGAGGCGCGCAACAATCGGCCGTTCTGCGGACGCGGTTGTAATTGCGATCCGTGCTGAATCAGTCCCATTGTCAGTTAGTAATACTTGAACAGTAATGTATTATTATTTTTATTATTAGCATTTATCCATAAGTCGTCACGTTGTTCTTCGGTGCTGAACAGGACATTGATACAAACAGGGCAGGCGTAGTAACAAAATGACAGGTAGACAAGCATAAATACACATAATTATGGGCCTGATTGTGAGTCAAACATAAAAGCGCACACAGCAGAGCGTAATGTCAATCGTCCGCCCGCGGGTTTATGCAAATGCCGCTACAAGTTCCTTTCATTGTGTACAACTATGTATCCAAATGTGCAAAGACTGAGACGCCCAGATTTAGCGCCCGGGGACGCTGTAATACCGATTGGTGCTCCTTATGACCTCTCCTGCCTTCTGAAGAAACCGCTACCCTTAATAGCGGAGAAACGTGTTAAGGAATAGGGATACCCCGTCTACTGGATGAGCAGCCGCCAATGACGTTTTTATTGCCAGACGAACAGGTCTCCTGACCACCAGCTGGACAAGCGTGATAACTTGCTATACTCACTCCTGTGAAGTGAACCCATTCCTCTACTACTAAGGTGCAGTCTGGAACTGTGGAAGTAGAGCCAGTAGAACCCTCACTGCTTTCAACAGCGGCAGTGGTAAGACCGCAATTAAGGAGACTGATACACTTCTACATGATTCGTAACACTACTTGCTACTATGGGCTGCTGATCTAGATGTCTCTAAGGACACTAAATATAAGGAAAGTGGAGTTTAGAATATAGCTGGTGATATTTCTCCAGAGAGAAGGATGAGACTTTCTTTCAAAGGTCATAGATCTTTGTTTTGTCTAAGGACATAAAATTGGCTGCCCCCCAAACTGGGCTAATATTAGGCGGAGTTCACTTTTGATCATAACATTTCCTATTAATTATCACTGAAGATAACAATGCATCTTAAACTGTGTATCAGTGTATATTGTGCAACATTATTTTTATATATGTGTGTATATGGATGTATTTTTTTCATATTAAATACTGGTTTATATTTGATATTTCTATGCGGTCCTTGTTATTGAAAGATAGCAGTTAATGTTTATGTGTTTGGAGCAGCAGATAATTCATAATACAAAAAAAAGTTGCATAACGCCTATATATTTTTATAAATTGGATGTATTTTTTATATTAAATACAGGGCCTGATTCAGACCTTGTTCGCTATGAGCGTACGCTCGCTCAATGCGTATGCAAAAATTTGAAAGTGACGCAGCGGGGATCGATCGCTCGCTAAGGCCTAAGCATGCCCATCTTACCTGTACGAGCGTTCGCTTTGTGTATGCAGACTCCCCTTAGCGAATGCAGAGATGCCCACTGCCCCACGTCATCTCCTGGAAGTTTGTGAAAACATTGGTACATCGACCACTATCGGATGGGAACGCAGCGCTTGTGGTAGCTTTTTTCTACCGCAAGCATTGCGAGGAAAATTGAGGAAAAAAATGGCTGGTGACGTGTACTATGACGCTGCCTGTTAATTATGCATGCCTCTAAAACGGCGTTGAAACACCTGCCTGCGTTCGCACCTCCACTCCCCCATTATTACTGGACTGCCCCTGTAACCACCCACAAACGGCCTCTCCTGTCACTCACTCTGCTGGGCTGGCTTTGCTGTGCGAGCAAGGGATCTGTGAACGCACTGTGTCATTTGCGCAGATTAGCAATCAATAGTGAGCGCACTGCAGATAGTTTCCGGGTCTGAATCAGGCCCACTGTTTTATATTTGGTATTTCTATACGCTCCTTGTTATTGAAAGATAGTTAATATTGATACAAAGAGGATAGCCGTAGTAACAAAATGACATTGAGACCAGCATAAATATACATAATTATGGGCCTGATTGTGAGTCAAACATAAAAGCGCACACAGCAGAGCGTAATGTCAATCGTCCTCCCGCGAGTTTATGCAAATGCCGCTACAAGTTCCTTTCATTCTGTACATCTACTGTATGTGGTCGAATGTGCAAGGACTGAGACGCCCACATTTAGCGCCCGGGGACGCTGTAATACCGTGTGGTGCTCCTTATAAGCCAACATAGGTAGCACCATCAAAAGTTGCAGCAGGTGCAGTCTCGCTGCCTGTCCTTGCCCTCGTATGCTTGTGGCTTGCACGGATTGGTTATCTCTTTTTGTTTTTTTGACGGTGCTATTTCTGGTGACTCGTGACTACCTATCTGTGGACTACATCCTTGTAACCACAGGTCTGTGTCTCTGATAAGATATACTAACAGGGAGCCTCATAAAGCCATTTTTTCCAGCCTTAAACTTGTATTTATTAAAGTGCCAGACAGACGACTGTCGCTCCCAGGGCAAAGGCAGTACAGGGGATCCCTGTGCTGTGTATGCCACTTATAGTTACTCTGAAAACCAAAGCTGAATATATAAATCAAATATTCCTTTTATTTTTAACAATTTTACTAGTGTTGCTGTGTACTTAGTGCCATATTGGAATCATAATCTCCTAGAAATGAAGCACTGTCACATATAAAACATCTATGAGTTTTGATAAAGAGTCTTGAAAAAGTCCAAGCATTCCAAGGAACGAAACGCGTTGATCTTGAGAGGAATTACCTCCCCCTCCAGCTTCTTACCCGGCTCCGGTCATGGCTGTGACACGTCGTGATAGCCCGCTGTCACAGAGAGAGGAGGAACAGCTTGCGGCAGCAGTTGAACCCGCGAACACTGTCAGTGCCTCCAGCCACTGCTCTTATAGGGATCAAAGCACCCGACGTATGGTTCCTCGCAGTGTGGCCTCGCTAGTGTAGTGGACTCGCTACCACTAAGGGTACAAGGACCTATTGGGCTGCATACAATAAGAGGTAACAATCTAGGGGGTCTATTTACTAAGCAGTACCAGCCAATCAGCTCCCAACTGCCATCTCACAGGCTGTGTTTCTAAAATGACAGTTGGGAGCTGATTGGCTGGCACCTTATCACTTTCTTATCACTTTTAACTCTGTCTCCTAACACTGCTTAGTAAATAGAAGCCTAGATGATATACTGTACAATCCTCTGACTAGCTGAAATTACAATATCTGTACTGGGACACCAGTTCTACATAGACTTTGCTCCTAGCAGCTGCCATCTATTTAAGTGACTTGCCGGACTTATTTTGAAATTAGCAACATATTGCTACATGGGGCGGTATTCAATTAGTTTGACGTCCGTCATAAAGTTTTGCCTGTCGGACTCTTGGAGGTGGAAACTTCCCCGCTATTCCTCGTATTCAATTACAAACCACGTGAAAACGGCAAGCAGCAAAAAGATGCACTAACATTGGGGATCAATGTAGATGTCCCCGAATAGCCCTAATAAAAGTGTTTGGGGCACTTAAGTTGTTTCAATAGCTTCTTATTAGCGTCTTTGCACAAGTGGTGAAGAACGGCATTAAGCAGTATTTTTAGGTGAAAATAAGTAGTCCTGTCTAATTTGGGTACTTGAAAACTCTAAAGTGAAGTTAAAAAAATTGTGAAAAACGCACCTCTTGCATGCACTTGCAATCATAAAAACATCTGACCCATCCTTGCAGACCCCCAATAACTATATTTTGCTAGTTCTTATGCTTGTCCCCCCACTTTGGGTGTTTTGGGGTGTTCTTAAGTTTTTTTCTGTGTTTGTGTATGCAATTATCCTTTGGGGGGCTGTCCCAAGGGTTCTGAGTGGTTTCCCCACCTTGCACCCCAAAATAAAAATGTTGCACTTATTTTCTCCTGCTATTCAGAGGCAAATCTTTTTCACCTATTACATTGCATTGACTTTCCGCGTACGCAAAAAGTATTTGGAATTGAATACGGAAATAAGTTTCCAACAGGCAACAAGTCGCAATCGGCGATACTTTTTCGCGGACCTCGGCTTTTCGCCTCTAATTGAATACGGGCCATGGTGTACACTGCAGATTTGCTACTTTAATATCTGGAGGTGATATATGACTCTTGAAAATACAAGACACATTTATAACTTTTTCAAGCTTCTTCCATATATATATATATTATATATATATATATATATATATATATTATATATATATATATATATATATATACAGTATATATTAGAGATGTGTGGATTACTTTTCCTGAAAATACGAACACACCCGAGTCGAATCGAGTCCCAGTTCGGAATCATATCGGGTTTGCTGTCAGTTCGGAACCCGGACTTAAACACCGAACTCGGATTTTGGATTGCAAATAAACTTGTCCAAAGGACATGAATTTGGCTGTTTTTATCGATTCTTTATCGAATTTTAAGGAAGGGAAAGCCAAATCCATTCCAAAACATTTGAGGATGGTTTTGCCAAAACCCAATGATGAATTAGAACCAAAACCAAAACATAGGAGTCTGCACACATCTCTCACAGATATGTATATTAAATGGGATCAGTATGAAATACCGCCGAGTGCTGGAAGACCGGCAGTGAAGATCCCGACAGGTAAGTATTTACTAACCTAACCCACCCCTCCTAACCCTCCCTTAGGAGCGCCTAAACCTAACCTCCCCCCAAGTGCCTAAACCTAACCGCCCCTTCCATGCAGCCTAAACCTAAGTCTCCCAGGGGCATGCCAAACCCTAACCTCCACCCGGGGTGCCTAACCCTAAACCCTCCCCCCCTTCCCCTAGCCCAACCCTCTCAGGGGTTGCCTAACCCTAAGTCCCCTCTGGGAGCCCTTAACCTAAACCCTCCCCCCCCCCGTGGCTGTCCGCACCCACCGCCCGGCTTACTTGCGATCGGTATGCCCGGCGTTGGGCTCCCGCTGTAGCTAAAATGACAGGCATTGGGATTTGGACGCCTGTCATTAGACCCCTGCCGGGATTAGACAGTCAGGAAGCCGGCAGTCGGCATTTCGACCGCTGGCTTCCTGACTGCATCCCTATTAAACAACTACAATTTTGTTTTACTGACATCATTATGCTAAGTCGGGTTTTGCCCAGAAGTAATAGTTGTAACAAGGGAGGTCGTGGATTAGGGGAAAGCACAGGATTTTCACACAGGGGATTACAGTATTGCCTTTCAGAAAAAAAGGTCATTATCTGTGTATAAACTAGGGATGAGCGGGTTCGGTTCCCTGAGAACCGAACCCACCCGAACTTCGGGGATCCGGGGCGATCCGAGCCCAAGCTCGGATCTCCCTGTCTGCCCCGGATCCCTCTCCCGAGGCAAAACCTCGAGATCTGCTGTCGGATCTCGAGGTTTTGCCTCGAGCGGCCATTTAAAAAAAAATGCCTTTGCCTTTAATGGGCAAAGTGCTGATTGGCTGACAGAGCCGTCTGTCACGGCTCTCAGCCAATCAGCATTATGGTGCTCATTTGCATGTAGCACGGACTCGTGAGATCCGTGCTACATGCATCTGTGTGATTGACAGTGACACAGAGCACAGATGGGTCAGTGAGACCCGTCTGTGCTGCTGTGTATTTCAATGACACAGATGCACGCACGGACCAGGAGATCCGTGCTACTTGCATCTGTGTCATTGACACAGAGCACTAACGGGTCCGTGAGACCCGTCTGTGCTGCTGTGGTAAATAAAAAAAAAAAAACCTGTGTAAAAAGAGAAAAAAATGGCGTCCTCCCCCCAAAAAAAGAGCAACCAGCCCCGGGCATTAGTGACCCAGTGCTGGGTGTGCTTAAATACAGGGGACAAACGACATAGGGGTCCCCTGTACTTAAACACAACCAGCACCGGGCTAGTCAGAACCAGAGCTGGTTGCCAAAATACGGGGGACAAACGACGTAGGGGTCCCCCGTATTCTGCGCAACCAGCTCTGGGCTCTGATCCGGTCCTGGTTCTGGAAATACAGGGGAAAAAAATGAGTAGGGTTCCCCTGTATGTTCCAGAACCAGCACTGGACTTTTTCTAGCGGGGGGCTGATGCCACAGCCAGGGGAGCCCTTTCACCGGGCCCCCCAGCCGCAGCATCAGCCCTGACCGCTAGTCAGCCCAGGCCGGGGATCCCTGGAGAGCTGGGGACCCCCCCAATAAAGGGGTCACCCTCTCCAGGGCACCCCAGGCCCAGGCTGATAGCCCGGGGCTATCCCCGCCACCCCTGGTGGCGGTGGGTGGCGGGTTGATTGTGTGGTGTGGTGTAAATAAAGAATATCAAACATTGTCTTTACAAGTAGAACTGCAAGTCCCAGCAAGCCTGCCCCGCATGCTGGTACTTGGAGAACCACAAGTACCAGCATGCAGGGCATTAAGGGCCCACTAGTACCTGTAGTTCACCTGTAAAAAAATGTTTAAAAAAAACACAGGACACACACACCGTGACAGTATAAGTTTATTAAACATACATACACACACACACACATGTACACATACTCACCTATGTAACCCTGTAGCATCGGTCCACTTGTCCGGTAAAGTATCCATAGGGGACCTGTGAAAAAAAACATACTCACCATCTCCTATGCGAGGTTCTGTCCTCTTCGTTCCAAAGTAGGCATCCCCAGACTTGGCAAAAAAAAAAAACGAAAACGCGATCCACGAACTTAGTACCGTTCTATAGCGGTACTTCCCGAATGAGAGCTTAGCGGCGGGGTATCACCATGGAAACCCTGCTGCTAAGCGTTCATTGGCTGAGAGAGGCCATCTCCCGTCTCTCTCAGCCAATGAACGGCTCCCTCCATTGTAGTCAATGCTGGGAGCCGCAAGGTTATTAAAGTTTACCCTGCGGTTCCCACCATTGACTACAATGGAGGGAGCCGTTCATTGGCTGAGAGACGGGAGATGACCTCTCTCAGCCAATGAACGCTTAGCAGCGGGGTTTCCATGGTGATACCCCGCCGCTAAGCTCTCATTCGGGAAGTACCGTTCTATAGAACGGTACTAAGTTCGTGGATCGCGTTTTCGTTTTTTTTTTTTTGCCAAGTCCGGGGATGCCTACTTTGGAACGAAGAGGACAGAACCTCGCATAGGAGATGGTGAGTATGTTTTTTTTCACAGGTCCCCTAGGGATACTTTACCGGACAAGTGGACCGATGCTACAGGTTACATAGGTGAGTATGTGTACATGTGTGTGTGTGTATGTATGTTTAATAAACTTATACTGTCACGGTGTGTGTGTCCTGTGTTTTTTTAAACATTTTTTTTACAGGTGAACTACAGGTACTAGTGGGCCCTTAATGCCCTGCATGCTGGTACTTGTGGTTCTCCAAGTACCAGCATGCGGGGCAGGCTAGCTGGGACTTGCAGTTCTACTTGTAAAGACAATGTTTGATATTCTTTATTTACACCACACCACACAATCAACCCGCCACCCACCGCCACCAGGGGTGGCGGGGATAGCCCCGGGCTATCAGCCTGGGCCTGGGGTGCCCTGGAGAGGGTGACCCCTTTATTGGTGGGGTCCCCAGCTCTCCAGGGATCCCCGGCCTGGGCTGACTAGCGGTCAGGGTTGATGCTGCGGCTGGGGGGCCCGGTGAAAGGGCTCCCCTGGCTGTGGCATCAGCCCCCCGCTAGAAAAAGTCCAGTGCTGGTTCTGGAACATACAGGGGAACCCTACTCATTTTTTGTCCCCTATATTTCCAGAACCAGGACCGGATCAGAGCCCAGAGCTGGTTGCGCAGAATACAGGGGACCCCTACGTCGTTTGTCCCCCGTATTTTGGCAACCAGCGCTGGTTCTGACTAGCCCGGTGCTGGTTGTGCTTAAGTACAGGGGACCCCTACGTCGTTTGTCCCCTGTATTTAAGCACACCCAGCACTGGGTTACTAATGCCCGGGGCTGGTTGCTCTTTTTTGGGGGGGTGCACGCCATTTTTTTCTTTTTTTACACAGGTTTTTTTTTTTTTTTTTACCACAGCAGCACAGACGGGTCTCACGGACCTGTCATTGCTCTGTGCCAATCACACAGATGCATGTAGCACGGATCTCCCGGGTTCGTGCTACATGCAAATGGGCACCATAACGCTGATTGGCTTCCTGTCTGCCACTGCAGTGCCACTCCTAGATGGGCCACGTGTTTGTGCCGCCCCCTTGTGTCGCTTAGCATAGTCATCCAGCTTCCTCGGTACAACCTTTTGGCCTAAAAACAATATTGTGAGGTGTGAGGTGTTCAGAATAGAGTGGAAATGAGTGGAAATTAATGTTATTGGGGTTATTAATAGCGTAGGAACAAAAAAAGGCCCATTTATGTGATTTTAGCGTTTTTTTTTTATTTTTTAAGAAAAAATCCAGATCCAAAACACAAAACCCAGAACCCAAAACACGGAAGGGTGGTTTTGGCAAAACCAATCCAGATCCAAAACACGAAGAAAGATCCAGATCCAAAACCAAAACACAAAACACGAAAAGTGTCCGGTGCACACCCCTAATATATATGTATGTATGCGATATACTATTTTTTATATGGTTTTATGCTATTTTGATTTTATTGTCTCATGAGATTCATTGCTTCTATATTTTCAGATTGGGTACATATTAATGCTTAAATAGAACCTATTTTAGTAAAATTAAATAAACCTCCTGTTCAATTAATAGAGAGCAAAACTTTCTCACCAAAACAGATTAAAATGTTATAAAGACCAATTTATTAGTACCAGCGCAGTAATTATCATTATAATTGTTTCTAGAGACTTTGTGCAATTACTCGCAGCAGGTACTAATTAAAAGAGTACGTACTGTACTAAGAGAGTATTTCTATTATATACTTTTTTGAATTATTACTATCATTAGTGGCAGGAACTGTAGTTTTATACTACATTTGGTTTCTTTCTACATATAAAACATAATCTCTTTGGTACTTGGCAGACATAGATGACAATACAGAGCTGAATTTTGCAGACACCACTGCGCGCTATATGAATAACTGTTAATAAAAAAATCAGTGGGAGAGAGATAGGGCAATATTTACCAAGCAAAAGACACCTCTTCTTGGTGGGTTCAAGGTGAAACTTAAGGGCTGGATTCAATTAGCTGCAAAAATCTGTAGTTTGTCAAAAAGTTTTTGCAGGTGCAAACTTTTCGAACAAAAATGCGTATCATGTAGTCCTATTGTCGAAGTTTTCGCATGTGCAAATTCTCCATAGGCAAAAACCTGCTAACCGTTTTCACCTTCTCAGAGCAGGTAAAAAGTTTTTTTTAAATCCCTTTGTTTTAAAATGTGGGGATTTTGGGCCATACTTGCCGACAATCAGCACCGGGAGGGAGCTGATTGTCGGCTAATAGCGAGGGGCGGGGCTGGCCATTGGGGGCGGAGTGGCCATTTTGGGTCACGCCGGGGGCGGAGCCGCACGATCGCGTCATCGTGACTCCGCCCCCTCTTCACAATGCCGTGATTTTCGGCATTGTGAAGCAGGGGGCGGGGCCACGATGACGCGATTCTGCGTGAATCGCGTCACCGGGCCCCCCGCTGCAGGGATTTCTGTTTTTTTCAGGGGGGAGGTGGGGAGGGTGTGAGACTTCCGGGAGGCTTGCCTGCCTTTCCAGGGGGCCGGGAGCGGCACCCGAAAATCGGGAGGCTCCCAGCCAAATCGGGAGGGTAGGCAAACCTGTTTTGGGCTTCATTAACTACCATACACAACTGCGAATACACATGCAACAGGCTGATTGTTTCGCACTGCGCGTAGTCACTGAGATCGCAGTTCTCATCGCAGCAGCCAGGTCGCGTACTGCGATCTGAGTGACTATGCAGACCCATCGCAGAGTGATTGAAAGGATGCACCATTTCTGGGTGGTGACGGGGGGTGGTCAGGGAAAGGCCAGTGCATTTGAACGCCGTTGCAGGGGTGTGCATAAATTATCCACTGCGATACCATACGCAGTCTGAGCACTCACAGCATGAATGGTTGTTAGTAATTTCTGAGTAAGGTCAGAGCTTGTGCAAGTGTGCGTGAGGCTGCGATGGTACTCGATTGTACCGATGGTTTAGCTATTCTGCATAGTATTACGGATTTGTGCAATGTAAAGTGGGCGTATTTATGTAGTGCTGAGTTTGCATTGTGATCGCAATGGATTAGCATACTACCGCAGATGAACTGCGTGCGTACACAATATTGCGATCCGTAATGAATAAGATCCCTGGTTCAGGCCCATTTGGACACAAGCCCCCCCCCCCCCCCCAACAACTAAAGTGTTGAAAAATTGGGTTTAAACTAGTGGGCCAGGTATTTTTTTTTGGGGGGGAGGGGCATATGGATGAAACAGGTGTTTTAAACCTTGCAGGTGACTGGTGTATTGTACAATTTTTAAAAGTGCACTTTTTGGACTCAAAATTATACTTGCACCCATTTTAATATACCCCTAATTCGTGGTCGAAGTGTGAATTTTGAAGTGGGGATAAGGGGGATCACTGTTAAAAAAATGGGCGTGGCCATGTGTCATGAGGGGCGTGTCAATCTATTACAAGGGGGCGTTACCCTGTTGCGTTGAGTGTGGTTAAATAGTGTCTCTTCAAAAGGTAAAAAAAAGATTAAGTTTATTTTAGAAATAGTGATATCAGCAAGTCATTAATTCAGAAATAAAAAAGCCAGGAGCTCTGCTGGGGTGCTGCTGGCAGGGGCGCCGAAAGGGGGGGAGCGGATACTAATTACCCGGGCCCGGGCTTGCTGGAGGGGCCCGGCGGGGGCCCGGGTCCGGCACTGATCCCCCACCCTCTTACATCACAGTAGCCCAGCACACGCTTCACTGGAAGACTGCTGACAGCTGCTAAGAAGCAGCCACAGCAGTCTCCTATGCCTGTCGGGGGGTGCGATCATGCGTGAGACCCGCTACGACCGACAGCGCCGACAGCTACGATCGGCGCTACGACCGACAGCGCCGGTCGTAGCGGGTCTCGATCCAAAGGGGGCGAGCTGTCGATGTTGATTGACAGCTCGCCCCGTTTGGAAGGCGGGCCGGGGGGGTGGCAGCCCAAACGGAGGCGTTCCCATGGGAACGCCTACGGTTTGGGGGAGGCCCCACTGACATCACTAGTGATGTCAGTGGAGGGCTTCCGGCTCAGACAGAGCCAGAAGCTCTCCGGGGCTTACTAACCATCGCGACCATCACCGGAGCGGTCGTTCGAGCTGTGGGTGTTAACCCACAGCCTAACGACCGCAACAGAAGCGGGAGCGGTCAGGATGAAAGCGGCCGCCCAGTTTCTGAGCGACCGCTTGCATCCTCCAACCGCCTCTGAATGAGGCCCTGAATGTGTGGCTGTGGGGAAGGCGATTGTGAAGGGGTGGAGGTGATAATCTCGGGATGGAGGTTGGGGAAAGGAGACTGAAAGTCCAGCTGTAGGCAGTGGAAACAATGTGTGGCTGTCGGGGTGATCGCGGGGGAGTGTGTGGTCAGCTGCAGGGAACATTGAATGCGCGGCTGTTGATCGCGAGGGGGATGTGGGCTAGGGAGACTGAACGTGCAACTGTGGGGGGGGAGAGGTGCGGGCAGAGGAGAAACATATATACTGTACACTGGTGGGCTGGCGGCGGAACTCTGCTGGGTCCGGCAACACAACTGCGGCTGTCCTGTGACTGACACTGACAGCAGTCAGCAGAGTCAGGGTAGCAGCCAGCGGCACATGCAGGGTCCAGATCGTGCCTGAGTGAGACTGTCACTCACCACATAGCTCCTCCCTGAAACTTGCAAAATAAATGTAAAATAAAGTTTAGTGCTTGAAGTGCCGGTATGTCATACAGTAAAATAAATATAATAATTCAATGACATAGTAATACAAAGAAGGCTATGGGCCATATTCAATTTGAGGCGAAAAGCCGTTTTCACGTGTTTTTGGCGGAAACTTTTCGCCAATGAAGTCGTTTTCGCCTGTTTTCACTTTACTCCGTATTCAATTTGGAAGACTTTTCGTCTAGGCGAAAAGTCAATGCAATGTAATAGGCTGAAAAGTTTCGCCTATGATCAGTAGGCGGAAAAAAGTGTAGAATTGGGGTTTTGGGGTGCAACGTTGCGGGAACCCCTGTGCAGCCTTCAGACAGTCCCCCAAAAAGACTTAAGAACACCCCAAAAAAATCACTTTAAATTTGGGGGCGAAAAAAAAAATGTTGGGGGACAAAGTTAAAAACTAGCGAACTTGACTCTGGGGGGGTCCCCAAGTATGCCCCAGATGTTTTTTTCATTGCAGGTGCTTGCGGACGGTGGATTTTTCATGTTTTTTTAAACTTAACTTTAGCAACTTTAAAATATGCTGGCCCCCCATTTTCAAGTACCCCAAATCTGCTGGGACGTTATTTTCTGCAAAATAACTTCAGAATACTATTCTTCACCACTTATACAAAAACGCTATTTAGCAGCTATTGAGCCCGTTTAAAAACACCAAATACCTTCAGCAAGCCAAATCGGGGGGTACCATACCTAACCCCCATGTCAGAGCATCTTTTGGGGGGTGTCAGGCTGATTTCCCCAAATCTGACAGTACTTTCCGCTTGTTTACGTTTCACCGGGTCCCGTTTTCGCCTACTTTCAAATTGAATACGGCGATACGCGGGCACGCAATACTTTTCCGCTTGCAAAACAGGCAAAGTAGACGAAAAGTCCTGGGAGGCGAAAAAGTATTGCAGGTCCGCTCAAATTGATTACGGCTCTAAGATGTATGTCATACAATAAAAGACAGAGGCCCTGATTCAGAGTCGGACGCTCTAACAGAGCACTCGCTCTGAATCAGGGCCGTCCCTCTGAATTTAAGAGCGGCCTCCTGGCCGCTCGCATAGCTGTGGGTGACCACCCACAGCTATAGCGAGCGGCCATAATGATGGCCTTCGACGAGACCCTTGCGGTAGGGTCTCGTTGCCGCAAGCCCTAGAGTGCTTTTGGCTCTATCAGAGCCAAAAGCACTCCCACTGACATCACTAGTGATGTCAGTGGGGCCGGCCCCAGACGGTAGGCGTTCCAATGGGAACGCCTTCATCTGGGCAGCCACGCCCCCGGCACGCTCACTAAATGGGGCGTGCTGTCAATCACCATTGACAGCATGCCCCCTTTGGTGCGAGACCCATAGCAACGGCTTGGCCGTCGTTATTCGGGTCTCGCGCATGCGAACAACGGAGCCGCCTCCGTCGTGCGCATGCGCACTTGGCCAACATCGACCCGCTTGCGAGTGCTCAGCGCTCGCGAGCGGGTCTGAATCTGGCCCAGATTCTCCACTTAGTAGTCAGTAACCTATAAAGATAGTACATGGAACATAGCATGGGCCATATAGTGACTGCAGAGCACATAAACAATTGCACACTACACATTGAATATCCCCATTCCGTACAATGTAAATTCTATGAACAGTATGATTTACCCTCAGAATGGCGGATGGCCTTTTTTAAGTATCTCCGTATTATACCAAGTAGTCATATTTACTACTTTACGTATCCCATCTATCAAAAAAAAAATAGCCTTTTATCATTTTTTCTTACACTTACACAAATATGCATATAACAGCCATTTGACACTATTTAAGAACCTCAAATACTTTTATTAGGGCCACTAATACACTTCAAATTAATTACCTACAGTATGTCAGTAACCTATTTTATGGGGTTATCACGTCTTTTGTAATTGGATAGGGCAAAAAACGGGAGCGCGCATAGACAAAAGACGCACCGAAACACTTAAAGTATGCGAAAACCTCTCCAGCGTTGTTTTCGCTTTATCGAGTCTAATTAAATTCCCCCCTTAGTCTGGAAAAAATGATTTATGAGACTCCCTGTTAGTACATCTAATCAGAGACACACAGAATTGAGGCCCTGAATCAGAGCCGTCCTTCTTGTTTTTCAGAGCGGCCTCCTGGCCACTCGCATAGCGCTCGCGAGCGGGTCTGAATCAGGGCGTCTTTTTTTTTTTATGGAGCGGCCTCCTGGCCGTTCGCATTGCTGTGGGTTGTCAAGACCATCGCGACTATCGTGCTTGCGACGAGACCCTTGTGATAGGGTCTCATGACCGCAAGCCCCAGAGAGCTTTCGGCTCAAACAGAGCCGAAAGTTCTCCCACTGACATCACTTGTGATGTCAGTGAGGCCGCCCCCAGGCGGTAGGCGTTCTCATGGGAACGCCTCCGTCTGGGCAGCCACCCCCCGGCCTGCCCACCAAAGAGGACGTGCTGCCACTCAACATCGACAGCACGCCCCCTTTGGTGCGAGACCTGGAGCGACGGATTGCCTTTCGCTATCCGGGTCTCGCGCATGCGCACAACGGAGCCGGCTCACAGAGTGAGATTGCTGTCACTCACAAAATGGTGGAACTGCTAATTCACACAATTGTGTGCTCATTGGAATACACACATGCAGTCTATGCAACTGAGATCTGAGCAGTTATGTGGCACACACATCCCACTCAGGGCCTACAATCTTCCCATTCAGTCACCACAATAATCCCACTGGGTTACAACATCCTTCTCACTCAATACATCCATCTCATGCATTATACACATTCAGCTACCTAATTGCTCAAACTATCATACTCTGTCTATACATGTACACTAACTTCGCCTCCATGCTGCTATAACTTCCCCAATCCCTACAGCCGTGTGTTCTCCCAACTGTGCTAGTCTGCATGCCCTCATCCACACCAATGTCTTTCCCCATGTGCACCACCCTGTCTTCCTGCATCCGTGCCACTGTGTTTCCTTCCATCTGCACCGCTGCCTTGCCCCCAGACATGCCACTCTGTCATCCCCTCATCTCAGCCACTCTTTCTTCCTCCATCTGCACCACTCTGTCCACCCCAACCGTGCCACTGTCTTTCCCCTCCCATCCGCACCAATCTGTCTTCCCCAATCCCTACTGTTGTGTGTTCTCACATTGTGCTAGTCTGTATTCCTCATCCACACCAATGTCTTTAGCCATCAGCGCTGCTCTATCTTCCCGCATCCATGCCACTCTGTACCCCCCATTCATAATGCTGTTCCCCCAAACTGTGCCACTCTATCTCCCCCCATGTGCACCACCAGTGGCGTTAGTTCATCCCAGATGCCTGGAGGCAAGTTATATTTTGGTGCCCCCCCGTCACAGCTGCTGACACTGTAATGTAGCAATTCACTTGCAGACAGGCTATAGATAGACGAAGGCAGCAGCTGATGGTCTGACATGGAGCTGTCCACTAGTGTATGGTGGCTTCTCAGGCACCGGGAAGGGGTGCCATGTATTGGGCAGCCATGACGGTACACTCCAGGTACATAGTTACAGCCCTAAGTGGGGTGAATATGTTGTGGACAATGGTACAGGTGCCCCTTCAGAGCTGGAGCCTGGCGGCAGACGCCTCCATTGTCTCCCATAGTTTTTCCCCTGTGCAGCACTGTTTACAACCCATCTGCATCACTTTGGCTCACCCCCATCTGTACTGCTTAATCTTCTCCTCTCCACGCCTTTCAGTCTGCCACATCCACACTGCTCTGTCTTCTCCCCCCATCCACCATGCTCTTATCCAATCTGCGCACCTCTATGTTCTGCTCAGACCTCAGTTGCATAGACTGCATGTGTGTATTCCAATGAGCACACAATTCTGAGAATTAGCAGCTCCGCCATTTTCTGAGTGACAGCAATGTCACTCTGTGAGAGTGCTGGATCTGCAGTTAACCACATTTCGTCATGACATACCATATCTGTATTACACAAGCAGCACATCCATTAAGGCGTCACCATAAAGTTTTTGTCTAAGGAATTTAAATGCTTTGTTAAAATTATTAACTATCAGGGTTTGGAGGAGCAAACCGTGCCACCTGCAGGGGAGAACGGCAACAAAATGGTACAATAGTGCAGGTGGAGGAAGGCCGGCACACAGGTGTTTTGGGGATGCAGGGGCAGGCTGCAGGAGTGCGTGGCAGCGAGGTGTGGACCAGTGGCAGCAGTGGAGCAGGGCACAGGGGCATCAGCGGGCGACAGAGGTGCTCGCTGGTGCTGGGCATGCATCTGAGAAAATAAGACACATATGCATGGATGAATCAGTAAGATTCACCTATGCATCTGTGTTAAAATTTGAATTTGTGTAAAATAAAAATGGAAAAAAGGGACATGCCCCTCCCCAAACACAACCAGCCCCGGGCTTTTCACAGCCGGTCCCAGTTGTGAAAATACGGAGGACAAACATGGGGTCTCCCATATTAAGCCCAACCAGCACCAGGCAAATCAGAACCAGTCCTGGTTGCCAAAATACGGGGGACAAACAACGTAGGAGTCCCCCAGCACTGGGCTCTGAGCTGGTTCTGGAAATACAGGGGAAAAACTGAGTAGGGTTCCCCTGATATTTTCCAGAACCAGCACTGGACTTTTTCTAGCTGGGGGCTGATGCCACAGCCTGGGGAGCCCATTCACCGGGCCCCCCAGCCGAAGCATTAACCCTGACCGCTAGTCAGCCCAGGCCATGGATCCCAGGGGACCCTCCAATGAAGGGGTCCCCCTCTCCAGGGCACCCCAGGCCTATGCTGATAGCTCGGGCTATCCCCGGCACACCTGGGGTGGTGGGTGCCAGGTTGATAGTGTAATGTGGTGTAAAAAATAGAAGTATAATATTGTCTTTTGAAGTAGAACTATAGGTCCCAGCAAGCCTCCCCTGCATGCTGATACTTGGAGAACCACAAGTACCAGCAAGCGGGGCATTAATGGCCCAGCTGTACCAATAGTACCCCTGTAAAAGAAATATATAAAAAAAAAAAAAAACAACAGACACCGTTTGTTTTATTATTTTATTGTTCTGCACCTTCACCTGGGAGGCGGCAGCCTTTAAGCTCTTTTACATGGCTGCCGCCTGCCCCAGGACTTCCACGGTGACTTCACTTGGAGGGTGTCATCCATTAAAGGACTTTCCCAGTGTCTTCTCTCTTCAACAGCTCTTCACTGCTGCATCACTGCCAACGGACTGGCCTGATGGTTCCTCGCGCTGGCTTTATATACGCCAGCCGAGGGGACAGGGCGATGACGTTGCGAGCCGTGACTGGCTCTAGGCGACCATCTTTAACTTTCAAAAATGGTGCTGAGGTGCCATTTTTTAAATGGGTACTCGCGGTTCTCACCATCGAAGTCAATGGTGAGAACTGCTCATTGGCTGAGAGGTGGAAGGCTCGCCTCTCTCAGTCAATGAGCCCTCAGCGGCAGGGTTTCCATAGCGATCTCATATGCAGTCACGCTTAAACACTCTCCGACAGCTGAAGTGAACAATGTGCAGCAAAACACAAGAAATTGATAACCTGTATTTGGGTGCTAATCAATTAAACGATATTAGTAGTAGCAGCAGCCAACAGTGAGTTGTGTATACTCACTAAAGTCTCTCAGGAAGAAAGACTAAATAACTAAAAAACAAAAATGTGGTTGCGCTTATTAATCCTTGTGATGGCAGAAATAACCTCAAAACGCCATGAGTATAATAATTTTTTATATATATATATATATATATATATATATATATAAAACAAATAAATAAAACACTATGACATATACACAGAATCAACAATAAAAAACAATGTAAGAATAACTGACACCACCTATGTGGTATATTAATATGTGCCAACACTAAATTTTTAAAAATAGATAAATGTGCACTTGATATGCTAAATTCTGGAATAGGTAAGTTCCATAAGCGTTGCAGCAATCCTTGCTATATTAGTTCCTATATAAATATTTAGCTGGTAGAGTATTAAATTGGCAATAGTATCAAAGTCTCTGTAAATACACACATTTAATAGAGTGCTATGTGCTTCAAGAGCACCTGCCGTGAAATGATCTCTTGTCTCCAAATATTTAGCAGGGATTTAGAAGGCACTCCACTGGCTGTGCCTCTTATACTTATCCCAAAAGGACCAAATGGATACTCACAGTCTTTTCCCAATAATGGATTGCCCCCCCCCCCCCGACTTGTGCCGTAGCGTGTCTGTGAGGTGGATCCCGGTTCAGCTGTACCGTAGGGATCCGGGCTGGGTGTTAGCCTTTCAATGTACCTCAGCACGTCAAGGAAGTAGTCACTTAGAGTAAGATAGCCAATTTACAGCTGCAATTGCCATCTCCAGGATACAAAGAATACTTTCAAAGAGTCGGCATCGGTATAATAGTTGCAGATGAACCAGGTAGACTGACGCATTTCGCTCTGTCCAGAAGCTTTATCAAAGAAAGGTAAAAGCTGCACGATATTCACCCAATCTATCATGCATGATCTAATGATTTGCATAATCAATAGATCGAGTGCAATATGACACAGATGCATGTAGCACAGACCAGGGAGATCCGTGCTACATGCATCTCTGTCATTGAGACAGAGAGACCCATCTGTGCTGCTGCATTAAAAAAAAAAACCTGTGTAAAAAAAGAAAAAATGGCGTGCCCCCCCATGGGCTTTTAGTGACCCAGTGCTGGATGTGCTTAAATACAGGAGACAAATGACATAGGGGTCCTCTGTACTTAAGCACAACCAGCATCGAGCTAGTCAGAACCAGTCCTGGTTGCCAAAATATGGGGGACAATGACGTAGGGGTCCCCCGTACTTTGCGCAACCAGCACTGGGCTCTGAGCCGGTCCTAGTTCTGGAAATACAGGGGGAAAAAATTAGTAAGGTTGCCCTGTATAATCCAGAACCAGCACCGGACTTTTTCTAGCGGGGAGCTGATGCCACAGCCAGGGAAGCCCTTTCACCGGGCCCCCCAGCAGAAGCATCAACCCTGACCGCTAGTCAGCCCAGGCTGAAGATCCCTGTGGACTCCCCCAATAAAGGGGTCCCCCTCTCCAGGGCACCCCAGGCTGATAGCCTGGGGCTATCCCTGGCACCCTTGGGGTGGTTGGTGCCCAGTGGGAAACGTAGGATTTCTAGAGGGGGGTTTCCAAATGCTTGATTTTAGAGTGAGTGTGGTCAGTCCATGAAGAGAACATAATTATCACTTATCCAGCTTTAATATGTGTCATAAAAAGTGTATTGTGTGTCATAATTCCAGCATATACAGATGGTCACAGTAAGACATTAGATGTGGCATTATGGCCATCCTGCCTGAGCTGAATGTTTTTATTTTAGATATGAGCACCATTCCAAAGCATTGGAGCAAGTCTGGGAGTCTGGGGGAGCAGCAGAAGAACATAGCACTGCCCTGGACATATACAGTATGTAAATATTGGGCTCTATAGCAGTGCATCCCTAACAGTGCATGTTTCCAAATCCCCTAATTGATGCACATGTGTATTTATTACTGGCTGATACATGTTAAAAGATCCACAGGTGGTACTATTTATTTAATTTAGCCTGCCGCCAATGAACGCATCGTCAGCAGTTCCCCCACTGCTGCTGGGTCACGCTGACGCCCGCACTGCCGCCTCTCACACCCACATCGCTGATGTCCACACCGCCACTGATGTCCACACCGCCGCCAGGCCCCCCCGCTGCCATTGCCGGGTTGCTCCACCTCTAACACCCGCTAAAGGCAGCCATCTTGGTGCACCCAGAATTGTGAGGTAATAGTTTAAAAACTGTAACTTTCTCAATTACCTGAACCCCAAAAGGCCCTAACCTGGAACAATAGCTACCTAATAAAACTAACCCCAAGTCTAAATTCGCCCCCTACCCTGAGTTATACCTTCCCAAAAATCCACCAGAGAACAGCAGAAAAGTGGTCCTAATTGAGTGTCAGAAAAATCTAACAGTTGGATTACTCCCAAATCCTATTTTTTTTATTATTTTGCCTTGAAATTTGGCATGCAGCACCAAGCGACAGTTCTACCCGTCCATGCCAAATTTCAGCTCGGTACCTCCTATAGTTTTTGAGGTGTAGCCCCTTAAATACCATTACCCCCTTTACATATACTTTACCATTACATATACTGTAAGGACACAAATGTACCCTTATAATATAGACAGATATATAGATATATACTATAGATAGATACTACATACCCTCCAACATTTCACATTAAGAATCCGGTACAGGGGAGTAACCACAGATAAAAGGGGCATGGTAAAAGATAAAGGGGAGTGTCCACAGATACTGTACCTGGGGTTCCGGAAGCAGCCAGCGCAGGCTGGTCTATCTTCTGTACACCGGCGCTGGGGTGATTATGTCAGCGTCATTGCAGACTGCACTGCAGAGAATCGTGGAGGGCGGAGCGGAGCCACTTGTCACTCAGCAGCGCTGCGGGAGTCCTGTGTACCAGCAGCGCTACTAAAAGAATCAGGAGATTGTAACCACTCGGTACAAAACAGTAAAGCCCGTTTGCTGGTACAGACAATTAAAAAACGGTACTGTACCGGCTACAACGGTAGAGTTGGAGGATATGATACGATAGATATCAGGAGATTGTGAACAGCGCTCAGAAAAGGGGCATCCCAAATTGTGGGGGCTGCTTGGTACTGGAGATGTCCCGCGATCTTATTCCTGCTCAGGACTCCTCATACGGCACACTGACAGCCCCGGTGGTCTGTTACCTCAGAAGTCAGGAGGTCTAACATCGCTCCCGCTGCTGGACTTCAAGGTTGTTTCTCGGACCATTGTCCTGGAGCCATCTCCATCCGTCCCTCCACCGCGAGGTAAAGGAGGTTAACAACGCTCTAAAGACATCTACGGGTGAGCACTTACGCGGAACGCCGCGGCTGCACACGGTCATCAGACTGCATATACGGAAAGGAACCTGGTCATCACAAGGTATACCTTACATCCCTATATTCATAACAGCAACAAGGTGTGATCACACACCAGACATAATTACACAGGGTGACGTATATATACGTACGGATAGTAACCCCCTCGAAGGGCACACTAACCACCCAGGCTACAACTTGATTTGCACATCTGCCATAATGACTTCGCAAAATTTGGTTGCTGAACCATAGGTGGCGTTTAACTATCCCAGCAATCATTCCCACTACCTGGGATTTTACATAGAGTGAGTGTTTTATACTGGAGCAGTGTGTCTACCAGAACAATAAACACCATTCCTCGTATTTGCTAACCTTTATCGCTTTCATTTATTGTCACAATAGCAGATCACTCATTACGTAGCATTTCTACAATTTAGGTGAGCGCTTAGTACACAATCTTGATAGATAGATAAAGGGGCGTATCTATAATGGGTGCAGGGTGTGCAGGGAACACGGGCCCCTAGGTCCAAGGGGGCCCCGCAACGCACACCCTGCACCCATAGTATTACTTACCTCTACGGAGTCCCATGTCGGCGCAGGGGTCCGGCGCTGTAAAAACGACTGGAAAATGGCCATTTTCCCGTCGTTTGCACATGCGCAGTACAGGGAAAATGGCCGCCGTGGCCATTTTCTCAGTGACCAACGCATACTCTATAGACCCTAGGCACACTCTAGTGCCCAGAGTCTATAACTCTGGCGCTGGCCGCGCACAGCTCAGTGCGCTGCCGGCCGCTGCACAGAGAGGAGGGGGCCCGTGTCGGGGAGACTGCACATGGGCCCTCTCCTCTCTGCAAACGCCCCTGTTTCAGCCCCTTTTCTTCTGAGCATCCCCTGCTGCGAAAGCTCCACACTTTCTGTACCTGGTTTACCTAATGTCATTGGTGCTCTCACAGCCTATCACTAGAATTATTTAACTGGAAGGCGATAACAATGGCAAAACACAAACTAGCATACTATTCATTCCTTAAGTCAATATGGCAAAGAATGGGGGATATCTGTGGATCTTCTGACTAACAATGGTGAGTCAATTGCTAATTTACGTACAGGATCTGTGTATAGGGACAGTAAACACACTCCTGTAGCAGTATTGTTTGGCCTTATTAGACAATAGACTCTGAAAGGCAAGGATAGCTACTCATGCCAACGCCTGCTATCCATGACGACTGGGTTTAGATTGGGTGTGGTGTAAGAGATAGACCAGTGGTTCCCAAACTGTGCACCGCGGCACCCAGGGGTGCCTTGGGACACTTGCAAGGGTGCCTCAGGTTGGTGGTCCAGCACCAAATCAAATTCTTTTAGGTCAATGTAATGTAAATATGTGGACAAACAGAAGTGGAACCCTGTCCACCACCACATAACTGACCCTAAGGATGACAGGTAAGCACAATTTACTTCACTACATTTTTTTTCTGAATTTCTCAATAACAAACTTTTGGCTAAGGGTGCCGGGAAAACAAGGCTGATGCACTAGGGCGCCGTGATTCAAAAAAGTTTGGGAACCACTGAGATAGACAATAATTAGATAGACAATGTCTAGGTACACACCAGATGCTAGACAAACAAAAGTTTGACAGGGAAAAAAGTTTGACACAAAAGTTTGACAGGGTCAAAAGATCGACACAAAAATGGTTGACATATAAAATGGTCGACACATTTTTTTTTTATTCTAGCCCTAATCTTCACCCTAACCCTCCCGCCTGGTGCCTTACCCTAACCATTGGGGTAGGTGCCTGACCATATCTGTCCCTTGTAGTGCCTAACCTTAACCCTAAAAAACAAATAAAAAATATAAAAAAAATGTGTTGATCTTTTGACCCTGTCAAACTTTTGTGTATCGAACTTTTGTCCCTGTTGAAGATTTGTCTGTCTAACATCTGGTGTCTACCTAGACATTGTCTATCTAATTACTGTCTATCTCCAGTCCGGAACCCGTTTAGATTACATCTGTACATCTGCCAACATTTACAATGTGATAATAATATAAAACATAACAGGAATTTAGAGCCTGATTCTGAGTTGTGCGTAAAGCACTAGCAACTGCAAAAGTCGTCGCAGCCGCTACTGTGTTAATTATACTAGTGCTGCAGGAGACGTCTTGTGTAAATAGACATGTGTAAGTAGACAATTCAAGCTGGCTCCTTTGATCCGTTGCTGTATTCCCAGATGCAGCCATCGGATCACTAGCGTAAACATCGGCCACCTGAGTGACCCTCAGGATGGCTGCGACGTTCACACTTCCAGGGCCAGCGTTTTCTTGGAAGCAGGCCGTCTCTGCCCCCCTCAAACGGCTGCCGTCTGTCAATCAGGTTGCGGCTTCTCCGGCACTGTGACCGGAGCTGCGGCTGCATCGCAGCACATGCGCACTACGGCTCCGACGCATGCCCGGTCCACCCACCATCAGAGTTGTACGCAAACCATTGCATCTTGTGTACAACTCTGTATCAGGCCCCCAATTACATGAAATATACACAATGGCAATAGACAGATCTCACGGAACAGAACACAAATGGCCTTGCCCATGACAGTACCTATACTGGTAACACTGCGTATGGGACGCAACATTATATTAACAGTCGTCAATGAGTGGAGTCCGTGGGTAGGACCAGGGCTAGGACAGTAAAAGTGTGTGGTATTATTAATACTGTATGGCACAGCGTGCAGGCAGGACAGTAGTACCCACTCCCCCCTTTCTGGGTACCCCTGGGTGCAAGCTGAGCAAAGTGAGAGTCAACCAGGGATGTATTTATAATGGGTGCGCGGTGCACAAGAGCCCGTGGGTGCAGGGGGACCCGCACCGCACAACCTGCTCCCATAAAACTTAGATAGATATGAGATATAGATAGATAGATAGATAGATAGATAGATAGATAGATAGATAGATAGATAGATAGATAGATAGATAGATAGATATGAGATATAGATAGATATTAGATAGATAAAGATATTAAATAGATATGAGATAGATAGATATGAGATAGATATTAGACAGATAGATAAATATATTAGATAGATATGAGACAGATAGATAGATAGATAGATAGATAGATAGATAGATAGATAGATAGATAGATAGATAATATTAATTCCCACGCCTTGCATGCTATGTCCTGTTACTTCTTTTCTTTGCTCCAGCCCCACACAATTTGCTTTTGCCGCGCAGTTCCTCCAGAGACCCTGCTGGTGTCTCTACAACACTATTGCTATTGTTTTCTCACTGAGAACCAGCAGCTCCTTTTAAGCAGCGCACTCCCGGGCCGAGAGTATAAAGTTAGTAACTACTATGAAGTGCAACCATAACAGCCAGGGATCCATAGTAAAATCACTATAGTAATCTTCAGAGTATAAAAAATATATATAAATAATCAAACTCAAACTATTGGCAGAAGCCGCCTGTTTGTTTTTATTTAAAAAAATGCCCTCAACAAAGATGGCGCTTTCCGCTCCACACAGAGAGCAAACAGCGGTTGCATTCCACACGGTTGAAACCACGCCCCTCGAGGTCCGATTTCACGTGCCCCCCACTCCCTCTCCCTCTTGATTGGCCGGTTTAATTGGGCACCGCCCTCTTCTACCCCAGGCTGTAAACTTCGGGCTGAGAGTGAGTACAGTGCTGCTAGCAGGAGTCACACTCAGTGTGTATGGCGGATCCCGGGGATGCTGCCACCTGCATCTGCTGCTGACCGTTAGGCGACGACTACACGTGTAAGTGCGACTGCTGCCTCCTGCCGCCCCTTCCTTCTTTCCTCCTTCCCGTCCGCCCACGCTGGGGACCTTCTGGCGCTCCCCTTTGTTCTGTGTGCGGCAGCCCCAGGTCCTGGTTCCATCTATGGGAGTCCCTCAGTGATCGCCGCCGCCCGGCAATGCTCAGTCTTGATCTATATGTACGGTATCTACGGACAGAGAGTTTCTATCTCTCATACTATTGGAGACCTATGCATCCTCCCGGCAGTTTCTACACAGACTTGGACTCCCTGTCCCTGGACTACGTATAAGTATTGCAGCTGCTGCAGAACATCTTGGGTTGTCTCTTTGCAGTATATTGCCTTACCATACTATCCTACTGTACCATTGTTGTAGGTTAGTTCTGGGAGCTGCGGGTGAGCATTAGAGTCACTTCTGTGTGTAAAGCTGCAGCGCTTTTGGATGGATTTTGCACATTCTGTATATGTGCTGCATGCAGAGCTTTGTGGTGTTGGCAGATCTTTTGCCTGTAGTGAATTTTGTTTTTGTTTTTTATTTTTTTTTTCCATTTCTCTATATTATTGCTTTGTTGTGTTTAGGTTATTATGTAGCAAGTTCTCATAATTACTTATTTATTTTATAAGGGGCCCATGCATGCAGTGGGGTGTTGCTGAGCTTTGTCTTGGTATTTTTTTTTTTTTTTTTTTGCAATCTGAGCTGTCTTCTTCTATGCCTGTGTATTTTAGTCTCTGGAGGCGCCCCCTGGGGTGGTGCAGGGTGAAAGGTCTGCTGGCTGCAGCCTGGAATTAACAATGGTATTCTTTAGAAATCCCACGCTCCGCAGAGCTTGTTAGGTTATGACTACTTGTTGCTTTTGGGTTCATGTTGAAAATTTAGTTTTGATGTGGATGGGTTCTGCAAAAAAAAAAAAAAAAAAATTTTTTTTTTTTTTTTTTTTTTTTTTTTTCTCTCCTGCTAATTAATATTTTGGCCTCTTGCACGGTGACTCTAGTGAATGTTTTAGCCAAGTTAAAAAAACAAAAAACATTCGGTTTTCATTTTTTTGTTGTATTGTCTTTTTATGTCATTTATCTAAAATGCCATATTATGATAAACTATACCATGGCATACAATACAGCTTTAGGTTAGTCTCTCCTTCACTAGTTTTTACATTGGCCTTAGCATTTCATAGCTTGCAGATAGGTAACTGGTAATAATAGCTTTCTTGGCAACAGACACATTTTATTTAAAATGTTAATGTAGCCAGAAGCCCCCCACCCCCTCATGCTGGCAGATAGCGATCGTCTTTTGATAGTCTGCCAACTGGCCAAGCAACTAGGTTAAATGGATTCTTTGTGCTACAAGATGGTGGTTTTGAAATTGTTTAAAACATTTTTTTCTTTCTTTTTTTCTTTTTAAATATGCTTGTTAGAGCATGTATTTAGCTTGGTCATATAGTCTCCCTACCATAATGGGTGTGAGCTTATCTGTATGTAGCTTATATCTATGGGCCACAGAAAGTTGTGATAAGAGTCTCTAGACGCATTGAAAACCTATAGAAGGGTGGTTTGGGTCCAAGCAGTTTGATTGCCTTATTTGCCCTGTCAGTGTCCAGCATTGAGCCACTTATGTTCATATGGAGTAATGTGGAATTGGGTCTGCCATAGCCCAACAGTTTGCAGCAGACCTCACCAGTGGAGACGGAGAACAAAAGATATCTTCAGATTTTTGCCAATAAGCATCTCTAAAATGCATAAAGTGGATATGTGTGTGAGGAAACATCTAGGGGCATTGAAAAGTGATCTATAAGACAATTCCTTGACTAAGTGGTCAATAATAATAATCTGGCACTCTTCCTACTCCAGGTAAGGCATGTGGGATGCTATTGTGTGAAGTTACTTATATAGTTAATGCATTTTTTGCCGTGCTTTACAGATAATGAGCTCTATATATATATATATATATATATATATATATATATATATTTATAAAAAAAAATTTGCTCCCTGTTGTCTTTATGATTACAAGTCAGATGTTTTCTGGCAGCCAGGCACACACGAGCAGTATCGCTAGCCAGTTTTATCTTCTGTTTTGCTGATCTACCTAAGATAAGCAAACCTTTATTAATGATTGATTCTTTGCACACGACACAACATAGCCCTTTGCATGCAACTTCTGTTAACCTAGTTATGATGCTTTGTGGTTTATACCATGGAAAGTTTTTACAGGACAGTTCAGTAACCCATACTGTGAAAGACTAAAATCAGCATCTTTCCTTACCATATATGTACGTATTGTGAAAGTTGGTCGTAACTGCCTGACCACAATGATTTAGGGACTTTTAAGTGATAAGTATCGGTACTTGACACTGTAAGAATTGATGTTGCTTAAGGGGTTATGCTTAGTTGAGTTAATTGTTTTGTCTAAGGAATAGAAAAATGTGTTCGGATGCTTCAGTAAAGTCTCGTGCCTAGTATGATTTGTGTGATTACTAAGGAGACAGGAATGTGTGCTGTTGAGAGAATTGGTTCTCCAGCTAAAGCTTATGGTTCCTTTTGACTATCTTGTAAATTCTCCTTACCCCAACTGCTGGCTGTTGAGGAAAGGAATGCTCTGGGACCTTGGTTATATTGGTAATGGGTATTGAAATGGCTTGTAAGTTTGCATTACACTCTATGCTTGTACCACTACGCCCAACGCTAGTTACCCCCTGATTCGCTCAATTGCCCAACAGAGCAGGCATGGGGCGTGTCCATAACTAGCCAATAAGAAGTTGTATACAGGAACAATGGGTGTAGTTCTTTATTGGTAAACGCCTATCATGTTAAGATATAAGTGGAGTTCTGACTAGTGGAGGAAGGAATTGACAACTCAGCTAGCAGGGGACTTGTGCTGAGGCAAATCTGTCATCTTATTGGCTTCAGTTCCATTATTGGTTGTCAAACCTTAAGTGTGCTTTACAGTTTTCCTGGACGGACCCATGCAATGTATGTACACCCTGGCTTACTAGAACATCTGGAATGTATTACCTCCTCTAATTTTAAGGAAAGGAATGATAACTTTTACCATATGTGAAATCATTTAGGAGGCTTTGGTCATCAAGTGTGTATATGTATGTATGTGTATATATATTCATAAAAAATTAGTATAGATGTGTGTGTGTCTGTGTATATATAAAAACATTAGGAACAAATATAAATATAAAGCAAATAGTCTTACTAATTTTGTAGTTGCAACGCGTTTTGCAGGCAGGTCTGCTGCCTCAGACAATGTGTGTTAAACTGACCATCCAGTCTTTATATAGGCAGATGTATAGAGATTAATTGGTAATTGCGGGATTGAATGTGAGAGTACAATGGATGACAAGGATTGCTGATTTATTTAACTTTTTTTTTTTTTTCCCGACTAAAACCTTTTATAACTGTATCTGTCACTTACACACTTCCTCTTCTTTCACTGACATATTTCCTCATATGTTGCTTGCTTTAGTTGTCGTTGCAGAGCAGTTAACCTTTAGTGCCACTTAAAAGACTGTAATTTTTGTAAATCGTAATGCTGAATATTTATGTATTGAATGTTTTTTATTGCCAAATGGATAATATTAGTGGCTGGAAAACCAGTGTAGTTTGGTCTAAGGCGGAGTAATAATGGTGGATATATTGAAATGTTAGTGAATGGTGCCAATGTAATGGGAGATATTACCTTAGTTTGCAGCCAAGAAGAAAATAAAGGGCTCCCCAACAACCCCACCGGAATTATTAGCTTGTTCTCCGGCAATAACTAGGGTATTTTATACCACAATGTAATTTTATAATGTCTTTGTTGGGTAATCCTTCTTACTCAATAATGAGCTATTTGTAAATACGGTAGTTTAAAGTCCATTCCATGTAGTAGTAATCATACCAAGTGGTTTTATTAAAAATACATATAATACCGCAGTGTCCTGGAGGTATAGGCTATTAACTCCTAGAATGGGCACAATTAATCCAATTTGACTTGACAAATCACAGAATGAAAGACTAAAGTGGAATAATATTCAATCATAAAAAGTAGTATAGATAGGTGTGTATATAAAAACATTAGGAACAGGCATAAAAATAAAGTGCAAAAAGTCAAGTTTATAGTTGCAACGCGTTTCGTAGACTGGTCTGCTTCCTCAGGCAATCCCATTCAGTCTTTATATATACACAGATGCATATAGCTTAATTGGTAATTGCTTGATTGGATGTGAGTTAGTAAAAATTTACAAGGATTGCTGACTTATAAAATGTTTTAGTCAAAAAACAATTGACTAACTATCTGTCACGTACACACTTCCACTTCTCCTTTTGTTGACATCCTTCCTCATATGTTGCTTGCTTTAGTTGTCGTTATTGCAGAACATTTAACCTTTAGTGCCGCAGAAAATATTAGATGGCTTTAATTTTTTTGTAAATTGTAATTTGGAATAATTATGTATTGAATCATTTAATTGACAACTTGGCAATATTAGTGGCTGGAAAACCACTTCATCTTCGTCTAAGATGGAGTAATAGTGGCTGTCCTGGTTCTCGCTAATGTTATCTTGTGTTAGCAAGGCAAAATAAACTCTTGTTTTGAAACACTTTGTACACAAGTATACGGTGTGTCAGGGGAAATGTATATTATATGCACAGATCATTTCTAGGATCATTTTTCCATTTGTATACATACCATGCTAGCTTTGTGGGTCCTTAATCAATACCCATATCTATGATCTCCATTTTTCAGTGCCAAAAAAGTACATTAGGTTTTTGTAGTCAGTTATTTTCTTACAATTAAACCAGAATTCAGAAGTTTAAAATTGAATTCTGCCTCTTCAATGCAGCTTAAAACTATTATTCCAGTCATATGTAGGGTACCAGCTGGCTACTTTTTTGAAGAGTGGGCAAAGGTTTTATAGATGAGTCTTGGAACAGTAAACAAGCAAGTATGCTTGTCTGTCAATTTTATAACCAAAAGCGGTATGTTCAAATAATATATTGGCTATAGTGCTTTAGTTCGAAGTCGGAATGGCTCTTCTCTGGGCTGCCCATCAAGGTGGATGCTTCTTTTGACTCGTTCTGAAGTCTACAAAGTTCCCATATTCAAACGTGACCGGACCATGAGGAAACGTGAAGGACTCTGGCACATGATCGCCAATGAAGGTTGATTAATTAGCATCTTAATTCCACTGTACTCCATCGCCAAAGTATGACTAGAAGACTCATCACTCCTATCTGTCTTTCAACCGCATCCTCCTGTGACTAGTCTGCAGAAGTTGTCGTTATCAGCAGATTGGCCTTCATGTTCGGGCGATGATTGATGTCTGAAACTACCAGCGGGAACGTGCTTCGCTGGTCATTTCCGACATTTGGGTACACGATTACGACATCGTAATCGTGCAGTCCTGGTGGATGGGGCACCTTCAAGTTGAACGTTTAGTGCACATGTGTATGGTTCCCCTGCCCCCCAACCCCCCGCCAGTTTGTCTGGATATCTTCAAAGGGTTATTTATTGGAACTTGCTTACATTCGTGTGTGTGTGTGTGTGTGTGTGTGTGTGTGTGTGTGTGTGTATTTGATTTTATAACTTCTTTTTTTTTTTTTTTTTTTTTTCCATCAAAATTATCACCATAGATTGCTCCTGCCACCACTAGGGGGCCTCTAAACACCAGCATAAATCATGGAACAATGCTTTCTATACTTTACCTGAGCATTAGAAGTTGTTGTGCAGTATGGCCTAACTCCTCTTTTGGATCTGTAACTTTGGACTAATAATTGACCTACAATTTTCTTAACTTGAAATAGGACCGATCCAAACTTTTTTTTTTTTATTGCCTTGCTATGTAGTTCAGTATTGTAAGAACATAAAGCAATCCTGGTTTCTGTGACTCTGGAGAGCATATTTGACGTATGGCTGGACTCCAAAAAAGCTCACATACCTTTACTATGACAAACTTTCGTCACATGGAAAGTGCATTGTCCTGCAGTGCATAGGAGAGAGACAGATATAACATGTATGTCTGTCAGCAGGAAATTTAACTTGCTAGCATTTAAAGCTTCCTCTAGAAAGCGCAGTAACAAACTTCTGTCTTAAGTATTCAGGTTCATGCCTTCACAAGTATTAGACACTGCTTATGTAACATCCCTGGGTACCTGGCATTAAGGTCTTTGCTAAACTATTTCTTTCTGTCCTTCTTTTTTTTTTTGCGCTATTAGCCTTTATATAATCTAATTTAAATTCCAGTTCCATTTTGAACATACATTCCTATTTATTTTTGAGAAGATATTAAATAAAAAAAAAAAAAACTATATATACTGTGTAGAAATTAAATATTAACTGTAGACTGTCCACTTTAATTGTTTTTTTTTCTTTTCTCTTCCCCCTGTTATGAACAGAAGCTGATGAACCGGAATGCAGGATGGATTGGAACAGAAATGGCTTGAACGGGGTGATTTCCAATCGTGACAGCAATCAGTATTTACCGGTGTCTACCTCATCCACAGTCTCCACCATCCAGAGCACTTCCACGTACATGCCACAGCGCACCTGTGCTCAGGCTGGACAGCTCAACCCCACTAATCGTTATCTCAAAAAGCTGCTCGTTGCCAAATCCTCCAAAGAGCTTTTACAGGTTCAGCAGTCGGCCATCAGATCCTCTTCTAACCGAGCTGTCCAAATGCAACAAGTTAATCAGATGTCGTCTGCTGGGCAGTATAGTTCCTATAAGCCCCATCATGAAACCGTCCCTACCTCGTGCAGTCAGAGTGCCCTTAATGTTCAGGGCCCAGCAACATCAAACTACTTAATGGTCTCTTACACAAACTCTGTACCACAGACCCCACAGCAGCCTCAGTCAGTGCCAGCCATGCAGCAGTATGAGTCGAACGGATACAATGTTAGAGATAGACAGATGCCAGTGCAAAATGGTCAAGCGAGTGTCGGTTATGTTTATCAACAGCAAAATGTTGCACAGCCAGCACAGAATGTATATTCTCAATTAAGACAACCTGTAAATACTGCACAGACTCTCTACCAGCAAGTGCCTGCAAATCAGTCTATGTATTCCGTGCAAAACGCAAATTCAGGACCATATGTTAATTCTCACATTGTGCCTACTGAAACAAATGTACCTGTTAACACTCAGACTTGCAGAAATAGTCAGACAGGGGGCAATTATATAACAATAACTTATGCAAATATGCTACCACAGCAGGTACAGACTGCCCAACAGCCGAATAGCAATAGCATGAACCTTGTCCACAGGCCTCAAAGACCATTGATGCCTGCAGTCCAAAATGCCGCCCCTAATTCCTCACAGGTGATGGCAACAAGTACCAATACACCTGCCATGCAAATGCCACCTCCATACGTGCAGGCAATAACTCAATCAAATGTTTTAAATGGTCCCATAAACCCGCAATTTGCAAACCAAAATTATGTTGTGCAAAATGCGCAGCAGCCTATCCAGTCGGCTAAAGGCCCGCAGGACCAGTGTTCGGCGGCTTCGTCTCTGAACCAAGGCGGAAGCGTGTCACAAGAACGAAGTCTGAAAGAGCTGTTTATGCTGTGTCAAGTCTACAAAAATGCCAAACAGCAGTATATATTGCTCAATCACGAAAATAACCGTTTTAGACAAAAACTTCAGGCTGCTAACGCATCACGGGAAAACGCCAGTCCTATTTCGACCCCGTTAATTTGTACCCTTCAGACTGTACCTACGAGCGACGCTGTGGCTAGACGGCAAAACTTACCACAATCTGCACCTGTGCAAAACCCATCTCCATTACCTACTGCTCATGGCTTTCCAGCCCAAAATGCACCCACACATGCCGTGAATGTTCCTGCTCAGAATAACTCACAAACCAGCCAAACGTTCCATGGAAATATGTGTTTTCCCAACCAAGTCTCTACGTCCAGTGATAGAAATGTACTTGACCAGAACAATTATTTGGTGTTCGATGGTGGTCAGATGAATAGTGGAAACAGTGCTAGTTCTACCTATCCGGCACAAAACCCAGACTCCTTAAATGCTAGTGATCTTCAAAATGTGGTTGTAAAAGACTCTATGGCACAGGCAAACAACCAGTGTCTGTTTAGTGGGAGCTCTGGCAATGGAAATGTATCACAAAATCAGATTCCCGTAGATACTCTGCATAGTCGAAATCAAACCAATCCAGTGACATCAGAACGTTCTAATACTGCCTGTCCATCAAACTCTAGTCATCATTACGACTCCTTTTCTGCAGCCATCATGAATGCAAAGAGTAATTCTCGAGAGGCAATAGAAGCTTCTTTGCGCCTCTGGAAATCTGTTCCCCAGGTCTCTCCTCTAAATAAAGATGGCGCTACAGGACCTGAAGGCCAACAGCGCTTTGTGGACCTTACAGTTGAAGCTTTTAACCTACTGGAAGAAACATTGGCCTCAAAGAATGAGACCACTTCAGTAGCGTCTGCACTGAAACCAGAGTTGTCTGCTCCAAAGAGTGTTGCTGTAGTCTCTCCATTGGTTCAGTCCAAGGATATGGTAAATAAGGAATATTCGCTACCTAAAGTTGTCCTAAAAGATCAAGACCAAGAAAACCATAGCGATAACATCACCTTTAATCTAAAAGAAAGCGATTGCCTTAATAAACTATTGCAAGCACTGCAGTCTATTGATGTTGCTCCTCTGAATATTGAAACTTCAAGTCCCAAAGAAAGACCTCCATCACTAACTAGCAGTTCAGACAATGTCACTCAGTCATTACCCTCTAGCGCTGAAGTTTCATCTCCAAAGGATGTTGAGCAAAACTTCACTGAAGACATGGAAATGTCTGACAATGACTTGCAAATCTCCGGAGTATGTACGCTGGTAGAAGGGAATTCTTTTTATGATTCTTCCATTGCGATGATATTTGACAAGTCGGTAAAAACCGAAGGCGATGTAACCTTTCCTAACCCTGATGCCGGAGATGACTGTGCTCTGCAACAGTCGGAGCTTGCGATAAATACATCTTGCTTTTCTGAAGCCACAGACAGTAGCTCACTACACACAGATGCTGCAATTGTTGCACAACCTTCAGGAAACGAGGAAGCCGAGTTTGGCGTGATGAGTGACGAGAATCTGCATGGGTCAGTGGTTCAGTGCTTTGAAATGCAAAACGACCAAAACAAATTGTCTGCTTCTGACTCATTCTGTGAGCTAGATGCCAGCCCTGGATCTGACCAATTGTCTGAACTTCTGACTGCTTTTCCCTTTGGAATTAAAAATTACATGGCTGAAAATAAACTTGAGGCAAAGGAGTCCGTAGGGAAATTGGCTGATAAGCCTGTGATTCACAAAGTGTCAATTCCTTTCCAAGAGTCTCCATCTACGTTTAACAACGAGGGGCAAAACCAGGACATGTCTCCTGCAGGTTTGAATATGTGCACACTGGCAGAAGGAATAGAGCTTGGGAGTTTGCATGAACCTGCAAAGGACCTACAGCCTATAGTTGAGCGGGTACCTACACCAACCGAGGATGATCAGACTCTTCTAGAGGAGATATCTCTTCCACCTACAGAGGATTGTTTTGACCTCACATGTGATAGTCCTGTGAATAAAATACAAATTACTTTATTAGATCAAGATGAAATACCAAATATTTTTCCAGTTGAGTCTGAGCAACTTCTTACTCCGAAGTGTGAAGAAATCAAAACTGAGAGTTATCCGGTATCCATTTGCACCAAGGAGTCCAAAGATCCTATGTTGAATGTTGAGCTAAGTCCTTTGAAAAAAGAAAACTCAGTTGCCAATGACACAACAGCTCTGACAGATAAGGACTCTTTTTGCTGTCTTTTCAGTTGGTTAAACAAAACTAACGGGAATGCACCTAAATGCAATTGCAGGTTGGCAGAACTCCCTGAGGCTGATCAGCCATCCATTAATTCTGGATTTGTTTCTGAAGATTTTACTGCCGTTGTGACTGAGTCACTAGGAAATCTTTCTGAAACCTCATTACCAAACTCATTGAAAGCTGAAGTCCATAGATTAAAGGACTGTGAAATCCAGCCACATAATGGCAAACTTCCAAAGCTCAACCCTGTAGAGTACAGTTCAAAGCATAAAAGCGGCTTACAGAGTCGCCGTTGCAGTCCCCAGGAAGATACTAAAGTGATGCCTGCTTACAATTTGAACCGAACTAAAGAAGGTCTGAAGGAAAAGAGAGATCTGACCCATGAGAAGAGTTTCCAGTCCAGCGCGGAGCTTGCCAGTAAGCCGAAAGATCATTTGCAACACAAAAAAACAAAGTCCAATGATTCTCACAGGTCTGAAAAGCTCATTGTAAACATGGATTTTCGAAAAAACAAGCACTTAAAGAAAGAAAAGAGAAAGTATACCAAGAGAAAAAATGTACAGGGTGGTTATGACACCAGAGGAAACATCAAGAAAATGTTCCAAAAAATAGATGAACTGGAAAAAAGTTCCAATGGGGAAATTGCACGTGGTGTCAAATCCAAACAGTCTTCCTATACCACTCAACATACGGATCACAGTATGAATAAGTCAATGCCGTCCCTTAGCTTGGCCAGATCAACTCCCACTCACTCTAGACATAAGCGAGATGAAAGGGTGAAGAATCGCCCAGAGAGTCATTTTGATAAGATGAGGAAAGTCCCAACTGTGCAGGAATACTTGGAAAGAAAAAGGGAGCTCTGCAACAAAAGGTCCGAAACCGGTTTGAAACCTGATGTGACCAATGAAGGAAGACGTACGTTTGACGATAAACTTTCTTTGAGAGAAAGTGGATGTAATTCCTTACCTAACCTGAAGAGACCATTGTCTCCTGCAAAAATGAACACGTCTTCGAAGACCAGGAACTCTGAGTCTGATCTCTACAAAAGATCCAAAGATAGGTCACGGAGTAGTGGTTCATATGAAATCGTAAACGATGCTAAGGAGCAAATGCGCTCTTCCAGCAAAGATAAAATCTATTTGTCTCCTTGTATTGGCTCCAGAGGTCCTCCTTTTGAAGGTTTAAGTTTAACTAAACTGCAAATTAGATGTTCTCCTGAAAAACATGGCTTTTTTGAAAGAAGACGGTCTGAGAGTTCGTTACATAGGAAGTCTTCAAAGTCTGAGGTGAAGAAGACTGAGTCTCCAAAAATGCTAGAGTTCAAATTGTGTCCAGAGTTTGTCAACAGGAGTCCGGCTACACAAGAGAAATCTGGAGAGCCAAAAACATTTGAATCAAAAAGTGTAGTAGAAGGTACATAATTAGTTATTTATTTATTTATTTTTTTCATTTTTCTTGTCTAGACATCTAAACTAAATGCAATGTTTCATAATGAACTATTCTGTTAAGTACTGAGGTATGGAACGGGTTGAGTACGGGATGCCGGCAGTCCGAATTCTAAACCAGCTAGGTAAATCTATTCTAACCCTCCCTCCCGGCAGCCCAGCCCTCCCCCTAACCCCAATACTTACGGTTGGGATTCCGTTGCCAATATTTTGAGTGCCGGCATGGTAATTACATCCCTGTGGAGCTGCCTGTATGGAATGGACATTGGTTCAAGAATGCGACTAATTTTGTTTAGTTGTTCAGAGCAAAAGTTTCAATCTGACTACACTTTTCATTGTCCACTCTTAGGAGCACAGTGTGATGCGCACTCTAAACTTACAAATATTCTTACCTCACCTGGAGTGGTTAACTTGAAGCGGCCATATGAAAAATTGGGGTGGGTAGGGGAATTAATCCGATGTCTTTAAGCAGACACTCCAAACAAATCTACATTTTCACAGTGCAATAGTGTTGCTTTTAAGGTACGATTAAAATGTATGATTAACTATATCGATCATATTGTAATCGTTCATATCGTGCATTTTTTTTTAATTTTTTTTTCCTTCTGCCTCCAACCCACCAATGACCTGCGATACGCGGGCATGTATGGATAAAGATATCGTCCGTTGACCGTGCAGGTTACTATAGGCCGCTGGCCGCTGTTGGTGGTGTGCTGGATGATCAAGATTGATCAGCGATATTGCTATCGCTGACTGTCGTCCCGTGCTTATGCACCTTTTAGTGTAATCGATCACTGAAATGACCAAAAGATGATTTTTTATTAATTTTCTACTTTTTTTTTTTTTTTTTCCTTTCATAGGTATTAAGAGCAAAAAAGAGGCGTGGTGCAGTGGTGTTCCATTTAAGAAGCGAAGGTTGGAAGGCTTTGAAGATAAAGGTAAGGTGGAATTAATGTTCCCTTTCCTAGCTTTTGTTAAAGATTAAAAAAAGTCAGCTGTGTTTAAGCTTTTTAAAATCAAAAAGAATAAAACTGTTTCAAAACCATCTTGACCACCGGCCGATCATGTTGGCTCTCTTCATAGACCCTTCAAGACCATTGTTCTTGAATATTGGTGTCCCAAATATTAACAAACTTCAAAAACAAATATATTGCAATGATAAATAACCTAACCCCGCTTCTCGAATGGGACTTGGGCAAAGACCACTTGCTTGGCAGCTCTTTTTTTTTCTTCAGGAATCTCTCTACTAAAATAGTTGCCTATTTACATTCCCTAGTGAGTGATGCACCTGTTCCTAACCCTTTTCATTATTTCGGTGAATGGCTCTCTAACATTACAGAATCTTAATTCTTGGTCAATGCTGGCTTATGTTTTTCAAATACCTGTTTAATGGTCTATCCTGTAAATATCTGTTTCAGAAACTTTATAACCAGATTTATCATCATTGTCACTGTATATTTTAATGCTCACACTTCAGTGTAACAAGCAAAGAACAGGGTTAAAGTTCAAAATGAAAGATAGTTGATTTACACTAATTCTTCCCAAAGTGTTGGGAGGGGTTAGCGATAATACTCACAAACTTTTAATATTCTAGTGAATTTTAGTGTCAAGTCTTCTAAACTGCTTCATATTCTTTGTATGCAGGTGGCAATGCTCCATCAGTATCGACAATTTCAACTCCGTCCTATAAACCAATTGAGAGCAGGGCAACGCGGCCAGTCCAAGATTCTCGAACAACATTCAACGTTTTTAAACAGATGTATCATGAACAGAGAAGTAAGAGCCTTGACAGCAGCCTGGGAAACTCGTGATTACTAATCTGCTGCTTTTCTCCAGACCAAAAGAGTAAAACTGTTTTGCAAAATTCATGGATTACATCAAGATGGCATCTTAAATCCAGTATTAAACTGAGAAGGACTTCACTTTCTTTTAATACCAATGTAGAATTATAATAATTTTTTTTATTTTGATTTAATAAAAATATTTTTTTTTTCCCTGCAAAATAAGCGTTATTTATTGGTGTTTGACCTGCTGCTAATGTAACCATTTATTGTCCTATCAACATGCAAAGCTTTAAAAGTGCGGTCACCAAGCCATTTTGCCTTCTGTATATACTTTTTTTTTTTTTTTTTGGTATGCGCCAGACAGTTGAACTGGGATGCTGGCTTTGGCTGTTTCATATTGTATTCGTATTACTTGCACTGTACATTTTGTACATTTTCTTGTTACATGTTCCAAAACAGGTTGTTTGGAGGTTTATATATATATTTTTTTTTTTCTCTACTCAAGAATAAATATTATTTTTTAGAAATTCTAGTGGTTGGTTTTTTTTTTTTTTTTTTTGAGTAATTTTTTGTTTGTTGGAATTTCAAATACAAAATTAACAAAGTAAACTTGGCAATTACTTGTAGATATATCCATACAATAATATACAAGAAGAGTCCATATCTGCGAAGGACTATCCTCCATTCTTAAAGTTTAGGTATACTTTTAACTCAGTCTTTAAACACAAAATATACTAACTATTATATATCAATTAGGACATATTTTACTTATTAGTACCAAACATATTCCACAATAAACAAATACACATTATATTGTCAAAAAAATATTGAAAAGGAGAAGAGGTGCTTCTCCCAGACCTGCACTGAAACCACACACAAACATTAAACAAAAGTTGATCAATGTGTCGGATATATTTAAAATGCAGCTTAACCCACAATCTCCACATCAAACGTTTATATATCAGGAAGGTCATATATGGAATTCTGCCATCTGCTCCAGATACGGTTAAATTTGAACTCTGGCTTTTGAGTGAGATAAAGGTATTTCTCATGTCGAACTGTGGTGCCATGCACAATAGTCTGGTCCCAAAGAGGCAATCCTAGACCAGGCAATGCTAACCTTAGCCAGATTACACATTAATGACATATTGTCTAGTGTATTTATCAAGAGCAGTATCCTCCAATACCCCTACACAACATACCACCGACGTAAGAAGAGGAGCAGGTATTCCAGTACTGGATATAACATTTATGACCATACTTTGAATTATGGGACACTCCCATAGTAAGTGCCAAAATGTACCAACCGCCGTTTGACATTTTGGGCAAGCATTAGAAGTACGGCCACCGAACTAACCGGGGTTAAATGAGTTCTATGTAAGACAAATAACTGAATTTGCTGAGATCTTATGGAGGCAGTGGAGTTGCGAGGACCATCAAGAGCTTTATCCCAGTCACTATCACCTAGGGAACCCACATCTGCCTCCCATTTCTATTTAAAGAGTAATTTGGATTCATGTTAATGAGACATAAGGTATGAGTAAAAAGATCTGCAGGAGCCTAGTGAGAAGTGTTGCTTTCATAGGAAAAGATTGAAGAGCAGGAGGACCATTAATAAACTGAATAGTTAAGGCATACCTAAGTTGCAGGAATCTATAAAAATATGAACTTGGCAAAGGTCTTTCCTCCTGCAATTGAGTGAAGGATTTAAGAATATAACTTTCATATAATTGCCCTAGTGAGTGGATACCCTTGGGTCCCCACACCTGTCTAGTTTGAAGAGATCTCCATTCAGGAAGTGCCCTAGAAGTCCGTATCTGGGTCTAATCCATGATATTGCTTGATGGTAGAGACCGCCATTCAAATCTTAACAGCCTGTATTTGTATCTGAGGAAGGGATCCATGGACTCTACCACTGAACAGGACCTGTAAGGGCGTATGTCCAGGAGAAGCCTAAGATACCAGTGAATGCAAAGCAGTAGGAAAAGCTTCTTGAAGCCAGGCCCTCACGTGTTAATTGTGCTGCATAATATATTTAAAAATTGGGGAGCACCAGCCCTCCGGCGGATTTAGGTCTCTTCAACACTTTTAGTCTGATGCGAGGGCGTCTGTTCACCCAAATCAAGGAAGACCACTTACTGTCCAAATTCTCCGTCATCCACTAGGGGGCTCTGGAGGCTTCATGACTGGGGTATAGATGTGTGCTAAATGGGAGCTGGCACTTTAAATTTTAATGTGACTAGCTCCTCCCCCTCTATACCCCCCCCCCCAAGCTCAGTCTTAGTTTGTGCCCGAGGGGAGCTAGTAGTGTTATACACTTCTCCTAATGGTTATGTTTTTAGTTTTATAATCGTGCTGAAGAAATGAAAGGGGACAGGCAGCGGCTGCCACTGTCTGCTTCATTGGAGCTGCCAGGGGGGGACACAATTGCTCACAGTTCGCCAGGGTTCCCCGACTACAGAGACCACTGTCTCTACAAAGGAGGTTCTGCATGCTGCTGCGTGCAGTGCATATTGAGGCCAACCACTAGTCAAACCGCAACCGGCAGCGGAGGCAGTTTCGTGAGTATAACATGACTAGCGAGGTAGCCAGGTCCATTGGTGTTTTATAGCAGCAGACTGCTCTGAGTAGCAGGGCAGCTAAGCTGCATCATTCTTTGTGTGGGGTCTCCCTCACACAGCACGCTTCACAGTTCAGGTTAAGCGCCATAGCGGGGGAAGTGGAGCCTAGCTCCTTCCTCCCAGCAGCCTCAGCGCTTCTCTGAAGTGTTCTGGCAGCCATTACACGGAGGACACTGTTGCAATAAGAAAAAAAAGCTGCTGCATAAGACTGATAGCCTGACCTAATCCTGTAAGTGAACAGTGGGGGTTAGGCTTGTCAGGAGAGCAGAAAGTAACTACTTTCACTATAGTGGTTGCTTGTTGTTAATGCCTAGCGTTTTTTAGCACTGCTAGGAGCACTATTAGGGCAAGTGTGATACTCCTTATCTAAGCACTTTTCTCCTGCCTCTAAACCTATCTGTCTCTACCTGTCCTTTTCCAACTAAACTTTACTACTTTGTGTGGAGTTTGTATGTTCCATGTCTGAAAGGGGCGCTAAGGCGCCTCAGAAGTCATTTACCTGCAAAAAGTGTGCTGAGAAGTTTACACGGGCAGTCATCTAACTCCCTTTTGTGTGACAATTGTGATCCTGAACAACAAGCTTCACGGATGTCAGATCCGCCGTCTTGGTTGACGCAGTTTGCATTGGTTATGCTGCATCTCTCTGCTGAGCTGGAGGATTCTCAAAAGGAGAGAGAAGCTTCCAGGTCCGCTACTCTAGAGGAACCGGCATGGGCGTGGTCCTTAGCCAAAACAATGGAAGGGATTACAAAAGCCATGGCTCCTTTCCATGCCACAACAACTGGACCCTCTCCACAGGTCTCAAAAAAGAGACCGTTAACCTCAGTCCTCCAGTCAGATGAGCAGGATATGCCAGTTCTAGAAGAGGGCAAATATGCTCCAGATTCGCCTGAAGAGCGCCAAGAGGAGCCTGAGCCTGTGTCCGTAGGGATAGAGGCGTTCATTTCTGCAATCCACCTGGTATGGCAGATATAGGAGGAGGACAAGGGTCCTGCAGGGCAGTCTTTCTTTTTAAAGAAATAAAGACAAACTACTACTTTTCCAATTTCAGAAGAACTGGATTCTCTTCTGATTTCAGCTTGGGAACATCCGGACAAAAAGTTTGATATCCCGGCGGTTATTATCGTCTTATCCTTTTCGTGCAGATAGCAGAAAATCTTGAGACTCCTCCAACAGTAGACCCTTCGGTCTCGCGTCTGTCTAAGAAGACTACGCTACCGGTTCCGGGAGCCACGTCTTTGAAGGAAACATCAGGCAGGATATTACACAATACTCTCAAGTCCATTTGTACAACTGCAGGGGTGACTCTGCGTCCTGCTATTGTAAACTGCTGGACTAACAAAGCTATTGAGCTTTGGGCAAGAAAATTGGCTGACTGGATGAGAGACCAGCTACCGGTGGAGGAACTTATTCCTTTGGCAGAGCATATAAGTGAAGCTGCGGCTTACCTTGGAGAGGCGTCCAAGGTCGTTTACAATCTTGCCTCTAGAACTTCAGCTCTGGCGGTTTCAGCTCACAGAGCTTTTTGTCTTATACAATGGCAGGTGGATGCTGAATCAAAGAATGCTGTGGAGGCTCTTCCCTTCATGGGATGTGTCTTATTTGAAGCAGAACTAGATAAATGGATTTCTCAGACCACATGGGAGTAAATCCACTTATCTTCCGTCTGCAACTCTGCCTCCTAGAAGATCAAACCTAGTGCATGACGGGCTTCCCTCTCACCTGGGGGACCCCAGGGTGGGAGGACGTCTTCGGGACTTCAGAGAAGTATGGACAAAATCTTGTACGGATGCTTGGGTTCGAGATCTCATCATCCACGGATACAAGCTCGATTTTCAGTTTGAGCCGCCCCCTCGATTTTTTTACCACCGGTTTGCCAGTTTTCTACGACAGGAGTGTCATATTACAAGAAGCGATAGACAAACATCTATCCGCGCGGGTTTTGGGCACGTTCTCTAGTCTCAGACCATGCAGGGTTTCTACTCCAGTTTTTGTAGTTCCGAAGCCGGACGGCTCGGTCAGACCTATCCCGAACTTAAAGAATCTCAATCCCTACTTGAGGATATTTAAGTTCAAGATGGAGTCCATGCAGTTGGTTATTGCAGAACTGGAGTTAGCAGAATTCATGGTATCTCTATATAACAAGGATGATTACCTTAACATCCCTTTCTGGCCACCTCACCAGCCGTTTCTGAGGTTCACCATTCAGAACTCACATTTCCAATTTCAGGCCTTACCATTCGGCTTGTATTCAGCCCCCAGGGTATTCACGAAGGTCATGGCAGTGATGTTGGGTCTCCGGCAACAAGGGATCACGATTATCCCTTACCTATATGATCTCCTGCTGGAGGCTCACTCCAGAGAACAATTATTGCTGTACATCGCTGTGACTCACAAGCTTCTCGTAAGTCACGGGTGGATCTTGAATTTTCCCAAGTCTCATCTGCAACTGACACAGACTCCGGTTTTTGGGAATGATCCTGGACACACTGTCAGCGGATTTTCCTTCCTCAGGAAAAAGCAGCCTCCATTCAGGAGATGGTGAGGACGGTTCTTCGACATCGCCAGGTATCGATGCATGTCTGCATTCGACTTCTGGGGAAAATGGTGGCCGCATTCGAGTCGATTCCTTACGGACGTTTTCACTCCAGATCGTTTCAACTCAACCTCCTCTCCCAGTGGTCAGGATCCCATCTTTTTCTTCAACGCATGAGATTATGTCCCAGAACTCTGATTTCCCTTCTCTGGTGGCTGAACTCAGCACACCTATTGGAGGGCAAGAGATTTGGAGTGTGGGATTGGTCTCTCCTCACCACGGACGTGAGTCTGAGAGGATAGGGGGCTGTGACTCAGGAACACCACTTCCAGGGCCGCTTGACCTTACAGGAAGCGAGTCTGCCGATAATTATCTTGGAATTATGTGGAGTTCTACACTTTTCAGCTAGCACATCACAATCTTCATACCAGGCGTGGACAATTTGGAAGCAGATTACCCTCAGCCGACACGTGCACCCAGAAGAATGGGCACTCTGTCCTCAGGTGTTTGAACAACTTGTCCCCCGGTGGGGTCTTCCACAAGTCGACCTCATGGCGTACAGAAAAAATCATCAACTATCTCAGTACTGCTCTCAGATGAGAGACCCCGAGGCAGTGGCAATGGACGCACTGTCGATTCCTTGGAGGTTCCAATTTGTCTATCTGTTCCCACCTTTTCCCCTTCTCCCTCAGATTCTACAACGCATCAAAAGGGAGAGCTGCAAGGTACTCCTAGTGGCTCCGGATTGGCCTCACAGAGCTTGGTATTCCAATCTATGTCTTCTGCTGATCAACGCACCGTGGCTCCTCCCTCTGAGAGACGGATCTTTTACTACAGGGTCCGTTAGTCTATCCAGACTTTTAGCAGCTACGTTTGACGGCGTGGCTGTTGAAAGGGTTGTCAAAGTCAAATAATTGGATATGATCGCTTTACAATTATTATCTGACAATATAGTCGTCTATAGTCTGATGACGCATTACTAGGACGCTACTTGGCGTCGGTGCAATCCAATGCGCACAAATGCAAATTCACAACACACACTGATGCACATAACGCACACACATATATATATATATATACACAGACGCTCATAGGCATATTCACATACATACACAGACGCACATTTGCTATTTCAGTACACAGACACACATATGCGAACGCATACATACAATATGGTTCCTACACATTATAGTTAATAACCAGAGTTATTAAAGGTATTGTTATCTAATAATTATGATGTGAGATGTACTTAAAAGAGATCGAAGGTTCAGAATTCAGTGGACATGTCATGTTTGGCATCATACTAAATCCCTGTTTATTTGCAGACATCCGTTTCTATCGGCAAAGAAGTTGCATCATGCGTCCGCTAGTTATGGATGATAGGGAGTTATTGAATAGAATGTTATTCCTTGAATGCAGTGTTGTAGCCAGTTTTAACCAGTTCTTCGGTGGGAAGCTACACAATGTGACTGTTGGAAGACTGAGTCATACCCCTGATGACACCATATGAACTGACCAATGACCAGATTGACCAGAAGCAAGAACCAATGAAAACCTGTCAATTTGTCCCTTTGTTAACTCTGAAACCTGTAAGGTATATAGGCTTGTGTCCTGACCCCAGTGTACACACATCTTTTTTGCGACCCCAAACTCAGGACTAATGACTGTACACTGGGACAAGTGCGCACGCGTATGTATCGGCTGTACTATATAATTGCTTTTTACTCTTAATTGTTCACTCTTACATTGTGTTACCCCTTTTTACATAAATCACTTTTTGTGCTTTGGAACCACATTATTGGACTGGAAAGCAATTCTTTCTTAAGCGACTTGCAGCACTAAATATGTAGGAAAGGGATCTCATCCAGGGTAATCCCCACTATGCTTCAAGCCCAGAAAGAAGTTACTTCGAAGCATTACCACCGCTTTAGGAAGGCTTATGTTTCATGGTGTGAATGGTGGGGTTCGCCTACTACAGATTTTAAATTAGCCAGACTCCTGCTTTTTCTGCAAGCAGGCTTCTCAGCCAGACTACGTCTGGGTTCCCTGAAGGTTCAGATTTCAGCACTGTCAGTATTTTTCCAGAATAAGCTAGCCTTGATTTCGGATGTTCAGACCTTTCTACAATTAGTTATACGGTTAAAACCACCCTTTGTACCTCCTACAGCTCCAAGGGATTTGGATCTGGTCCTTTCTTTCTTACAGTCTTCTTTGTTCGAACCTTTGGAGACTGTGGAGTTTAAATACCTTTCATGGAAGGTGGTACTTCTACTCGCACTGGCCTCAGTCAGACGGGTGTCGGCGCTTGGGGCTCTATCCTGTCCTCCATACTCTGTATTTCATTCGGATAGGGCGGAACTCCGTACGAGAATGGAATTCCTTCCCAAGGTGGTTCCAGCTTTCCATATCAACCAACCTATTGTACCGATCTTCCACAAGATTTACCAACGTCAAGATTCTTGGATGTTGTTAGAGCTCTTCGAATTTATGTGAAAAGGACTGGAGCCATACGTAAAACAGACACACTGTTTGTTTTATATGACGCTGCTCGTCCTGGTTGGCCAGCTTCCAAACAGATGCTTGCCCGCTGGATTCATCTGACTATCAGACAGGCATATATGGCCTCCTCCAAGGAGCCTCCTTTTTCTATTATAGCGCATTCCACTCGTTCAATGGGTTCCTCGTAGGCGGCTGCGCGCGAGGTTTCCATAGAGTTGCTTTGCCGGGCAGCCACTTGGTCTGACGTCCCAACTGTCATTAAGCTTCCATTGTCCCCTAGTGGATCAAGGAGAAAACAGGATTTTGGTACTTACTGATAAATCCCTTTCTCCGATTCCGTAAAGGACATTGGATGCCCACCCTGCGCTGTTCCTTCCTGCCATGGTTGTATCATTATCTGTTAGAACTGTTTAAGGTTTACCTTGTTTTACGGTTCTTCCAATCTTTCTACACTTCCCTGTTGTGATGAGCATGTGTACTTGTTTCACTTCCTCCTCTTCTGTTTATTTTTGTTCTTCTAGCTCTCCTCGGGCAGTTTCCTAAGACTGAGCTTGGAGGGGGGTATAGAGGGGGAGGAGCTAGTCACATTTTTAAAATTTAAAGTGCCAGCTCCCACTAAGCACACATCTATACCCCACTGTCATGAAGCCTCCAGTGTCCCCTATGAAATCTGAGAAAGGGATTTATCGGTAAGTACCAAAATCCTGTGTTACTGAATAATGAGGCAGGAATAAACACCGGAGATTGTTGGAATATGTATATGAATTTAGGCTGTACTATCATCTTAATCATGTTAATCCTACCTGTAACTGTGAGAGGTAATTGATTCCAAGTAATTATTTTAGCTTTCATATATGCAAAAAGGGGGTATAAATTTAACTTAATGTAGTCATGTGGGGAGTTAGTAATCCAGATACCCAAATATTTAAACCGGGATACTCATCGCAGGGGGAGAAAAATAGGAGAAGATACAGGAGGCTGTCCTCTAAGAGGGAGGATAGAGGATTTAGTCCAGTTGATTTTTAGCCCAGAGTAAACACCAAATTTCATTAATAGCCTGAATAACTATAGGCATGGCCGCTGTGTAATCCAGTTAAGAACAGAAGTAAATCGTCAGCGTATAGTGCCACAGTATCTATTCTGGTACCCATTTGAAAACCCTCAATCTTGGGATACATGTGAGGGCCTCAATTGCTAACGCAAAGTGGGCCGGGGACATTGGGCAACCCTGCCTCGTGCCTCTAATGGGAAGGGTGAGGAAATAAACCCATTCAGAGAAATCCTAGCAACAGGCCTGTAGTAAAGCAACTGTTCCCACATTAAGTAAACCGGGCCGAACCCCATACATTTCATGACTTCCCACAGGAACGGCCACTCCACTGAATCAAAAGCCTTAGCTGCGTCTAAAGACACAATAACTGAGGAGGACTCGTCCCCATGAGAGGCCTGAACAGGAGTAAAGAAATGTCTCACATTTATAGAAGTAGACTTAACCGGCATAAAACCTGTCTGATCCGAGTGAACCACGGAGGCAATGATCTGGTTTAGTCTCAAAGACAGGACTTTGGCCAGGATCTTCACATCCGTAGGTATTAAAGAAGTAGGACGATAAGAGTCCGGGAGCCTGGGGTCTTTTTCTGGTTTTAACAAAACTATAATTAGTGCTTCAGACATGGATGGTGGTAAGGAGTTTAATTCAAACAAGTTATTATATTGATACTTTGAATCCAGGCAACGCAACTACCATACCGATACTAAACCTCCGGCTCTGATGTCGAACCACCAGAGCATGCAGCCAGATCTTTCTGGCTTTTGAAATAAGAGCTTCCTTCAGTGCGCAGTGAGACTGCACCGAACAATACTGTCCATTTTGTAAAGTAACACGCTCATAAGGAAACATCTTATGCTATTTCCGGACCGGCATCTCTTCTTAAACATCTATAAACAAAGAGGGAGCTGGGTAATTCTACCGGGATCTATTGACTGTTAAAGTATTATTTTTCAACTGGTTGCTGCTGATTGCTACATTGTAAGAGACTGTGGCTCGTACTAATAATTACCACTGGAGTGGAACATTGATATATAATCTTTACTCTCAGGAGGAGCTATCATGACTTTGCAAACATCGTTATTGGTATATTGAACCTGAGGCTTTCAGTCCTTTTGGATACAATATTACTTTGAGCTGACCTCTTAATGAAGTGAATCATCTTTTAATCATATGTCATGAATGTAATGAATTGTGTGGGATACTCAATATAGTTTTAGAATTGCTGATTTTTTTTAAATTTTTTTTTACATGTTCTTCAATTGATCATAATAGTTTACATTTAAGCTCTCTCTTAAGGTGAACCATGTGTTGATTCACCTTTTCCATTTCTAAGTTATTATAGAGCTCTAATAATTTAGGGACAAATAGACGGGCATGTTTTTTTTATAAACTTCTGCCTGGATGCCATCTGTACCCGGAGCTTTACCCCCTGGAAAGGAATTAATGGCCCCGTCCACCTTCAAAGTTAACAAGGCATCAAGAAAGGCTCGATCCTCTGGAGAAAGACATGGCAACCCAATTGAAGCAACTTATGCCCACATATCCAACATATCACACAATAAATGGGAACTATAAACATCTTTATAAAACGATATATAGACACTAGCAATATCAGAGGTAGAGGTGGCCGTAGATCCATCTCTTCCAACAATCTCCGAAATAGTATTAGTAGGTCGGGCCGATTTTACCAATCTTGCTAGGTAGCCATCTGGCCTATCTGCATATACATACTGTGAGTTAGCACGAAATTGTAGTTTGCGATTAGTCCTGTCTAATAAGTTGGCAGTCCATGCCTCCTGAGCAACCAACCATTTAATACGAGAGGCGTCAAGACCATCCTTTAGAAATTGTAATTCAAAATTTTTACAAGTGCATTCCAACTCAGCCTCCTTTTCCCTACAATATTTTTTAATTTCAGCCACCCTTTTCAACAATGTCCTCCTTACGAAAGCCTTAAATGATTCCCAGACCACATCCGGCGTGGCCGACCCAGAGTTATCCCCAAAATAACCCGTCCATAGAACCTCAAGCTCAGACCCTGCCCCCATCTGTGTCAGCCAAGAGGGGTGCAGTTTCCAGAATCTCTGCCCTCACGGTCCACCTGAGTCCAATCCTATTACCAAGGTGGAATGGTCTGACACCCCCTTGTCATATAATCAATTTTAGTTATCCTAGAGAGTAAGCCATGTGAGACCATTGCCATATCAATCCTTGAAAAGGAGTTAAATGAAGAGGAGAAGCAGGAAAACTGACGCACACCAGGGAGCTTATCACGCCAGGCATCGACCCAGCCTAATCCATCAATAAACCTGGGGAAGCTAGTATTCCCTGACCCCTGAGCACCGGACATCTGCCGCCATCTATCCAAATTCCCATTCAGAATATTGTTAAAGTCTCCCAGGCATATGACAGGAGTGTTGGGGGAGTCTGCTTTGCAATAAATTCAGTTGCTAGTTTCAATACATCATAGTTAAATGGAGGGGGGACATAAACTGCCAACAAAAAAAGCAGAGTGGAATGGATTATACAGTCTAAAAACACATATCTCCCATAAGTGTCAGTTTGGACTCTATTTACCTTTTAATCTTGTCATTAGCACCATGTACATTCCAGGTCAGTATATCCAACATTGGTTCAAATATCAGGCATATAAAACAAACATGTGATCAGCCTTACAACAATCCCTCCACCTAATATAATATCACACATTGACCAGTACAGGCAAAAAAAATCCCCATATGTATTGTAACCTTACAAATCCCCCCAAACCTCCCCCCACCCTGTATATCACTCAATTCTGGCATACCTAAACCCCAAATACAACTTGACTATAACTTCCCCACTATACCGTGGAATCCAGCCAAGTGGCGGAGCAAAGGATAAAAAAAAAAAAAACAAGCCACCAATGAAAGGAGGCTCTCTAGCATACAGTATATGAGACCAGTAGAACATATCAGCTAATTGGCATACCACAGGTGCTTGTAAAGGGCGGGGTTTATACTGAACACAGAAAAAAGGGGATTTGCTCTCCAGCACACTGTAGCCAAAACAATACTTAAATCCTACTTGATAATAGAGATTCAGAGGTATTAGTTACATACATTTGCAAACATATGAATAAGCACCAGGCCTCGTCAAGGCTCCTCTATACTGGCGTCCCTAACATTAAGGGGTTCACGTCCGAGAAGCAAGGCACCCCAAAAAATTCCAGCCAAGGACCATCCCCAGGGCATTACACGAAAAGAGGAAAAAAGGTGATAGTGAAGTGTAAAGGATAGATGTGTAAGAATAAATCAATAAGTGTTAATTAAATGAGAAAGAATTAAAATGACATAAATAATATACAAACAATCAGAGAAGTGAAAAAATATTCTATGTGAATTAAGTGGTGATGCCATGAGAAAGGTCCAGCCAGAACAACCCCGGGGGCCCCACTCCCAAACGCTCACCCCAAAATAATTATTGCTACATAATAGTAGCACCCACTCTGGGTCATATAATTACAAATTGGTGTACTGCATGATAACAGTATATGTATGAGCTGAGAGCTAACTTATCTAGTAGGTACCCCAAAAGACCTCCACATGGCACTATAAGGATCAGCACCTCCTCCTAATGCTGACTCCCATCATGCCTCTCCAAACTGCAAACCAAAAATGTGGTAGTTGCTCAATCAGCTAATTGGCATACCACAGGTGCTTGTAAAGGGCGGGGTTTATACTGAACACAGAAAAAAGGGGATTTGCCCTCCAGCACACTGTAACCAAAACAATACTTAAATCCTATATGATAATAGAGATTCAGAGGTATTAGTTACATACATTTGCAAACATATGAATAAGCACCAGGCCTCGTCAAGGCTCCTCTATACTGGCGTCCCTAACATTAAGGGGTTCACGTCCGAGAAGCAAAGCACCCCAAAAAATTCCAGCCAAGGACAATCCCCAGGGCATCACACCAAAAGAGGAAAAAAGGTGATAGTGAAGCAAAAGAATCATTCAGGAGCCAAATGTCTGCCGCTAGGTACCCTATGGTCCAACCAGGCCGCAGCCTCACGAGGGGAAAAATTTGGACCCTCCATCCGCCATAACTGTCAGTTTAGACGGAAACAGCATGGCGTACTGTATATTAATTTCACATCTCTTAATAGGAAGGAATTTAGCCCTAACTTTCTGAACCTCAGCAGCAAAATCTGGAAATGCAGAGACATTCCCTACATTACATTCCAGTGGGCCCTTCACCCTAGCCAATGGGAGCATAGAGTGCTGGTCGAAATAATGCAAGAACTTTGCTATAAAGGTGCGCGGAGGGGCCCCAGGAGGCAACGGTCTAGCAGGTACTCGGTGTGCCCTCTCCACCGCAAATTGAGTGGAATGAATCACGACCATACGTATCCACAAGCCATTTTTCCAAAAATGCTTCAGGAGAGGACCCCTCCTCCTTTTCTGGCAAGCCAGCAAAGGGCAAATTGTTACGTCTCAAACGACCTTCTATGTCAGCAATTTTATTCTGCAGTGTGGATAATTGGGAGGTCAAGGCAGATACTTGCGTTTTCAAAGGAGTATGGGAGTCCTCCAATGTAGAAATTCGAGTCTCAGCCTCCCCATCTCTCTCGGGGACCAGCTGCAGTTCTTGTCGCAGAAAAGATCTCAGCCTGTACTTTTCTCAGTTTATCAGATAGCCCCTGCTCACTTGCGTTAACTGCCTCCAGTACCTGTTGAAGGGTAACCTCTGGAGGAGGCAAGGAGGAGGAAGCATGGGACTGGGGGTCTAGGGTGGGCAATTGGGTATCCAGAGCCGGTGACGGGGGACCCCGGGAGTCACCACTTGTAGGGGGCTGAGAAGTGGAGGATCTGGCAAAGCGCTCCAGCTTGGCTGCCGCCGCAGCATGGCCCAGTTTGCCCATAACAACTAAGGCAAGGCTACAGGACAGACAGTTTTTCAATCCTCATGCAGGGGACCTTCAGAGATGATGAGAGCACAGTGAAGCTCCTGCACCAACACACCCACGAAAACCAGCCCCAGACACCTGAGGTAAGTCCCGCAGCACAGAGGGGTAGGGTCGTGGTAAAGAGATCCACGTAGATGGCAAAACGAGACAGCCGATGATATTACCGTCCGCCGCGCACCATCACTGATAGCTTGTCTCCGGCGGCACCACGAGGTCAGCCACACTTCCGGCCAGACTCATCAAACGCCTCCAAACCGCCTCATGCCTGTTACCAGTACCTGCGACTCAGATCACCAGAGCCACGAGCAGCAGAGGAAGGTAGAGCACTGCATCGGTTCTACGGTCCCAGGATGTAACTCTCAGGAGAGGTTGCTGGAGAACCTGCGGACTACGCATCCTACTTCATTGCCACCATGTGTTGTCTGTTTTAAGTATTGTCGACTACATTAGTGGGTTTTAATATATTGGTGTGTTCTAATGTCCCCTGTTTTCATCCAAGGGTCTCCTTTATCAGACTTTGCGGTTTGTATGCCTACCAACAGCAGAAGGGGAAGGGGTTACATGCTTGCACTCTGTTCCTATGGCCTCACCCAAACAATCTGTGGTGAATGAGGTTTTTTTTTTTTCTCCCCCCTCCTCCCACACCAGGAAAGACTGCCACCACTCAGATGATTGATCTACAGGTTCTCCGCACTGCAGGAGTTCAGGAGCGGTCGGATTACCTATAAGTTTCACCTTTTTGAATTCGGTTTCTCTGACCCGGAAGTTGGCATGGCTTGATGTTATTGAGCTCACTGCTGAAGTGCAACATGGAGGAGTAAAACGTGTACCATTAAACATGCAGGACAAGATCTGAAGACCACCAGTGCTGAGCTGACGCACCTCCTTCGTAATTAGCAAGGAGAACGGGTGGAAGTACGGAAACTGCAGCCCTAGTTTCTCCCCTTAGAGCAAAGGCCTCCTCTGGGCATAAACCTAAGAGGCTCCTCTTCTGACAGCAGAGTGGAGGCCTTAGGTGGACAAAGAGACCATGTTACTTCAGTGGCAACAGAACCTTAATTCCGTCATAGTCTCTTCACTCATTGTTTTGGTGCTCTTTGCTTACTCAGAGATCGTTGCTATAAAATCTATTGCAGATATGAAAACACTAAAGCACGGGTGAATATTGGCATATGGTTAAACAGTATCAAAGTATATGTTAAGCCATTCTAAAAATATAAATGCCTGAATACAATGTGTTCATTTTAATTTGTGTACTAAAATATATATGGTAACCTTTATTGTGTAGTAAGTGCATATTTATTGTTACAGAAAATATACATAAGTCAGCCAAAACTTTAAAAACATCTACCTAATATTGTGAGGGTCGCCCTCGTACTACCAAAACCTCTGAAGGTGTCCTGTGGTATCTGGAATCAAGACATTAGCAGCAGATCCTTTAAGTCCTGTAAGATGTGAGGTGGGGGCTTATCTCTTTACCTGGTAAATGGTGCTCACGCATCCGGCCATTCACATGATGTAAAGAGAAACAGGCCACCTTCTTCCATTACTTCGTGGTTCAGTCCTGACGCTCATGTGCCCATTGTAGGTGCTTTCGGTGGGTGGATAGGGGTCGGCATAGGCACTCTGACCAGTCTGCTGCTGCTACACTTTGTGTTCAGACACTTTTTTTTATTATAACCTTTAGACTGTAAGCTCTCATAAGCAGGGCCCTTTTCCCTTATGTGCATTTTATTCCCTTCTACCACTCCCTTGCTTCTACCACCATGTCACCCCCACTGCCTACAATGGTACCCAACCTTTGGGTACTGGCTGCCACCCTGCTGCCGATTTGAGTATTATAACTGCTGATGCAGCAATGTCTATAAACCTTGTCCATGTTCTGTATTGTATGTCACTTTGATTCTTTTTTTTTAAATACGGTTTCTGTACTTTATAATGCTCTGCGGGCACCTTGTGGCACTATATAAACAAAGGATAACAGGCTGCATTAACTTTTTCAGAAGTTTGTGCTACAGATGCTATTCTGTGGACTAGGACCAGACGGGCTAGCCTTTGCTCCGCACCCTCGTCAATCAGTTTTGGGCGCCCATGACCCTGTCGCTGGTTTGCCGATTGTCCTTCCTTGCACCACTTTTGGTATGTACTGTACTAACCACTGCTTGCCAGCAACACCTGCCATTTGGAGATGCTCTGACCCAGTCATCTAGCCATCACAATTTGCTCAGATCCTTACACTTGCCCCTTTTTTCTGGCTTCCAACACATCAACTGACTGCTTTCTTGTTGCCTAATATATCCTACCCCTTGACAGGTGCCATTGTAACGTGCAAATCAGTGTTATTCACTTCACCTGCCAGTTGTTTTAATGTTATGGCTGATTGATGTACAAAAAACGAATGTAAAATGATGTAAAAAAAAAAATCAAATCAAACTTAACAAAGAAAAAGGAAGAAACTAAAGCTTAATGTCTCAAATAAGTATTCATATTCATTTAGCCTACGAATTGCTCACAAAATTACATTCTAAAGCAGAGGTTTCCAAATGTGCCCCTCAAGGCATCCCAACAGTTCAGGTTTTACAGATATCTATGGTAGAGCACAGCTGATTAAAACAAATTGACTGAGGTACTAATTAAGAGCATTTTTTCAAACACATGACAGGAGCTGATTGGTTGGAGCATAAATAAGCCCCACAGTCACCTGTGGTCAAGCATGAATATCCTTAAAACCTGTACTGTTGGGTTACCTTGAGGGTTGTGTTTCGGAACCTCTGTCCTAAAGTGTTCATTTCTTCAATTTAAGGAAAAATCCAAAAAATTAAAACCAGTCTAATGTATATTCCTCCATGTTAACCTCATATTTAAAGTATGGATAGTATCCAATAGTTATTACATATTGGCTACTAATGTCAAATGAGAATCCATTAAAGGTACACTAGCTGTGGATGGGACCTCCTCAGTGTTTTCCCTCCTTACTCCCATTCTCCATAACCCTCTTTTCCCACCGGGGCGTTGTTACCTCCAGGGGTCTAGTAGATGGAATAATTCTGCCATAGTGTCAGTGCCAATGGTGCACTACCCCGACTTAACTCAGAGACCCCGAATGGTCTAGCACAGGAGAGAGTGTAGTGTTGAAATCGCCACCGATAACCAGTGTTGGTCCAATCCTGGAGCTGGACGTAAACATCTGTTAAAAAGGAAGCATTAAGGTCCCGTGGGAGAATACAATTTAACCAATGTAAAGTGAGCTCCCTCTATCTGGAGTTTGAAATTAAAAAAAAAAATCATCATTCGGGGCCAAGTAAACTGTCAACAATAGAACAATAGTATTAAAAATCATCCTTCTGAGTCAAGTAAACTATCAACAATAGAACAATAGTATACGGAACCCTGGGGCAGATGTATTAAGCTCTGAGAAGTGATAAAGTGGAGAGTGATAAAAGACCAACCACTCAGTTCCTAACTGTCATGTTACAGGCTGTGTTTGAAAAATTACAGGAGCTGATTGGTTGGCCATTTATCACTCTCCAATTTATCACTTTCCAGAGCTTAAAACATATGCACCCTATTACTAATCAACAAAAGAACCCCTTATTTTTTCACCATATAGGGGTATATTCAATTGGGCGTGAGGTTTAGCGAGGCTAAAACCTTGCGCCCCTCGCAGCCAATTTCGGCATCCCGCGGGTATGCGCGCTCCCGTTACCCGTGGGATTCAATTTAAAAAACAGTGGACGCTGGGTTTTCATCAATGAAAACCCTGCGCCGCGTAAATTAAAAAAAACAAAAAGCCATTTACCTGCCCGGGTCTCCGCGGCTCCCAGTGGCTTCCCCGCTCTCTTCTTACTGGAGAGGGGGCTGCTGGGAGATGTAGTTCTCCCAGCGTCCATTCTGGGGGGACCACACACACCGCACCGGGGGTCACACACACACACAAACTCACTCATACACACTTACATACAGCACACACACTGACATACTTACCCTGATGCAGAAGAGCTGGCTCCCGACACTGGATGCAGAAGAAGATGCAGAAGACAGCGCTGAGGAAGGTGAGTAATTAAGGACTAATTAAGCTAATTGGATACTTCCAATTGCTTAATTAGTCCTCAGGGGGGCTGTCAGAGCAAGTCCCGTTTTTTTTTCCTTAAATCATCGATTTTAGGAAAATTCACGCTTGCTCAGGAGGTGCGTGAAAAAAAAACACGCACCTAATAGAATAGCAAAAAACCCGTACCTGCAGGACAAACCTTGCAGGTGCGGGTTTTTCGCTATTCTCGCACACAATTGAATACGCCCCTAAAGAAGCCAACTGGCCATCCCCTATCCAAGTATCCCATAATATATTTAGATCTCCCACCTTCCAATGTGTCTCCTGGAGAAGTGCCACATCAGGGGTTAGACATTTCAAGGTGGCCAACACTTTTTTCCTCTTAATAGGTGTATTGAGGCCCTCGACATTCCAGGATACAAATTTCATCGAAGTTTTGACTCGATGAGTAGATAACTGGCTACCACTTACATTGAACATATTTTAACCAATCCCCACCCGCTCAAACCTGCAAAAGTAAATAGTCTTGTGGTGCCCTCTACTGTTCTAGCGAATAAAGAGAGAGAGCAAGCACGCCATATAAATGTATATAGACAATGTAAAACATAATGAAACAGCTAAAAACCACACATGAACAATAAGAACCATTTGTAGCCAGGAAAGCAGTATACTGTATCAAGAACTGACCTAATGTATAAAATCATATGAAAACATATAAGAACCAGAATATAATCATAGTAATAGTAATTTTAGTAACTTTAGATATATTAAACAAACCCAGTGGCACAACCAGAAGGCTTGTGAGTTATCACCTACTGTAAATGTCCACTGCGAGGAGGGGGATATGAACACAAATACATCGAACAAATACTCTGAAGGCTCTGTTGGCATCAAATAAATAGTAAAAAAAATAGCAGCCATTTGGGGGGTTGGGTACGGGATGCGGAACGATCTGTGTTGCATCACTACTTGATACGAAAGTCCTGGAAAAGGAAAAGTTTATTGCTATTGTGGGTTAGACCGATAGTCTTCCAAGAGACGAACCTTGTCAGCATAATTGAGGATGCTCATTTACACAGTTCTTGGTTGGAGCTGATCAGAAGAGCAATCCAGGCCTATGCGATGGACACGTTCCACCACCGGAGGTTGCATAGACAGTGGGCACCCAAGCTCTTTGAGGAGCAAATGTGTGGCAAAATGATCCAAGTCCCTTGATTTAACCTCTTCAGGCAGAAGCTGAGAGGAAGCTTCCAAAGGTACCTGTGGATATGTGTAGTGGCAAATCCTCAGTGTCAGAATCCAGGTCCCAGAGTGCAGTGTATTCGTACATGCACGTAGACCAGCAGTCATAGCCCGCAGCTGATTGGCAGATGTAAGACCCCTATCTAGCTGATAACCACTGTTAGGTGATCAGCCTGGCGTATCCAAAGATGCAGCAGGATGCAGCTGAAGGCAGTTTGCCATGATAATGGGCAACGAGACCAGCAGGCCGGTAGTCAGAAGGAGTTTACACTGCCTTGACCACCCACAGCGCCTATCAGGGAGTTCGTGGAGAATGGAGGGACTCAGCCTCATGTCCAAGAGTACCGGAAGTGACGCGGTGGTCTGTGATCGTCGACATCACTTCCGGAGTTGCGCCCCAGAAATCTGTTCAAATGGCACTGCAGGGCCATCTAAAAATGGTGTTGCCCTCCGCATATATCGCATTCTGGAGTTCGGTGCATATGCGGTAAAGTTTGGTTTCCCTTTGCAGCTAGAACTTCACATTTCAGGCCTCTGCTTGACCCAAACTCCAGTGGGCTACAACGTTATTTTGTACTTGATCTGGAGAGCCTAATCTATGTGTTGTATTTTGCATGTTAGCGTACCTTCTTCTTAATAAAGGCATACCCATTAGCACCAAGGAAGGTCCAAGATGGCTGCCATACCTGATCATTTTATTGGTGTGATGAGCAATCTGCAGAATCATACTTGCCTAATCTCGTGGAAGGAGCGGGAGGTACCCAATTTTTCGGGCAGTCCCCCACAACTCCCTAATAATTTTATTATTCTTTATAATTATTTATTTCATTTTATCATTATTATTATTACTATTATTATGATTATTACAATTTAACTTTTTAAATTGTATTAATATTCTTTTTATGTTTATTTATTTATTAATTTTTGGTATATATATTTTTTATCAGTGTATCATATATTTATGTGTTATATTGTCAGTATGATTGTACCAAATTGAATAGAACTGCTCACATTTATTCCTAAACAAATAAATAGAACAAGACCTTGAAGGTGCTAAAATGATGAAATTGAGCTTTATGAGAGATGGAGGACAGACCAAGGTCCTCATGAGAGAATTTCTGGTGAGAGCCTTCTAGTAATAGGACACTATTATAGTTAGAATGCAATATGGAACAATAATAATCATAGCCAGTGATGATATGTAATTTTTACAAGTTTGCTCATAAGAATTACTGAATAATAAGATAATAATATTGTACTAATGTGAGTAATAGTGTGTTTTTTTATATCGATCTGAGTATATAATCCTGCAAGGAATCTTTAAGCCATATAGTATGGTGAATAAATGATTATACTGTGTGTGCAATTTAGATCCTGGAATAATATGTGTGTAAGGTAGTGCAGCTTCAACATGGACTGAATAGATTACAGGTGCTGTCTATACTAATTTATGAAGGTGATTGGAGGGAACTGTTTAAATTAGGGGTGAGCGGGTTCGGATTTCTGAAATCCGAACCCCCCCCGATCCGAGGCCGATCCGAGTCAGGCTCGACTTTTCCCGCCTGACTCGGATCTGAAATCGAGGCAAAACGTCATCATCCCGCCTTCCGGGTCTCGCGGGTTTTGGATCCTATATAAGGTACCCGCGTCGGCGCCATTTTCTCACTTGGCTGTGGACAGTGAAGAGGGAGGGTGGGAGTTAGGGCTGGCTGGGCTGTGTAGTGTAGTGTAGTGTTGTGCTGCGCTGTGCTGCTGTTGTCCATAGGGGCTGTGTCCACTACTTCAAAATCCATAGGGGCTGGCTGGACTGTGTTGTGCAGTCAGTTGTCCATAGGGGCTGTGTCCACTCCAAAGTCCTGTGCAGTGTCCCAGTCCTAAAGGGGTGCTGTAGTGTTGTCCAGGGGGTGCTCTGTCCGTCAGGGGTGCTCCCCCCAAGTGCAAAAAAAATAAATATTTTTTCTGTGTCTTGTGAATTGCGTGCACTGTGGCTGCACGTGCATCAACAAAGGAGCAGCGCCAAGCGTGCGCCTGTGTCCCATAAATAAAGGGCCAGCTGGATTGACTGCTAAAGGGTGCTGTAACCCCCAAAGGGCACTCCAAACAAAATAAAAATATATATTTTTTTGTTTGTGAATTGTGTGCGCAGTAGCCGCACGTGCATCAACATAGTAGTGCCAAGCGTGCGCCTGTGTCCCATAAATAAAGGGCCGGCTGGATTGACCGCTAAAGGGTGCTGTAACCCCCAAAGGGCACTCCAAACAAAATAAAAAAATATATTTTTTTGTGTTTGTGAATTGTGTGCGCAGTAGCCGCACGTGCATCAACAAAGTAGTGCCAAGCGTGCGCCTGTGTCCCATAAATAAAGGGCCGGCTGGAATGACCGCTAAAGGGTGCTGTAACCCCCAAAGGGCACTCCAAACAAAATAAAAAAATATATTTTTTGTGTTTGTGAATTGTGTGCGCAGTAGCCGCACGTGCATCAACAAAGTAGTGCCAAGCGTGCGCCTGTGTCCCATAAATAAAGGGCCGGCTGGATGGACCGCTAAAGGGTTCTGTAAGCCCCAAAGGGCACTCCAAACAGAATAAAAAAATATATTTTTTTGTGTTTGTGAATTGTGTGCGCAGTAGCCGCACGTGCATCAACAAAGTAGTGCCAAGCGTGCGCCTGTGTCCCATAAATAAAGGGCCGGCTGGATTGACCGCTAAAGGGTGCTGTAACCCCCAAAGGGCACTCCAAACAAAATAAAAAAATATATTTTTTTGTGTTTGTGAATTGTGTGCGCAGTAGCCGCACGTGCATCAACAAAGTAGTGCCAAGCGTGCGCCTGTGTCCCGTAAATGAAGGGCCGGCTGGATTGACCGCTAAAGGGTGCTATAACCCCCAAAGGGCACTCCAAACAAAATAAAAAAATATATTTTTTTGTGTTTGTGAATTGTGTGCGCAGTAGCTGCACGTGCATCAACAAAGTAGTGCCAAGCGTATATATCAATATAACATAAATGGAGGACCAAACTTTCTCCGATAAAAATAAAATAGGGAAAGATCAAAGAACCACTTCCTCCTAGTGCTGAAGGTGCTGCCACTAGTCATGACATAGACGATAACATGCCATCAACGTCGTCTGCCAAGGCCGATGCCCAATGTCATAGTAGAGGGCACATACAATCCCAAATGACAAAGTTCAGGAAAATGACCTTAAAAAAAAACATTTAAATCATCTGAAGAGAAACGTAAACTTGCCAATATGCCATTTACGACACGGAGTGGCAAGGAATGGCTAAGGTCTTTCCCTATGTTCATGACTAGTGGTTCAGCTTCACATGACGATGGAAGCCCTCCTCCCACTAAAAAAATCAAACGAGTTAAGCTGGCAAAAGCACAGCGAAGGACTGTGCGTTCTAAGAAGATATCACAAATCCCCAAGGAGAGTCCAAGTGTGGTGGTGGTTGCGATGCCTGACCTTCCCAGCACTGGACGGGAAGAGGTGGCCCTTTCCACCATTTGCACGCCCCCTGCAAGTGCTGAAAGGAGCACCCACAGTCCACTTGCTGATATGCAAATTGAAGATGTCACTGTTGAAGTACAACAGGATGAGGATACTGGTGTAGCTGGCGCTGAGGAGGAAGTTGGCAAGGAGGATTCTGATGGTGATGTGGTTTGTTTAAATCAGGCTCCGGGGGAGACAGTTGTTGTCCGTGGGATGAAAAAGCCCATCACGGTCATGCCTGGGCAGAAGACCAAACATTCCACCTCTTTGGTCTGGCACTATTTCTATCCAAATCCGGACAACAACTGTCTTGCCATATGTACCATATGTAAAGGTGAAATAAGTAGGGGTAGGGACGTTAACCACCTAGGAACATCCTCCCTTATACGGCACCTGCAGCGCATTCATAAAAAGTTACTGTCAAGTTCAGAAACTTTGGCTAAGACCGTAAGCAGTCCAGGGACACCTAAATCCCATTGTCCTGTTGTATCCAAGCGCCTGCAAACCACACCGTCAACTCCCTCCTCGTCAATTTCCTCCTTAGTCAGGATCAGAAGTAGTCTTGCAGGCCATGTCACTGGCATGACTGACTCTCCTATCCGGGATTCCTCCGGAGGATCCTGCATTGCTACGCCTCCTGCTGCCGCTGCTGCTGTTGCTGCTGCTGGGAGTCGTTCATCATCCCAGAGAGGAAGTAGGAACACCACTACTTTTACTAAACAATTGACCCTCCAACAGTCCTTAGGGAGGAGGATGAAGTACGACAGCAGTCATCCTGAAGCAAAACGTATAACTGAGGCCTTGACTGCTATGTTGGTGTTAGACGTGTGTCCGGTATCCGCCATTAGTGCAGTGGGATTTAGACAATTGATGGAGGTAGTGTGTCCCCGGTTCCAAATCCCGTCTAGATTCCACTTCACTAGGCAGGCGATACCGAGACTGTACAGAAACGTCAGAAAAAGTGTCCTCAGTGTCCTGAAAAATGCTGTTGTACCCAATGTCCACTTAACCACGGGCATGTGGACAAGTGGAACAGGGCAGACTAAGGACTATATGACTGTGACAGCCCACTGGGTAGATGTATCACCTTACGCAGCAACAGCAGCAGCGTCACCAGTAGCAGCATCTCAGAAACGCCAGCTCGTTCCAACGCAGGCTATGCTGTGTATAACCGGTTTCAGTAAGAGGCACACCGCCGACAACCTCTTAGAGAAACTGAGGGAAATCATCGCCCAGTGGCTTACCCCACTTAGACTCTCCTGGGGATTTGTGATATCTGACAACGCCACCAATATTGTGCGGGCATTACATCTGGGCAAATTCCAGCACGTCCCATGTTTTGCTCACACAATAAACTTGGTGGTGCAGAATTTTCTGAAAAGCGACAGGGGCGTGCAGGAGACGCTTTGGGTGGCCCGAAAAATTTCTGGCCACTTTCGCCATTCAGCGACTGCGTGCGGAAGACTGGAGCACCAGCAATTACTCTTGAACTTGCCCCACCATCACCTGAAGCAAGAGGTTGTGACGTGGTGGAACTCAACCCTCTGTATGCTTCAGAGGATGGAGGAGCAGCAAAAGGCCATTCAAGCCTATACATCCACCTATGACATAGGCAAAGGAGGGGGTATGCACCTGACTCAAGCGCAGTGGAGAATGATTTCCGTGTTGTGCAAGGTTCTCCAGCCCTTCGAACTTACCACACGTGAAGTCAGTTCAGACACTGCCAGCTTGAGTCAGGTCATTCCCCTCATCAGGCTTTTGCAGAAGCAGCTGGAGAAAGTGAAGGAGGAGCTAAGACGGAGCGAATCCGCTCGGCATGTGGGACTTGTGGATGAAGCCCTTCATTCGCTTTGCCAGGATTCCAGGGTGGTCAATCTGTTGAAATCAGACCACTACATTTTGGCCACCGTGCTCGATCCTGGTGTCTCTCTTTCCGGCCGACACAAGCCTGCAGAGGTGCAAAGACCTGCTGGTGAAAACACTGTCAGCTGAAGCGGAACGTTACACGTCAACAGCTCCTTCTTCATTTTCTCCCGCAACTGGGGCTGCCAGGAAAAAACTTAGGTATCCTAAGCAACCCGCTGGCATTGATGCAGGGCAGGCAGGACCAAGTTTGGACATCTGGTCCGGACTGAAGGACCTGGCAACAATTTCTGACATGTCTACTGTCACTGCATATGATACTGTCACCATTGACAGAATGGTGGAGGATTACATCGGTGACAGCATCCAAGTAGGCATGTCAGACAGTCTGTACCTGTACTGGCAGGAAAAAGAGGCAATTTAGAGGCCCCTGTACAAACTGGCTCTATTTTACCTGAGTTGCCCCCCCTCCAGTGTGTACTCCGAAAGAGTGTTTAGTGCAGCCGGGAACCTTGTCAGCGAAAGGCGTATGAGGTTGCTTCCACAAAATGTGGAGAAAATGATGTTCATAAAAATGAATTATCAACTCTTCCAGGGAGACCATCCTCCAGAACGCACAGAGAGACCTGTGGTGGTGGATTCCAGCGGGGACGAGTTAATACTCTGTGAGGATGAGGATGTACACAACACTGAAGAGGGTGAGGAATCGGTGGATGAGGAGGATGAGGACGACATCTTGCCTCCGTAGAGCCAGTTTGTGCAGGGACAGATTAATTGCCAGCTTGTTTTGTGGGGGCCCAAACGAACCAGTAATTTCAGCCACAGTTGTGTGGCAGACCCTGGCGCTGAAATGATTAACAAACCAATCATTTCAGCACCAGGGTCTGCCACACGACTGTGGCTGAAATGATTGGTTTGTTAAAGTGTGCATGTCCTGTTTATACAACATAAGGGTGGGTGGGAGGGCCCAAGGACAATTCCATCTTGCACCTCTTTTTTTTCTTTGCATTTGCATTATGTACAGTTTGGGGCCTAGTTTTTCAAACTGCCATCCTGTCTGCCACTGCAGTGCCACTCCTAGATGGGCCACGTGTTTGTGCCGCCCACTCGTATCGCTTAGCATAGTCATCCAGCTACCTCGGTACAACCTTTTGGACATAAAAACACTATTGTGAGGTGTGAGGTGTTCAGAATAGACTGGAAATGAGTGGAAATTAAGGTTATTGAGGTTAATAATAGCATAGGAGCAGAAAAACCCACAAATTCTGTGATTTTAGCTGTTTTTATGCTTTTTTTAAAAAAAAATACAGATCCAAAACACAAAACCCAGAACCCAAAACACGGAAGGGTGGTTTTGGCAAAACCAATCCAGATCCAAAACACGAAGAAAGATCCAGATCCAAAACCAAAACACAAAACACGAAAAGTGGCCGGTGCACACCCCTAGTTTAAATATGACATCTTCCTGCTAACAGACATCCTTCTGAAGAAATTCTCAAATGAGAAAGAAACGCGTTAAGAGTGTCCCTGGCGTAAAACCTGCACTCCTGTCCTGCTACCATAACTGTGGTTACCCGTGCGGAGCCTATCACATTATCCCAGACCTACATTGAACAAGGGAAACTGAACTGCTTTCCGTGGCTGCTGGTGCTCCGGAGTTCCGTGGCTGCTGGTGCTCCGGAGTTCTGTGGCTGCTGGTGGTCCGTGGCTGCTGGTGCTCCGGAGTTCCGTGGCTGCTGGTGCTCCGGAGCGGAGGTGCTCTCAGTAAGCACCTCCGTTGAGCGCCTTCGCTACGACTGGAGTGTGGTAAATGCCACCCGCTACTTTGCCTGGAGAGCCGCTATCTAGCTAACTACACTGTTTGGATGAAGCATCCATGGTGACCGTGTTTATCACAACCACGGGGGATTGATATTTGCCATCCGCCGCTCTGCCAGAGGAATCACTACATAGCCAGCAGTGGTACTCCTATCTATACCAGTTGGCGGGCTACAAAAGAGCTTATCAAATCTGGTCCCAGTGCTCTTAACTCTCTTAGGGCCATATCAGTGGTCGAAGTGGGGCGGTATACGGCGGTATGATATACCGCCACTTCCCGCCGCCACTTCATTTTAGCTGCAGAAAATGTACCAGCACTAGGATTGAGTATGGGATCCAAGCGCTGGGGACACAGCTCTATTGGCGGCGGCGCTGGCACGGAGCCGGGAGTTTCAGGTCTCGGCTGTATTCCAGTATTAAGCAACGGCACTGACAGCCAACCATTTGTGGCTCACAGAGCCCCAGCCAATGAGAAGCTGCCAAGTGGCAGCTTCTCATTGGCTCACGGCTGGCGCCGAATTTAAAAATCCTCCCCTTCTTTTGCAGATGAGTTAGTCCAGCGACCTGGGATTGGCTGGCTTCCGGGGGTGACTATACTGCAGTGCAGCAGGGACCCAATGCTCCCGGGCCCCGGCTCAGTTCTAGATGCAGCATAGCAGGTAAGAGGGGATCAGAGAGTGGGGCTTGCAGGGGGATTCTGTTAGAGAGAATAGCAGGGGATGTGAGAGGGGGGTTCAGGCAGGGAGAAGTGGGGGGGTAAGAGAGGAGAGTGAGAGGTGGGGGGGTGGGAGAGTCAAATCCCCATACCCCACCTCTAAATTCCCACTTCGATCACTGGGCCATATTCAGTATGGGGCGAAAAGTCCATTATCGGCGATAATTTATCGCCGATGACGTCATTTTCGCCAGTTTCACTTATCCTCATATTCAATTTCAAAGACTTTTCGCAGCTGCGAAAAGTCTTTGTTAAAAAACGGGGATAAGTTTTTACCATTGTTTAGGTGGCGAAAAAAATGCATAATTTGGGTTTAGGGGTTCAGAATAAAAAAAATAGCCTACAGCCTTTGTAATGACCCCTTAATGTTATCTGTGTAAAAAAAAAACCTTAGGACACCCCAAAAAAGATACTTTCATTTTGGGGGCAAAAAAAAAATGTTGGGGGACGAACTTTAAAACTAGCGAAATTGACTCAGGGGGGGTCCCCAAGTATGCGGCAGGTGTTTTCTAGAATGCAGGTGGTTGCGGCAGGTGGACTTTTGAAGAATTTTAAAAAATTACTTTAGGGACTTAAAAATATGCTTGGACCCATTTTCATGTACCCCAAATTTGATGGGACTAGTTATTATTCCCCACCCAAAAAAAAGTGCTATTCTTCACCACTTCTTCTAAAGCCGCATTTATGCACCTGCTGTGGCTATTTAAAAACCCCGACTACCTTCAGCAGGCCAAATCAGGGGTACCCATAGTGACCCCTATGTCGGGACATCTTTTGGGGGGTGACAGCATGATTTCCCCAAAAACTGACAGCACTTTTCGATACTTACCTTTCCGCCGGGGTCCCGTTTTTGCCGGATCGTAATTGAATATGGGGATAAGCGGGCACGTGCCCGATACTTTATCCTTGAAAAAAACGGCGATGATGGCGAAAAGTCCAACCTCAGACTTTTCGCCTGAAATTGAATATGGCCCCATGTCCACAGAACTATGAGTTGTATTGACTGGTTTTATATCGCAAATCTGCGTCTATTGGGACCACCTGCGGACTTCTAGCGACTGTTTGTTTGTAACGTATTGATATAAGTATTTTGGATTTCCCATCAGAGATCTATTACAAGCTGGTCAAAGCTGGATATTGCACACTTGCGGAATTGATATTTTTCATATGCATATGCTACATTTTAACTTTTGTCATTCAATACAGACTGTTACTAGAGAAACAACACATTGCTTTTAATTGGGGCATACAGCTGGTGCTCCCTATACATAATCTTGGATGAGACCATGGATGGTTTATTTGAGATTTTTATATATTATATGTGTCTGTTTCTAAGAGGATTTAAATTTGCAGAGTTTATAGACATCGAGTAGTTTATTAATTATTGATTTGCTATCTATGTCATTTGGTACTTACTTACTTATTCATATCTAGGATAATAAATTTACTTTATATTTATCCCACATTGTGGTGTGTCTATTTGGGTCCTGGATAGGCATTGGGGCGCTATCCTTCACTAATTTTCCCCACAACTCCCGTACCTTCCTAGTGAGGTGTCGAAGCTGAATAATTGGCTGAGACAAGTTCAGTTTAAAATTTAATCGCGACGACGCCATCTTGCGACTGGCCGCAAGACGCCATCTTGAAAATGAGATCGCAAGACGCCATTTTGCGAATGGCCGCCTAAGCGCCATTTTAAATAAACTCACATTTTAGTACATGTGGCGATAATACTATTAGCACCATGCAATTGCATCTTACACCATTTCTCATACACACATTAATACACACAATTGCGCTGTTAACTAGTCGCATATTAGCGAATGCATAGGACTTTGTATGAAACCGCTGTTTTATTAGCTTTATGCGCACGCATCTGCCCCAAGTTAACTAGCGTCCTTATAGCAAACCCCGAGTACTCACACATTACATATTCACACATAAGGTTTAATAAGCTTTAAAGTATATGATTTAAGTTGGTTCAGTTAGTTTAAATGCTGAGAAATAAAGATATTTGATAACTAAGGTTTTATACATGCTAAACAAGTCGTGTTTGGTTTCGTACTGATGCGTACTCTTTTTACAGCATTCCGGTGTTATCGGTGGGGAGATCGCATCATGCATTCTCGAGTTATGGATCGCAGAGCCTACAAGCAACAAAATGTATAATTCATGAACAACTGTTAGGATGTTGCAGGGGCGGGAAGGGAAAGATCCCCAGCTGTTAGAGGCAGGGAGAGTCTATTTGAACCAGCCTGTTAAATGCTCTGTAACAGATGCTTCTACCCTGGGAACCAATGACATCAGCAGCAAACTTCTCTATTGTCCTGTTTATTCTGGGGGGGTATAAAAATGTGTGCTCAAACGCTGGCTTCTGAGTCTTCATGCTGAATGCTGAATGATGAGGGGTCTCTTACTGATGCCTATCTTCGGGTCTGGAAGCACTGCATATGTATACTGTACTTGGGTCTGTATAATTCCTTTTGCGCCTAAATTGTGTCTGGATCAATTACGTGTAACTGTCTGAACTTTTACTTGAATAACACTTGTGCTTTGGAACCACAGATTCCAGGTCTAAGTCTTTATTTACTGTATGACTGCGTACGAAAATTAGCGTCATCCTTAGAGGTTTATAGGAAGGATTTTAGAAGGTACAGGCAGGGGTATATAGAGGTTCTGATCCAGTATCATTAGTTGGGGGCTCGTAGTGAAGTCACTTACCTGCTCACACGGTACATACATCTATCGATATTTCAGCAAAGGGTGGAGTGGCCACATGCAGGGTTTGCCTGCAACCGCTTTGTGCTGAAAGATCGCTATCCATCTCCGTGTGAATCAAGGAAGCTGACTAGAATCCAGGGACAAGAGAGGAAAAAGTTTGTTTTCCTCTGTTGATAGAACCTTACGTTTAAAGGGGTGCCGTAGTACTGAGTACGCGGCTAAGTCACAGGTTTGCGCATAGCAAAGACGCACTTTTATGTACGCAGCTAATAAGTCATTATACGGTTGTGTGGTAGTCGCATTATTGTGTATGTGGTTGATCGCACAATAGCGTATACGCACTTCCGGTTCTGCTGCCACGTGTTTTAACAAAGCCGTTGAGGTTTACCTTTTTCAATTGATACCAATATCTGGGTTAACGTTTATTTTTCTGCGCAGGAAAAAAGTGTGTAACAGTGAATATTTGTTGAACAAAGTTAAGGGTATCGTATGATCCTTAAGGGCTAGGTACAAGGGTTAGTCTAGCCGCACGGTAAGTAGCTTTACCGTTCTATACACAGTAGCAGGTGTACATGTTGTCTTTGTTGTAGAGAGGTGCGTGAGAGTAGCCGACATATAAACTCTCATAGGTGTGGAAGTTGCCTTACTAAATCTTATCCGGGTGTGGAAGTTGCCTTTTTCAAATCTTATCCAGGTGTGTGGGCGCCGCCGACTTAAATCGTCCACAGGTAAGTGAAAGTATCTTGATTGTCTTTCACCAGTTTAACTCTTTATTGAATAGCATAGGAGTTGTCTCAGAATGGGAGCCGTGCAAACAGTAGAGATGTTAGACAATGATGTGCTGCTAATGGAGGCGCCGATCGGATCGGCCCGTCGTATCATGCATACTAAGTACGGTACTTATGCAATATGGTATTGTGATTTATGGTTTAATATGACGAGGAAGAGTGTTAGACCGTTTCCGAGAATTGGTAGTTTTGATAAAAATGTGTTAGACAATGTCCGGGATCACATCAGTTTGATGCGCTCCTGAGAGAAAAAGGTTAAATATTTTGAATGTTTAAAACTGTGGCAGCATGAAGGGGATGCGTGGCTTACAAATGTGCAAACGACGCAAACTAGCGTCGTGAGCACATTGCCAGAAAATACATCTGCGGCACTAAATTGCAATATGGGCAAGCCACAAAATGGCGCGCCCGTGCGGCAAGGTAGCATCGTGGAGAGTATTGCCAGCAGTTCACGCTCACCTCCCCCATGTGGATGGAGGTGCAAGTACAGTTACCAAAAATACCCATAAAAATGTAACAAGCAACTTGTACCCTCTCTTAAGCAACTATAAAGAACATGTTCATGATGTGGATGATGAGCCTATTGTAATGTCTGCCATTTCCCATGCTGTACAAATGATAGATACGGCATCACCACAATCACGAGTGGTGCCGCCATCTCCATCGGTAACAGCAAGGGAAGTGTTAATGCCCTCTGCTCCCTAGAGGAAGTTGTTCATACCATACGTAGCAGCAGCAGACTAAACCCCCAGCCAGGTAATCAGGTCAAAGGTAGGGACCCCACATCAGGGAAGACCTGGATATCCCCATAAGGGATATGCACAAAGGCCAGCAAATGTTCAGCAGGTACCAGCTCAAATTGTAGCCGTAAATGCTTAATTGGAGAATGGTAGCCAACGCTAGGGGTCAGGTCATACCTGTAGTCTACAGATAGTCAGGTTAACGGGAAGTACTAGGGAAGAACCGGTCATGATGGTTGATGTAGCTGGTACTGAATATCCTTTTCTTGTAGACACAGGGGCGACCAGGTCAGTGATAAAATCTCCCGTTAATTTGCAGGTGACCAACGAGACAGTACCAACAATGGGTGTAACAGGTAGTGGAACATTATCCTTTAACAAAGTCCACAGAGGTTACTATTGGGCCATTGCATACCAGGCATTCTTTTCTCCTGGCTGCTGCGGCTCCTACTAACCTACTGGGCAGAGACTTGTTATGTAAGATGGGATGTGTTATATATTGCACACCTGATGGTGTATTTTTACATATCCCAGAGAGAATGGCATATGAGGTGCGGGATATGTTAGACACTCCTCAAAGGATAATGTATCACTCTACAGTTTTAAATGAAACTCCATCACAGGTAGATGAAATGTTGTCCCTAATTCCAGATTCCCTTTGGACTAAAGATGGACAGGACACTGGATTAATGGCAAACGTAAATCCCGTAATGGTAAATTTAAAAAGTGGTAGGCAAGCTCCAAAAATTCCCCAGTACCCACTAAAACAGGAGGTAGAATTAAGGGTTTTTCCAATAATTTAGCGATTATTGCAACAGGGAATTTTAGTTTGTACAGCTAGTGTAGCCAACAGTCCCATTTTCCCGGTGAAGAAGAGTGGTGGGAGGGGTTATAGGCCGGTACAAGACCTTAGAGGTGTTAATAAGGTAGTAGAGAGCCAATTCCCTGTAGTGCCAAATCCAGCTGTCATTTTGATGCAGATCCCACCAAATGCAACCCATTTCACTGTCATTGACCTCTGTTCTGCTTTCTTCTCTGTGCCTCTCCATCCTGACTGTCAGTATCTATTCGCATTTACATACAGAGGTTTACAATACACATGGACACGGTTACCCCAAGGTTTCATAGACAACCCCAGTATCTTCTCCCAGGCATTGCACGACTGTTTACAATCTTTTCAACCTGCCAATGGATCTGTTCTAATTCAATATGTGGACGATTTATTGCTATGTTCTGACTCGTTTATGTCATGTTTGAATGATACTAAACTTTTGTTACTTCATCTCTCACAAACAGGACACAAGGTGGCTAAGGACAAACTACAGCCGTGCCAATCCAGAGTAAAATATTTGGGACACTGCCTAACCCAGGGGTTATGACACCTTACAACAGATAGAATCCAGGCCATACAAAACATGACATTGCCGCAGAATCAACAGTAAATTCGTACCTTCTTGGGAATGTGTGGATATTGTAGAATGTGGATACCAGGTTTTTCTATTTTGGCCTTACCTTTACAGGAATTAGTCTCTTCCTCAAAGCTCCTGCATTGGGAATACCCGATTATGAAAAACCTTTTGATTTGTATTGTACGGAAGCCGATGGTTGTGCTGCAGGTGTCCTTACACAAAAACATGGTGATGCCAGTAGGCCCGTAGCATACTACAGTGCCCAATTGGACACTGTGGCAAGATCACTCCCCACCTGTTTGAGAAGTGTAGCAGCTACCGCTCTATTGGTGAGTAAAAGTGAGGACGTAGTATTGGGCCATGATATGATTGTCTACACTCTCCATGCTGTATCTGCTCTGTTGAACTCAGCTCAAACCAGACACGTCTCCTCGGCTAGGTTCACCAAATAGGAACTAGCTCTAATCGCTCCTGCAAATATTACTGTTAAACGTTGCAGTACGCTGAATCCAGCAGCATACCTACCATATGTACAGCATGATATACAAATGGTGGAAGGAGAGGAGTTGGTGGCGGGAGGTGAGTTCGGCAGACATAATGATATGCACGATTGTATGACATATCTGAATCAGACCTTTACTGCTAGACCTGACATACATGACACACCTTTAGAGAATGTGGATGTAACTTTTTATACGGATGGGAGTTGTCATAGACAAACAGACACAGGTGAATTATGTACAGGTTATGCTGTTGTAAATGACACAGACATCATAGAAGCTAAACCTCTTGGTCCTCCTCACTCAGCCCAGGTGGCAGAGTTAGGAGCACTGACTAGAGCATGTGAACTGGCAGCAGGCAAATCTGATAACATTTACACTGACTCGAGGTACGCGTTCGGGGTGGTGCACGATTTTGGGGCTCTATGGCGTCTGAGAAATTTTATGACAGCAGCAGGCACACCAGTTTCACATTCCCGACACATAAAACATCTTTTAGAAGCAATCCAACTGCCCAAAGCGGTGGCAGTAATTAAATGCAAAGCCCATACATGTGAGGATGACCCGGTGTCACTGGGCAACAACAGAGCTGATGAAGCTGCAAAATGGGCAGCAGGGTTAAAAATGTTTTCTCCAACTGAAACAATTATGTCATTTCAAACAATTGATATGCTGAAATTAATTGAGATGCAAAATTTGTGTTCAATTCAGGAAAAATCCATTTGGAAGTCCAAGGGATGTGGGCAAGAGTCCTCTGAGCTCTGGAGGGACGGACATGGTAAGCCAGTAGCCCCCAAGGCATATTACCCCAGCCTGGCTGAGGCAGCACACGGCCTGACTCATCTGGGTAAACAGGGTATGTGCAAGTTGGTGAGGGCACACTGGTGCGCACCAGGTTTTTCTTCACAAGCAGAAAAGATAGCAATGTCCTGTCTGACCTGCTTGAGAAAGAACATAGGGAAAGCGATCCCTACCGAACCGTCCCACATTCCACCGACTGATGGACCTTTCCAGGTGATACAAATTGATTTCATCCAATTACCACCCTGCAGGAACCTTAAGTATGTATTAGTGTGCACAGACGTAATTTCTAACTGGGTTGAGGTCTACCCAGCGGCCACTAATACTGCTGCGTTTACTGCCAAGAAAATAGTTCAGGAATTTGTATGCAGGTACAGTATCCCTAAAATCATCGAGAGTGATAGGGGTACCCATTTCACAGGTGATGTTTTTCAAAATATGTGTAAGCTGATGGGTATCAATAGCCGACTTCATACCCCCTACCGACCGCAAGCCAATGCCAAGGTAGAGAGGATGAACGGGACTATTAAAAATAAGCTAAGTAAAATCATGACAGAGACTGGACTAGGATGGCCAGAAGCGTTACCTTTGATCCTACATAGCATAAGGACCACTCCTAGACCTCCTCTAAATCTGTCCCCATTTGAAATATTGTTCGGTAGACAACCTCATTTGATTATAAGTCCACAGGAAAACCTGAAGGGTAACAACGAGGTAACTGTAAAGTATCTTATATCAATGAGTAAGCAGTTAAAGCAACAGCAGCAGAAACTGAAATAGTTGTCTATTGATATGCCTGAAACTAACTGTCATGATGTTGAACCAGGAGAATATGTAATGATCAGAAATTTCTTGCGTTCAGGTTGTTTGACTGATCGGTGGGAGGGTCCATACCAGGTGCTGCTGACGAGTACTACATCTTTGAAGATGGCCGAGAGAGATACCTGGGTCCATTCCACTCACTGCAAAAAGGTCAATCAACCGGTGGAGAAACAAGTTGGAGACAAAGCTGATAGCGTGGACCTGTCGATCGCAAGCTTGTTCCGGGAGGATTGAACAGGTTGTAGTGAGATACCTGAACTGAGAGAAATTTGCAGATCTTGTTGTGACAATGGACAGGCCTGCTGTGTTCATTTTCATATTCTCTTTTAGAGTGTTCACCATCCTGGTCAGTTCGGGGATATCCAGTGTCTGTGATGGGGGACCGATTGAGGAAACGGGAGCTGATGGCAGTGCTGATGGAGTGGAGTCAGGAGGAGTGCAATGCCAATCAGGGGAGTGTCTGACCAATCTTAGTACTGTTATTGTTAAGAGAGCTGTCATTCCGGATACTCGGGGAAGGTGTGGAGGTTTATCGTCTGAAGATTCCTGTATTTGTGAGCTTTGTGGGTCCCTAGTTGATGAGAACTGTATCCAACGGTGCCAACCTAAATATAATCCGTACTGGGGTGGGTATCCTCTAGAGGATTATCATAGCATGGTAGGCAAAGTGTTAAATCAAACTGATTGCTGGGTGTGTTCACATGTGCCACAGGGACAGCATAACGTAGGGTTGGTGCCATTTCCGCTGAATATCATGGAAATTTCAGAATTGCAAAAAGGGAAAACATTGGATGGAAAATTTCTCTCATCCAAACCACCTCATTTCAAACTCCATCAATTCCAAGTAGACAGATCACTTTTGTGCTTAAACATAACCAACCCCAATAGACCCTGGAGTTGGGAAGTGACGGGGAATAATCAGACGATAACCTTCTCACAAAGAGCTGATAATGAGTCCATAAACCATGATCTGTTACGCTCCATTAAGTCTGGTGGGAAACATTTTAGGTATCGGTATACATTGAGTTCCACCAAAAAAATAATTGGTAAGGTGCCAAATGGTTATTGTGCTAAAATAATACAGCCAGAAACTTGCATGTACCAGATGGAAGAACCAGAAATAGGATTGTTTGCAAGGGAAATGTGCTTAATGATAATGATGCATACCATTCCTTATGTTCTCCCTGATAATGTATATTTCATCTGTGGAAGAAAAGCGTATAAATGGCTCTCCCCGAGTTCCGAAGGTTTGTGTTACCTGGGAAGAGTAGTCCCAGAAGTTATGACCCTTACACATGTTGAATTGCTGGGTATACATAAAAACACACCGTCACCATATCTTCACACACAATATGAACACAGAGGCAAAAGAAATATGGTACCTGGTGACGTACATAAAGCCACTCAGTTAATTAGTGAGACAACTGGCTTTCAAGTTCTAGTCGCATTGGATCCCACCAGGATCGCTCGTGGTACATTACATTTTAGATATATCCAGGAACTTGCTAAATTGATAGATAATATCACCGAGATGTACGATGACACATTCAGGTATACAGGGAGAGATTTGCAAACGTACAAAAAATAATTAGTGCAACACAGGCTAGTGCTGAATTATTTAACTGCTGTTACTGGAGGGCATTGCGTAACATTAGCCACCCAATTTGGAGTAAAATGTTGCACCTATGTCACCAATAATACCAGCGACCCCAAGGAGGTGTTAGACCGAAAGATGGATGAAATTCTGCAGCTAAAATGGGAGTTTCGTAAGAACCATAACGCTTCAGTGGCTGAAGTAGGGGAGAAGATAGAAGGATGGGTTTCATGGCTGAACCCAGTGAAATGGTTCTCAGGTCTAGGGGAATGGGTCCAGGAAGTGATCGCCAGCATAGGCAAATTCTTAATCCTTATACTGATTGTCATCATAATAATTGGCATATGCGTCCAGTGTGTTCCTATTGTGTTGAAGTGTGGAAAATGTAAAAACAGAGTAAAACGTACGAATGAAACTATGATGGTGGTCAGTAATGACAATATATATACCGAGGTATATATAGAACTGCATTACAACCCTGAACTAGGAAATACTATCGTTTGATGTATTATATTTAGACATGCATAGAATGTATTATTGAAATGTTATTTATAAAACACCTCAGATAATGTAAAGTCTCAATTCCCCTTCAAGACTGCTTTTATAAGACTGGTGCATTCCCACACTTTTCACATGATCTTCCAAGATCCGCGGTGTGCGTATAATAGTAGTTTTATGTCCCCACCCAGAGACACATTATTGATGGATTAAGAACCACCTTGTGCCATCCCATAATAACACTAAATATGTAAATGTAAGCCTAAATTAAATTCTAATAGCAGATTGTGATAGCATGTTGTTTGCTGTGAAAGGGTGGACTGTCGAAGCTGAATAATTGGCTGAGACAAGTTCAGTTTAAAATTTAATCGTGATGACGCCATCTTGCGACTGGCCGCAAGACGCCATCTTGAAAATGAGATAGCAAGACGCCATTTTGCGAATGGCCGCCTAAGCGCCATTTTAAATAAATTCACATTTTAGTACATGTGGCGATAATACTATTAGCACCATGCAATTGCATCTTACACCATTTCTCATACACACATTAATACACACAATTGCACTGTTAACTAGTCGCATATTAGCGAATGCATAGGACTTTGTATGAAACCGCTGTTTTATTAGCTTTATGCGCACGCATCTGCCCCAAGTTAACTAGCATCCTTATATCAAACCCCGAATACTCACACATTACATATTCACACATAAGGTTTAATAAGCTTTAAAGTATATGATTTAAGTTGGTTCAGTTAGTTTAAATGCTGAGAAATAAACATATTTGATAACTAAGGTTTTATACATGCTAAACAAGTCGTGTTTGGTTTCGTACTGATGCGTACTCTTTTTACTGTATTCCAGTGTTATCGGTGGGGAGATCGCATCATGCATTCTCGAGTTATGGATCGCAGAGCCTACAAGCAACAAAATGTATAATTCATGAACAACTGTTAGGATGTTGCAGGGGTGGGAAGGGAAAGATTCCCAGCTGTTAGAGGCAGGGAGAGTCTGTTTGAACCAGCCTGTTAAATGCTCTGTAACAGATGCTTCTCCCCTGGGAACCAATGACATCAGCAACAAACTTCTCTATTGTCCTGTTTATTCTGGGGGGGTATAAAAATGTGTGCTCAAACGCTGGCTTCTGAGTCTTCGTGCTGAATGCTGAATGATGAGGGGTCTCTGGCTGATGCCTATCTTTGGGTCCGGAAGCGCTGCGTATGTATACTGTACTTGGGTCTGTATAATTCCTTTTGCGCCTAAATTGTGTCTGGATCAATTCCGTGTAACTGTCTGAACTTTTACTTGAATAATACTTGTGCTTTGGAACCACAGATTCCAGGTCTAAGTGTCTTTATTTACTGTATGACTGCGTACGCAAATTAGCGTCATCCTTAGAGGTTTATAGGAAGGATTTTAGAAGGTACAGGCAGGGGTATATAGAGGTTCTGATCCAGTATCGTCAGAGGTGAGCAGGATGGGGAGATAATACCACTGGAAATCGCAGTCTGTAGGGAATTGGTGTAACTAAAATGGTGCCCCCCCTCCTTGCAAATCGTGGAATTTTTCCAAAACAGGGGTGGGGCCTAATGACATAAGTGCCCAGGCAATCCCCCACCCCCCCAAGTAGCCAGTTGCATCTCCTCTTTAGGCTACTCCCAAAAAGGATATAAAAAAATTAAAATAGGGAAGTATGTGCGGAACTGATAATTCTTTGGCTATATTGTTGTTCATATTTTTAGACTTTGTGCTTTGAATTTCCCAAACGTGTTATTATTTCTTCTCCTATTGCTTACCACACCTATTTTACCTATGTACAGTATGTGTAGTGTGCCCAAGATGGCTGCCTCCCCTGGTACTTTCATGGGTGGAATAAACAATCTGCGGAACTGATGATTTCATGGGTATCTTGTTAATAGTACTTTTTATTTATTCTTTCTGCATACCTGTGATGACACAATGTTGACTCCAGGGGTGTTTCTAGAGAGGAGGGGGCCCCCTCCTCTCCGTCCGGCTGCCGGCTGTGCTCTGAACGGTGCGCGGCTAGCGCAGCACCAATAGACTCTGGGCACTAGAGTGTGCCCAGAGTCTATACCGCATGCGCAGGTCACCGGGAAAATGTACTGTGCATGCGCAAATAACGGTAAAATGGCCACGGCGGGCCAGTTTCCAGCCGTTTTTTACAGGCGCAGACACTGTAGCCGACGTGGGACTCCGGAAAGGTAAGTTTTATGGGTGCAGGGTGTGCGGTGCGGGCCCCCCTGGACCCAAGGGCCCGTGTGCCCCGCGCACCGTGCACCCATTATAAATACACCCCTGGTTGACTCTCACTTTGCTCAGCTTGCACCCAGGGGTACCCAGAATGGGGGCAGTGGGTACTACGGCCCTGCCTCCACCCTATGCCATACAGTATTAAAAAAAACACACATTTTTACTGTCCTAGCCCTGGTCCTACCCACGGACTCAACTAATTGAAGACTGTTAATATAATGTTGCGTCCCATACGCAGTGTTACCAGTATAGGTACTGTCATGGGCAAGGCCATTTGTGTTCTGTTCCGTGAGACCTGTCTATTGCCATTGTGTATATTTCATGTAATTGGGGACCTGATACAGAGTTGTACACAAGATGCAATGGTCGGCGTACATGGTGGGTGGACCGGACATGTGTCGGAGCCGCAGTGAGCATGTGCTGTGATGCAGTCGCAGCTCCGGTCACGGTGCAGGAGAAGCCACAGCCTGATTGACAGGCGGCAGCCGTTTGAGGGGGGCAGAGACTGCCTGCTTCCCAGAAAACGCTGGCCCTGGAAGTGTGAACGTCACAGCCATCCTGAGGCTGCAACTGGGAATACGCCAGTGTTTACGCCAGTGATCCAAAGGCTGCATCTGGGAATACAACAACGGATCAGAGGAGCCAGCTGGAGGTGTCTACTTACACAAGATGTCTATTAACACAAGACGCCTCCTGCAGCACTAGTATAATTAACGCAGTAGCGGCTACGACGATTTTTGCGGATGCTAGTGCTTTACGCACAACTCAGAATCAGGCTCTAAATTCCTGTTATGTTTTATATTATTATCACTGGTTAATATTGTATTAGATTGTGTTATTTATTATGATTATATTGTAAATGTTGGCAGATGTACAGATGTAATCTAAACGGGTTCCGGACTGGAGATAGACAGTAATTAGATAGACAATGTCTAGGTAGACACCAGATGTCGAACTTTTGTGTGTCGAACTTTTGTCCCTATCAAACTTTTGTCTGTCTAGCATCTGGTGTCTTCCTAGACATTGTCTATCTAATTATTGTCTATCTCTTATACCACATCCAATCTAAACCCAGTCGTCATGGAAAGCAGGCGTTGGCATGAGTAGCTATCCTTGCCTTTCAGAGTCTATTGTCTAATTAGGCCAAACAATACTGCTACAGGAGTGTGTTTACTGTCCCTAAGCAATGCCATACAGAGATACTGTAAGTAAATTAGCAAATTGACTCATCATTGTTAGTCAGAAGATCCACAGATATCCCCCATTCTTTGCCATATTGACTTAAGGAATGAATAGTATGCTAGTTTGTATTTTGCCATTGTTATCTCCTTCCAGTTAAATAATTCTAGTGATAGGCTGTGAGAGCACCGATGACAGTAGGTATACCAGGTACAGAAAGTGTGGAGCCTTCTCAGCAGGGGATGCTCAGAAGAAATGGGGCTGAAACAGGGGCGTTTGTAGAGAGGAGAGGGCCCATGTGCAGTCTCCCCGACACGGGCCCCCTCCTCTCTGTCCGGCAGCCGGCGGCGCACTGAGCTGTGTGCGGCCAGCGCCGAAGTTATAGACTCTGGGCACTAGAGTGCGCCTACAGTCTATAGAGTATGCGCTGGTCACCGAGAAAATGGCCGCGGCAGCCATTTTCCCTGTACTGCACATGTGCAAATGACGGGAAAATGGCCGTGGTGGCCATTTTCTAGTCGGTTTTACAGCGCCGGACCCCCGCGCCGACGTGGGACTCCGGAGAGGTAAGTAATACTATGGGTAGAAGGTGTGCGGTGTGGAGCCCCCCTGGACCCAGGAGCCCGTGTTCCCCGCACACCCTGTCCCCATTATAGATACACCCCTGGGCTGAAACTTACACAATGTGTAGCCCCTGAAAGGTTTAAAAACTGCAGCCCAGGTCTAGAGAGGGTTGTTGGACTCCTGGGGGGTAGATTTACTAAAGTATGCCTTACCACGCACAATAAGACTTACCTCTAGTCTTCAATCCTTCAAGCATTCCCTGAAAACTCACCTCTTCAGACAAGCTTATCAGATTCCGGAACCGACCACATAACCTTCATAGCTTCCATGTCTTATTACATCCCCTCTTACAGTCCACACATAACCTCACATATTGTCTTTCTTTCACATACTCCTGACATTTTGCCGACATTCCTGTGTGACTGGATCACGCAGCCAACTAACAAACTCTGCATTCTGGCTGGACCAAATTGCAATATACAGCACCTATCCTTGTGTATTAATGCCTATTTCCCTATAGATTGTAATCTTGCAAGCAGGGCCCTCTTACCCCTATGTCTGTCTGTTATTATCCTGTTTTGTTCTATAAATGTTTCCAATTGTAAAGCGCAACGGAATATGCTGCGCTATATAAGAAACTTAATAAATAAATAAGTACGGGTTTATAGAAGTGGAGATGTTGCTCATAGTAACCAATCAGATTCTACTTATCACTTATTTAGCACCTTCTAGAAGATAATAGGTACAATCTGATTGGTTGCTATGGGCAACACCTCCACGTCTATAAACTCGCACAGTAAATCTACCTTCTGGAGTGCAGAACTGTTATGGTGCGATTTAGTGTTTTCAGTGATAAACCCGTGAGTTTGAATATCAGGGATTTACTAAAGGGCAACTCGCATGGATTTTGCATATCAAACACAACTGCACATTCCATTTCATGGCGTGTCCTTGGTTTCGTACTGTAAGTCACTGCTTTCTTGTTCGCTCACTTGTTCATGTATTTTGTAAGGCGCTGCAGTACCCATGTGTTACCATATAAATATAGGATAATGATAAAAATATTGTATGCATAACATTGACATCAATGCAAATCACAAATTTACTAATATTTGTGTTTGCCAACACGAGCGAGCACCCAAACCGCAATGCAATGCACAAAATGAAAAGACAACCAAATCAGTGGCGTGTTTGCATGTGCAAAGCATTTCAATTAGGACCATCTTAGTCATGATGCTTATAATAGGCACCCAATTCAGCTGTAGCACTGCCTGTATTTTCAACTATGGCTGAAGCAGGCTTTTCTGTCCTGTGGGCACAGGCTGCTCTTTTATGTGGATTGCACCAGTTGGGGGCCCAGGGGCAGGAATCGAAACACAGGAACCAGCAGGTAAAGATGCTGCAGAGCATACGTTCTTCCGTGGGCGGTTAAATCTCAACGCAGTGTCTGATGACGAGGTCATCCAGATATTCCGCCTCATGCCGCAACAACTTAATGAACCTGTATGACCTCGTTAAAACTCTGGGCCTGATTCAGAGCCGGACGCTATTTGCGCTCGCTCGTTCAGAAAAAGGGGCCGGCTATTTAAATTGAGTGCTCGCTCTTTGTGGTATGTTGACGCCTCTATGTCTGAGCGAGCGAACGAAACATGCGCTCGCTATTTTGTAAAGACGCCCCCTGGCCGTTCGCATCATACGTAATCTCTGCTATTTATTAGATTAATCGAGTACATTGGAAGGCGTCTGAACTGCTCGCAGTGCTTGTGGTAGGATTTTCCTACCGCAATCATGTGAACAGTTCAGGCTAAGAGACAACCAAGTGACGTGGTCGATTACGCTGCTTTGTTAATTATGCACATCCTTAAAACGCCCGTTTTGACCGTTTGGCACGCCTGCTTTCGGATCTCCACTCCCCGTTTTCAAGCACCTTCCCCTGTTACCACCCACAAACGCCTCATCCTGTTACTCAAATTAGCAGGCACTCGCTATTTTGCGAACACACGATTTCTGACCGCATTGACTGGCTGGCGCATGCGCATTACGACCCATACGCATGCGCAGATGTGCGAACATCGCTCGGAGCGAACGAGCGGCCGCTTACGAGCGGCTCTGAATCAGGCCCTCTGTACAAGCCTACACAAACTGCTGTCAGCGATAGAGAGGGTGGTTGGCATATCGCAAGCCACGGACAGCCGCTCGCGAGTGGGTCTGAATCAGGCCCTAAGAGTGGACACAGAAATATAAGGTTTTTTGTGTGTTTTTTAATGGGATAAAGAGTGACTTGTTTTTGTGAGAAGATTCATTTTTCCATAACAACGGAATTTTGGGCTGATTAAAGAAATAGTAAAGATTTTTTCCCTACATTGAAGGACAGATACATTTTTGTTTCCAGTCTGGATGTATAATTTTGGAACTAGGAAGGAAAGAATGTAACAAAGGATTAGAAGACTGATACTAACTGTTCTTGGTGGAGTGCTTTCTTGTGAAGCTTTTTCTTTTGTGAAAAATTTCTTTACATATATAAGAGTTTAAGCTGAATATAAATACAACAGCGCTATCATAGTGCCCCCTAAAAAAAATGTTTACACACACATTAGGTCCACATTTACCTGAACAGATACCATGGGCATTATATGAACATGCAGGTGGTTTGTGATGCAAAACAAAGAATCATGAGTGTTGTGCGCTACCTTGCTCATATCTTGATGCCTTTATCCTCAGTCAGTCATCCCTCTATGGTAAGTTCGAGGCAGGACAAATGCTGGAAGGATGGTTGCTGGACAAGTACACATTGCTGTGGTTACATCATCACAATATACACCTATAAAATCTGTCATGTTAAGCTTCAACTGCATATTTTGCTTTAGTCTTACAGGGGATTCATAGTATGACTGTTTCTCTTGGCTACTGACTCCATTGTCACTTCCTGAGTGCTGCAGTGTGCAAGTATAATGACCAATAGATCCATGATTGGACGTATATTTGGACTATTAAGATCTAAATTCAGCTGTCTTGATAAATCTGGTGGGATTTGCTGTATTTGCTTGATAAAATCTCTGACATTGTGCTCAGCTGCTGTCTATTGCATAATCTATGCTTGCAAAATCCTCCCCTGCTAGAATACACGATGAGCAGGCAGTACTATTTGTTACATCTGGTGACTCTGAACACAGAAAGTGGGAGGCAGATTAGGGATTCAGTAATTTCCAACTATTTCACCTGTAAATATATTACACAAAAATGGTAAACATTTGGCTTTGTATGTGCTCAAAGTTATTGAGCATCCTCAAAACACAATGGGGGTCATTCAGACCCGGTCGTTAGCACTGATGCACTCGGACCGGGTTGATGGCCCCCCCACAGAGCATGCGCATGACGGCGCCGTCGTGCGCATGCGAGACCCGCTACGACCGACAGCGCCGGTCGTAGCGGGTCTCGATCCAAAGGGGGCGAGCTGTCGATATTGATTGACAGCTCGCCCCGTTTGGAAGGCGGGCGGGGGGGGGGGGTGGCAGCCCAAACGGAGGCGTTCCCATGGGAACGCCTACCGTTTGGGGGCGGCCCCACTGACATCAGTAGTGATGTCAGTGGAGAGCTTCCGGCTCAGACAGAGCCGAAAGCTCTCCGGGGCTTACGACAAGGGGGACCCTACCCTAGGGTCCCGTCGTAAGCCCCGATGGTCGCGATGGTCTTGACCATCACCTTAGGCGGTCGTAAGGATGTGGGTGTTAACCCACAGCCTTACCACCGCAAAAGACGTCTTGAAAATTCAAGACGTCCTCTCCTCATTCAGACCGACCGCACGCTCTGTGCGACCGCCTCTGAATGAAGTCCAATATCTCCAAACCTGACCCTTTCCAGTATGAACCAAATTATCTGTTTCCGGTCTTCACTCTAAAATAATGTTTCATGTCACCTGGAGTGAACTATTTAACCAAATATTTCACCACAGGTCATGTCCAGCAAAAATGAAGATGGAAGTCCAGGTGCAGAGGATTTGCCTCTCCTAGAATGTCTCATATTGGGAGGTGTGAAAGAGTGTTTCAAATCAGAATCATTTCAACTACTAAACTCCATTAATTTGTCATTTCCCTTTTTCTAATCTATTTTTGTTGGCTATGTGTTTTAAAGAGAATCAAACACAACAGCCTAGAATGTCTCAAACGGTATACGTTTAAGAAGCCGACGGCCGCAATACCGACCGCCGGCTTCCCAACTGCACAATCCTGGCTAGGGTTACATGACAGGCATCTAAATTCTAGACACCTGTCATTACCCCTGCGCCGGGAGACTGGCACCCGGCATCCCGATCTAAGGGATCCCGGGCGCCGCGAGTGGACAGCCGCGGAGGGGGGGTTAGGTTAAGGGCTCCGGGGGGGGACTTGGGGTTAGGCACCCCTCCGGGAGGGTTAGGCTAGGGGAAGGGGGGGTTAGGCACCCCCGGGGGGAGGTTAGGGTTAGGCACCCCTTAGGGAGGGTTAGGGGGGTAGGTTAGTTAGTACTTACCTGGGGACGATCGGGATTTCCAGCGCTGTCGAGCTGCTGCTGCTGGGATCTCTTCCTCTGTCGGCCTGACGCTGCCGGGATTCGAACTGCCGGCCATGTGGCCGGCGGTATTACATACCGATTCCGTCTCAAACATGGTCAACTACCAGACTTTTACCTGACCTCTCTTTGTGCTGCATATCATGTTTATTGGCATGTCACCAGAAATTCAACATGTGTGTTCTATGTTTTTGGACCTACGTGACTGTATTTTGCTCACACATTCTTTGACCAATATGTCTGTGTTTCAAATCACTATTAGCATATTCATTAATCTAACTCAATTAACCCTTCTTTTAAAGTCCCTTCCAATCAATTATTTGGATACAAACAGGTTTATAAAGTGTATCTTAAAAGCTAATAAAAACAAACATGTTTTTATTACATGGGTGCATACGGAATGTCTTACAATATATTGTCCTAACACATAATGGAACGATAAATCATACAGATCGTGCAGTGTGTACACCCAGCTACGCATGCACAATGGTCGTTCACCGTATGATCCCATCTGCCGTGCCGCTCAGCCGACGGGACGATGCAATGAACATCCCGTGCTGTTACATGCAGCATGTAACAATATTTTGCACCATTGCACGCCGGAGCAATGGTTTATCGTTACATCGGCTGGGTCCCACCTGATATAGTGTGTACCAGCGGCGGCTCCTACCGGGGCTGCCGCCGCTGAAGACGACAGGGTCACTCACCGGCACCTGCCTCCTAATGGCTGGGTCCCGCCGCCTGCGCAATCGATCTGTCAGGCGCCGGGACCGGCACATGCGCACTAGCCCCTAGGAGCCGGTTAGGGCTGGCGGAAAGGCAGAGTAGCGGCTTCCTCCTGGAATTCGCTCTCTGCAATTAGTCCAGGAATGATGATGTTCGTCCATGCAAGATGACGTTTTGCCTCTTTCTGAGTTCCGTTTTTTTGGAGGGAAAAATCCGAACTCCACGTGCAAACTCAAACCTATCCGAGCCTGCACATCCCTAATATAAATAAACATTACTATATTATTATTGTTATTGATATGAATTTGAACTGGGGTTTCAGTGTTGAGCAGCAGATGGTGTAACGGTTAGCATTACTGCCTCACAGCACTGAGGTCATGGGTTCACTTCCCACTACGGGCCTGTGTGGAGTTTGTATATTCTCCCTGTGCTTGCGTGGGTTTCCTTGGGGTACTCCGGTTTCCTCCCACACTCCAAAAATATACTGGCAGGTTAATTGGCTACCGACAAAAATTAACCCTAGTGTGTGTGTGTACGCATGTGGTAGAGAATATAGAGTGTAAGCTCCACTGAATTTCCAAATATTCTATGTAAAGCGCTGCAGAATATGTGTGCGCTGTATAAATCACTGATAATAAATAAATACATTTAGTATATTTTAATATATGCCGGGCAGAGGGACTTCTGTGTTTAACACCCAGAAGTCACTCTGGCGTCCTTCTGCGCATGCGCAGAAGGACGCGGGCTGCGGGGGTTAATGGGAGGGTGTCCGATCGGATCCATCCCAGCCTGGAGCGTCCCGATAAGAGGCCCATAGGCTTCTATTGGGTAACGTCACCTTCATTACAGAGTCACAGGCTGTAAGCGTTTCGGAGTGGTGATGGGGGAGTGGTTGGGGAAACACAGGCATGTCTGTGCCCGTTTGAACGCCGTTGCATGGGCGTGCATATATTAGCCACTTCAAGTGGCGTTACCCATTGTAGTACAGTTAGGGAATGCAGTAAAACCCCCGAAAACTGCATTTTCGGGGGCTTTACCGCATTTTTCCCATTAGTACATCCCGGCCTAACTCATTTACCACTTTAAAACGTGGGGACCGGCAATGGCTGCAGACAGGACACTGTCACACTACTGATAGGCCTTTGTTGATGGAACGGAGAGAAGGTGAGACACATAAAACACCGACCAGTCACTGCGAAAATGAGCTGTTGTCAACCAAAACTGTCCTTTACTATTTATTCCAACAGTACCTCCTTTCCTGTCTCCAAAAATTCTTATCCATCCTTTTCCAATGCACTGAGATGCATTTTGCCCTTACGAGGCCTTGACCTAAGGTTGTGGCATGTGACCGTGGCCAAAGTGGGCTAAGCATATGTATGCATATTGGGGTAGATGTTTGAAGTAGTGAAAGGTGGAGAAATGTGCCAGTGGTTACCCATAGCAACCAATCAGCTTCTACCTATCATTTTATAGAATGCACTCTACAAATGCTACCTCAAAGCTGATTGGTTGCTATGGGCAACTTCTCCACTGGCACACTTCTACACTGTTTTCACTGCTTCATACATCAATCCAAATATGGGTTCCATGTTAGGAAACAGATCATTTACAGTCTAAAATGCAAACTGATGATAATGATATTTGGTGACTGCTTCTGATTGGCTTCCGACTTATGCTAATACTAATGTGTCTATGGGCCTGATTCACTACAGCTGCGATTACGTATGCAGGTTTGCTGCGAAAATATGCTAATGACTGCAATCACAAAGCCAGTACAGAGACACCCAAACCCAGCACATAGACGCCCACTATCGCTTTCACACATCCGTAATGCCTTACAGTCCTTCGTATACATCGGGAACATCGAGTAACATCGGCCCCTCACGCACAATTACGGCAGGTCTGACCTTACTCAGAAAGTGCTAACCTCGTAGCACACAGTGAGTACTCATGCTGCGTATGCCGTCGCAGTGGCTAACTTATGCACGCCCATGCTACGACGTTCAAATGGACAGGCACGCCTGCATTTCCCGGGCCACTCCCCCATCACCACCCCCGAAACGCTCACAGCCTGTTACTCTGTGATGGCTTTCTTTCGCTCGATAAGTAGGTGCAACCAGGGGATCGGTATGAAAGCCGACAGGAGAAGTCCGACAGTAGGAGATCCTGACGCCAGCTGGTAAGTACCCTAATAAGTTTAGCAAAGGGCAGCTCTCCCCATAAGACCTGTCTTTCGCAGTTCTGGGATTTCTGGGTATATGACACGAGAGTCCACCTGCACATGCGCGGTCATCGTCCAATCATGCACAGGGTTCATGAACAAGGCATTTTCTGAGGTTTTACCACATTTTTAGCCGTGATGCATCCCGTCCATGAATACTTTCATTTTGTCTTTGCGTCTTGTTTTAATTTTCTTTTGCATGGTAAATGCGACTTTACTAATTATTTATGACACTGTCAAGAAAAAAGAAGCATGTCTGGTGAAATCCCCCCTCCTCTGCGCTGTATTCACTGTCTTACCGATGCGATGGGTATGTGCGGGTAACGTAGGCACATGTGCAGAACAGCATCACCCGGTGACGGTCTCTGCGCTTTCGCCTGAGTTTTGGCTGACAGCTGTATAATGCACAGACCCCATATAATATTGTCCCTGACTAGTAGTGTTTTAGTATACACTGCAGCTTACTGTATACCTGAATCTATACAATGACATACTGTATTTTATGCAGATGTTTCCTAATTACTTCTGTGTATGTAGAGCCTGTGATATGTTTTTAATATGTTTCTATGCAGAAAGATTTTTGCTTGAAGTATCTGTAATCATTAACAGATTATTTGATTTGTGTAACCTTTGCCCCTATATTTCTATCATAAGTGTCTCTCCTATCCATAGACCTCATGTCTTGTCATCAGTGCCTCTGTCTGAGCTCTACTATTCTCATAGGGGATGTAGTTAGTATGCCAGCGGAGGGATGCCGCTGGAAGCCTGACCCGGGGCCAGGGGTGTATCTTCCTATTGGCCAGGATGGCACTCGCCAGGTGTGCCGGCTGGTGGGGGGGGCACCATCGCCGTCTGGCAGTGCCACCCGCGGTCAGATTTGTCTGCCAAAAGTCTGTGCATCTGCTGGTCTCTCAGTCAGAAGCAACAGCGCCAGAAGACAATGGAGGGGAGGGGTGAGGGGGGGCGTTCGCAGCCCGTACAGCCACCAAGGTTTACTAACTGCCAATGGGGAGAGCACCAGTCCCTTACTTTGCCAGGGCCGATTGGACCCCTAGATGCACCTCTGTCCGGGACTAAAGATAGGTGTTGATATCCCGACGCCAGTCTAAATCCCGACCGGAATATTAACAGCTGTCATCCCGATCGAAGGTACACCGGTGTGTCTTAAAGTGCCCACACACATACCGATCTGCACACGATCCCACGATGTGTGCGATTTCCCCTGAACTCTCCCCCGGCAGCTCCCCGGCAGCTCCTACACACGATTTGGAGTAAAAAGCATAAGATCTATCGCGCTTCTTAACTTTTTTTTTTTTTTTTCCCCACTGCATTTTGTCCCAGATTGTCAGATCTGCCCTACTGCACAGCAGATGACGATGCGATGTGCGACCAGCGGGGACGCGCATTGCATCGCATCGTGAGTTAGGACTCACGATTTCCTCACGATTTGGCCATATTTTACACGATCTGTCGTAACGATTCGTCGGAATCGACCAGATCGTGTAAATTATCGCTGTGTGTGTCGGCACCTTTAGCTTTTAGCCCGGCTGGAGTTAGGTGTAGCCACTATAGCGGGGTTAGGCTTTGAAGGGGGGGTTAGGCACAACTGGGGGGGGGGGTTGGGCACTAAGGGGGGAAGGTTAGGTTTGGGCACTAACAGGGGTCAGGGTGCGGGGTGAGGAGGGTTATGGTGCAAGAAGGGAGGGTTAGGGGAGAACGGGGGAGGGTTTGTATACTTACCTGACCCGTCGGGATACCGAGCATCTGGATGCCGCTGTTGCATTTTGACAGAAGGCATCCTGACTGCCAGAATTTCATACCCAACCCTTCTCATAGACATCTACCTAAAACACATACCTATCATGTATGTGTGGCTATCATGTGTAACCGCACACCAATCAGGGACACCATGCAGTATAATAACAAATACTGCACATAAGCACATGCTTACAAAAAAGCCATTTCCATGCATCATTTTACACTGACATGTGGAACTGGATTTTTGTAATGCTAATATTGATAGCCGTTATGCATGTGTATATGTGATTATTAGTATTATTCTGCAGTGTCATCTTTTACATCAACCTAGCTGCTGCCTAATCTATCGTTGTAGGCTGTCTGTCACATTGATTCCACTATCTCACTGTTGCCGGCTCCATCCCAGACCCCGGACACCCCCGCCCTGACATGTGCGCTGTCGGCCAGTGATGCTGTAGATGCCGGCTAGTGGCGGACTGCATCATTGTGCAGCCTGCAGCAGGGGGGGAGCAGGTGGAAAGTTCACCCTGCACTGCCGCTGCCCTGGAGAGATGGCGCTGCCTCCTCCTTGTCTTCCTGCTGCCTATGAATAAGCAGAACAGCAGAGCCAGGACTCTACAGCAGCAGCCAGTGGGGGCACAACCGGCACCAGGACCTGGAAGGCATGGTGGGGCCTGTGCATGCTATGATGCTGCAGATTTGTGGGTGAGGCACTGGTACCCACATACCTGCCTCCCACCTCATCTCTGCTCATCCCTCCCCATCTCTCTCGCTCCCTCTCCTCTCTCTGTCTCTCTCTCTCTCCCTCCCACTCTCTCAGTCCTCTCCCCTCCCCACCCATCTGTCCACCCAGTCTCACTCCCAGGACAAGGGGCTATGGCTGCTGAGGAAGTACTGCAGACTGTGGAGGATTACAAGGCTGAGATTGAGAGGCTGACCAAGGAGCTGAGTGAGACCACCCAGGAGAAGATACAGGCTGCAGAGTATGGGCTGGTGGTGCTGGAGGAGAAGCTCTCCTTGAAGCAGCAGTATGATGACCTGGAAGCTGAGTATGACACCCTCAAGCAGGAGCTGGAGCAACTCAAGGAGGTCAGTTCCTGCTGCTGGACCTGGTGGTGGTGGTGGTGATGCTGCCTTCTGTGAGGTGGGGTGGGGACCTCTGAGGGCTGTGGCCCAGGGATGAGGATGCTGAGGAGGGTGCAGGGTGTGACAGTGATGGATGACATTCCTAGGATGTGTGCTGCTGAGGATGTGTGGGTTACCTTCTGAGAGAAGACTCCTAGAGAGACCTCTGCAGGCTCATAGAGGTCTAATAAGTATAACCTGAGCAACTGTGATCCAGTGTGTGTGTTGGTCCTGAAGAGGATGCTGCTGTCAGAGTGTAACGTGACCTTATCCCTAGACAGGTGCAGGGACAGTACAGATGCTCTCAGTTCCCCCTCTATGCAGGGACAGTGCAGAGGGTCTCAGTCCCCCCTCTATGCAAGGACAGTGCAGAGGGTCTCAGTCCCCCCTCTCTATGCAGGGACAGTGCAGAGGGTCACAGTCCCCCCTCTCTATGCAGGGACAGTGCGGAGGGTCTCAGTCCCCTCTCTCTATGCAATGACAGTGGCTCTCACACTGGGTCCTATCAGTCTTCCCTCTCTCAGTTCCCCCTCTATGCACGGACAGAGGGTCTCATTCCCCCCTCTCTCCGCTCCCCCTCTATGCAGCGACAGTGGCTCTCAGACTGGGTCCTAGCATCAGTCTGCAGCTGTAGGAAGTGCTGGATGAGATCACACAACCATTGTTATGCTTTGGTGCCTTCACTTAGTCTAGTATTAGGCAATCAATGAGACAGGACTTGCAACAATAACAGCGCCCTCCCTCCCACTCTCACACGCATACATATGCATTACCTCCCATTGTCACCAGCTGTCCCGTATCAGGAACTAATGCATTAACTTTTGTATTATCACTGTGAAAAGTCACTAGTGCTGTAATCAACTCAGTATCTCTCTATCTATCTATCTCTATCTATCTAATAAACTCATATCTATCTATCTATCTATCTATCTATCTATCTATCTATCTATCTATCTATCTATCCATCTATCAAACTCATATCTATTTTATCTATCTATCTATCTATCTATCTATCTATCTATCTATCTATCTATCTATCCATCTCACATCTATCTATCTATCTATCTATCTATCTATGTCATATCTATCTATCTATCTATCTATCTATCTATCTATCAATCAAATAAACTCATATCTATCTATCTATTTATCTATCAATCTCATATCTATCTATCTCATATCTATCTATCTTATATCTATCTCATATCTATCTATCTATCTATGTCATATCTATCTATCTATCAATCAAATAAACTCATATCTATCTATCTATCTATCAATCTCATATCTATCTATCTCATATCTATCTATCTTATATCTATCTCATATATTTCTATCGATCTATCTATCTATCTATCTATCTATCTATCTATCTATCTTATACCTATCTCATATCTATCTGTCTGTCTATCAAACAAACTCATATCTATCTATCTATCTGTCTATCCATCTCACATCTATCTATCCATCTCACATCTATCTATCTATCTATCTATCTATCTATCTATGTCATATCTATCTATCTATCTATCTATCTATCTATGTATCTATCAAATAAACTCATATCTATCTATCTATCAAATAAACTCATATCTATCTATCTATCTATCTATCTATCTATCTATCTATCTATCTATCTATCTATCTATCTCATATCTATCTATCTTATATCTATCTATCTATCTATCTATCTATCTTATACCTATCTCATATCTATCTATCTGTCTATCAAACAAACTCATTATCTATCTATCTATCTATCTATCTATCTATCTATCTATCTATCTATCTATCTATCTATCTATCCATCCCTATCAGGAGTCTAATGCTAAGATTGGCATTTATTCGCCATGAAGCCCTCTGGCAGAGGAAGGGTTCAGCTCCATCCCTGGTGCTGTGTGACAAAATGCCCATGACAATATTCCATGGCACAAGCCAGTGACACAGACAAGTGCTAGAGGAGGAGGCGGAAGGGATGTGTAGCTGCAGGCCTGGCCTGTCTGCTATTTGCACCGTCAGCTCCTGCACTGTCTACACTGCAGCCAGTCAGGATTTATCCCACATGCTTATCCATACATCTCCTGCTTAGCGTCTGTTACAGCAGCCGGGCACCGTTGGGTCGGACAAGGTTCCTAGAGCATGGCTCAGGCCTTGATTATTGGGCAGTGTATTTAATGCTGTTACTTTCTGTGTTGTGTTTATGTTACAGCAATAATGGTGCTAGTATGATGTTGCATTGTTATTTGTTAGAGCCTTTATGTTTGCATAATAGCACTTTTTATAGGCATGCACTTAGTATTACATTATTTGATGATCAGCATATGGCTGAGACTTGGGTTTTGGCTGAGGAGGCAGCAGGCTGTGCGCAATGAGGCTTGGAGGCTCCGACACTGGAAAAATAATTCTCTTCCCTTGCTTTTCCATAACATTTCATATTAACCCTGGCTGTTAGAACACAGCGACTGAGTAAACACAGTAATGTGCAGCTATTGTGTTGGCATTTTGTTGGAGTATTGGCGCAGTTGGGCATCCTTACTTTGGGTTCCGGATCACCCTGTCCAGCCGATGACCAACACTTATAACAAAATAATTTTGAATGTACTCAAACTTGACCATAATAATTACCCTTAAACTGTGATTAAACACTTTTTCCTTACACAGTCTAAAGGCCCTTACACATTAGAGAATTATGTTAACGATTTGGCCAATTCCAACGCATTAACGACAAACTGTTAAAATCATCCAGTGTGTATGCACTATATCGTGCATTGCGCGCTCCTATAATGTCGTCATCCGCATCACTTGATCTGTTGTACATGCAGCCCAATCAGGCGATGCCGCTGACGGTCCCATGCAGCGCTATGCAGCGTGGACCGGCATGTCGGGCACCGGATCGCCGAATGTGTACGGACCGCCCGATATGTCGGCCCGTCGGCAGGGGAGTCATGTGTTGCATCGCTGGGTACACTCGTCGTTTAGTGCATACCCAGCTTAACATGTAGATAAGAATAATATGTATTTAGCGTAATGGCGCATACACCTAGTCAGACTTGCTAGATCAACAATGAACGATTTGAACGATTTTACCACCGATCTCATTAACAATGAACGATATCTGACAGTATTTAAATGATGAAATCGTCCAAGTTGGACTGAAAACACAGACAACTTCAGATATCGTTATCTGACATGCGGACACGCACATCGTTGGTCGATGCATGCCAAACATGTCAACGATATGAACACTGTAACGATTTTTTCCATCGTTACCGTTCATATCGTCAAGAATATCTGACCGTGAGTACCCTCCATTACTGTCAGTATGATAAGAACACACATTGTGCAAAGTGATGTCCTGTCATTTTGCGCATTGTATACAGCCGATTATTTTCTCCACTTAATGACCGGATTTACAGCTCTGTATTGGTTCTCTTTCCAACTGTGTTATTTCCCAGCATGACTGGTGCAAAGAGTATAATGGATTTGGCTGGGACAGTGGGTAAACCGATCAGCAGGAGGTCACTCGTATCGTATCGTGTCTGTGGGATAACCAGGGACCTGCAATACAACACAGGTCACGGCTGTCAGGCTTAGTTCAAGACTCTTTTGGTTCCTGCTGACAGCACTGTTGGTAGGCCCAAATCATACATGCCTGCCCTCCCGGTTTTCGCGGGAGTTTCCCGATTTTTCGGGTAACCCCCCGCACCCCCGGAAGGGTAGGCATTCCCCCCACATTCTGCCCACTTCCTAGTGAAGTGGGCAGAATGAGGAGAATAACCGCGGCGATCGCGGGTCTCCGTGTAGGGGGCGAGGGCTTAAAACGTGTTCTACATGAATCACGTTATTTGGCCCCGCCCCTATGCAAATTATAGCCAATCGCGGTAATTTTACAGTGAGGGGGCGGGGCTTAATGGCGCGAATCGTCAGGCCCCGCCCCCCATTGCCTCTCTCCTGCTTCTCTTACCCGGGCTTCTCCCGGGAAGAGATCTTTAAAGGTAGGCAACTCTGGCCCAAATGTTGGGCCCCAGATGCGTTAAATGGCTGGTACAGAAATAATACCTAATGTAATACAGAAGTGGATGAAATATATATGTGAAACATAGCCTAATATCAAATGAGATAAGTGTGGTAGCTAAGACAAAACCTCTGGCGCTTAGAGGTTTTGTTTTACCTACCACACTTATATTTATCCTCTTTTCACGGTCGTTTGGGTGACCAAGGTTGACTTCACCTCTTGCAGCTATTCCCCATCTGCAACAGTGTCTATTTGTAATATTGTTAGTTGCTTATATCAAATAAAGGTTCAGAGTTCCACCTGTAGCACAACACTAGTGTAAAAATGTCACTTTGAAGTCCAATCTACTAACACTTTAGATTTGCCCAGTTTCATTTATATCTGAAGGAAATGAGAGAACATCAGGACTCGCTATATTATGTGCGTCTGAAAATCCATCGTCTTCCAATGGGAATTGCTAATGTTGGCACCACGCAGCCACTGGCATCTTGGCGCTCAATTCCAAGGGCCATCTTCAAATTTGACCGTCGGATAAATAGGTTTACTTGCACACATGAATAATTTGTTGGCGTTCACGGTTAGCATTTTTCCCCTACAAATCTACGGGGACATTCTCATAAATATGCAATAGCATAAAAGGTAAAGCGATGTACTTAGTACAAATTGCAGGAGTGGATGTACAAGAGAATAAATGAAAGGCATCTGAAGGTGGTTACTCCATTAACCCATTAATAGTCTATAACGTGAACAATGTGTTAATCGCTCTGTTATACAGCTATATGTGTTGGCTCTTATAAAGGATTATAGTGGTAATCTGCTAACTCTAACTCTGCATTTCATGCAGAATTTATAGCATCAGACAGTTCCTGGATGTAGGAGTGTGCATAGGTACTTGATCTCCTATAAGCCTTTAAGTCTGCTCTGTTTTCATCAACTCCGCATAATTTAAAGGAACAATCGCATAGACCTGTGAAAGGATTGTAACATGCCTCCCGTTAACAATTAACATGCAGTAACAGTGGTTTGCTAAACGTAACAGTTAGCACTCATGGGCAAATGATCAAACAAACATAAATAAAATACCTTTATATAGGCTTCCATTAGGATGAGAGTGGTAATGTACATGTTGATGTCTTGTGGCCATAACAAATCTATGGGGCTTATTTATTATTGAGATCTTCATTGTGACAATAAGTCTGACTTTTGTTTATCGCGGCAAAAAAAAAAGAAAATCAATTATCACCAGCATTTATGATAAAACATGGCCGGGGGAAGCTGATTGGGTGGTCCAGCTATACTGGCTCATGGCAATTATTGTAAGGAGCCAAATTGGATACCCCTGAAGCTAGGCCAAGTTTGGAGAATCCTCAATAGTGGGTCAAGGGACAAATTAAGAAGCAGGGAAGAGAAAGTTTGCAGCTCTGACGAGACCCTCTGTTTATAGTTAAATGACATCCTTTCAGGCCATAAATAAAAAGAGAAGTGGTTGGGGAACTGTAGAAAAGGAAACTAACCTAATAAAGGTCTAATGCTTTGTGTTGCAAAACAGAAAGTTAACGGAGCCGAAGCACAGTGTCAAACACTGTATTCTGCAATAGCGTTCCGAATGCCACGCACAGATGGATCACATGTCTCCCAGCCACGAGATCCGTCAGGAGGCTCGGCAAAATTGCTGAAAGGTGATTGGCCATCATTTTAGACAGAATTTTGAAGTCCACGTTCAATAACGTGATGGGTCTGTCTGTATGAACCCTGTAATTGGGGGTCTTTACCTGGCTTGGGTGCGATTCGTTAAATGTAGGATATTGGGGGGAAGATCTATATATTATCCGAAATAGCTCTTGCAAAGCCGGAAGACTATTATTGTGTAACAGCTTGTAATAATCACTGAACAAGCCATCTGGGCTCAGTGCTTTTTCGAGGGGTTAGGGCCTTTGATTACCTGGGAAAGTTCTTGTGTAGTGACATCACCCCTCATTATATCATGCTGAGATTGTGACAACTGGGAGAGACGGGCCGCCTGCATTATGTGTCTCTGAACAGACTGATCTATTGGGTGACCCGTGTATAAAAAAAAAGCTCACACCTCATGGAATAAATCCAATATTTGTTTAGAGGAGATGCATTCAGGATACCGACAGTCTAAATGCCGACCGTCGGCATCCCGACGGTCTAATCCTGGCAAGTGTCTAATGACCGGCGTTGAAATCCCGACGGCTGTCATTAGACCTATGCCGGGAGCCCGACACCTGGCTTACCGATGGGTAAGCCGGGCGCCGGGCGAGGACAGCAGCGGGGGGAAGGTGGGTTAGGTTAGGGGATCCCGGGGGGACTAAGATTAGGCACTCCCCCGGGAGGTTAGGGTTAGGCTAGGGGAAGGGGGTTTAGGGTTAGGCACCCGCGCGGGGAGGTTAGGGTTAGGCCCCCTCCCCGGGAGACTTAGGGTTAGGCTGCTGGGAAGGGGGGCTTAGGTTTAGGCACTTAGAGGGGGGTTAGGGTTAGGCACTTGGGGGGAGGTTAGGGTTAGGTACCCCTAAGGGAGGGTTAGGGTTAGGCACTTGGGGGGAGGTTAGGGTTAGGCACCCCTAATGGAGGGTTAGTGTTAGGAGTGGAAGTTAGATTAGTAAATGGAAAAAATACTCACCTGTTGGGATCTTCACCGCCGGGCTTCCAGGGTCGGGATTTGAGCCGCCGGCCATACTGATTCCATTTAGAGTCTGTATTAATTGTACTATTCAAGGGATGTTTAATGACCGCAAAAAAAATTTTATTCAAATTTTTAAAAATTTTTGTATTTTCCAAAACTGCTACAATAAGCGTCAAACTGAGCTTCTAGCACAGTGCACAAGTGTTACCATGGCAATTCCGGGTCACACATTCACGGAAAGGTACCCGACTGACAGGGAAAGCCTCTGCTTAAAGCTGCCAGGCTGTATCACCGGAGAGTTCGGCATCCGGTGTACGACGAAGCGATGTGTAACAGCTGCATGTAACAAGCACCGCATCGTTCATTGCAGGGCACGCAAACTAATGCACACACTGCACGATCCATACGATATATCGTTCCGATATACGTCAAAATAATATATTGTACGATATATCATATCGTACGATATATCTTATAGTGTGTACGCAGCTTAAGTTGTGTTGTTATAGTAGGTTGGCTGCACCTAGGTGTGGTTACTGATAGGAAGAACCTGTGTGCAGGAACATAGGGCCTGATTCAGAGGCGAACGCTCTGACCAGAGCGCTCGCTCTGAATCAGTGCCCTCCTCCATGAAAATGGAGCGTCCTCCTGGACGCTCGCATAGCTGTGGGTGACCACCCACAGCTTATGCGAGCGTCCATGATGATGGTCGCGATGGTCAAGACCATCGCGACCATCGGGCTTGCGACGGAGACCCTGCGGTAGGGTCTCCCTGCCGTAAGCCCTGGAGTGATTTTGGCTCTATCAGAGCCAAAATCACTCCCACTGACATCACTAGTGATGTCAGTGGGGCCGGCTTCAGACGGTAGGCATTCCCATGGAAACGCCTCCGTCTGGCAGCCACGCCCCCGGCACGCCCACCAAAGGGGGCATGCTGTCAATCAACATTGACAGCACGCCCCCTTTGGTGCGAGACCCGGAGCGTCGGACAGCCTGAGCTCCCTCCGTCGTGCGCATGCGCAGTGGGGCTACATCGACCCTCTTGTGAGCGTCCTGCGCTCGCAAGCGGGTCTGAATGACCCCCATAATTCTCTCACAAGTGTAACTGAAGTATCTTTAGCTAAATACAGCTTGTGAACCTATTACACAGGTCCGCCAAGGCATCGGTCAGGCCAATATACAGTACCAGAGAGGGGCGTGACCAAGACAAATGGTTCTGGTGTAGAGGGGACGTGGTCACACCATTTTGGGAGTGTGGTTTCACCTCACTGAAAGTAGCTGTCGCATATAAGGGCCAATGGAACACAGACCCTCTTACTATGTTAGAAAAGACATGCATGTTTGTACTTTGCCCTAGATATCCGCCTGTGTGTTATTGCAAGATTGTGCCAGAATGGCGTAACCACAATGATAATGTGCGCTAATAGTCTTACAAAACTTTGTCCCTCGAGGAATGGTCCAAAGTTCGCTTAGAGGGCCTGATTCAGCAAGGAACGCAGTTTCTTATACGCCCGCAATCGGCCGATTGTTGCGTTCTGCGTATGCATGGACTAGCCACTGCGATCGGGACTGCGATTTCAGAGGCTACGCAGACCCATGGCAGAGTGACTGACAGGAAGTGCCGTTTGTGGGTGGTGACGGGGGGGGGGCAGTGTGTTGGGACGGCGGTGTATGGATGTGCATAAATTAGCCACTGCGAATATCGTGCGCTGAAGTAAGCAATTCCTGAGTGAGGACTGACCTGCCTTAATTGGGTCCGATGTTACTCGATGTTACCGTTTGTTTAGCTATGCTGCCCAAGTATACAGATGTGAGTAAGGGGAAGAGGGCGTCTTTATGTCAGGCTGCGATCGCAATGCAAACATTTACACATCACCGATGATATTAGCAACTGCGCTGCGTGCATATAAGCAGAATAGCGATCCGTGCTGAATCAGGCACCTAATCAGATCAATTACAGGGATACAAATGCCTAATAGTCAAATATACTCTCTATTATCACGTCCTATTCTTTATCTCTCGACCAACGCAGAAATTAATGAAACATATCCAGTGTTCTACCCAGGCTGTTTTTGGCGGGTGCACCACCCGGCAAGAAACCGCCTACTACCCGGCACTTTGGGAACCTGTAAGTGGGGACAGTATCTGGGAGCTGTATAAAAAGGACCAGATCCTACAGACTTTGCAGTTTTTTCATAATCAGACGACTGGGCCTCTAATAAGAAGAGGAGACTTTATATATAAAATGTTATTTCAGATCATTAGAAGGAAAAGGTTTAAAACATTTTATTATTCCCACCCGGCTACTTCTTGATAGCAACCGGCTGGAAACATTTTCTGGGGAGAACACTGATATCTTAAATTCAGCAAAATGTCACATTGCATCCCACTGGAAATCCACCACCCCCCTGTCTATCTCAGCCACCATCAATGCTATATCATACTTGCCGACAAATCGCTTCATTGCTCCCCCTATTAGTAGTCCGGGGGGCAGGCGTCAGCCAGGAGGCTTGCCTGCCTTTCTGGGGGGCTGGGAGCGGCACCCGATATTCGGGAGGCTTCCCCAGGCCAAATTGGGAGGGGAGGCAAGCCTGCGCTATATGGACCACAGTCTGGAGGCCTTGGACAGACCACTTTGAGGCTGAACCCCCTTCAACCACCATACGGCTTTATTTCAATATAGTATTGTTTAAATCGCACCGGTGGTACGCGTTGGCTGGCACTCCTCCCTTCTCCTCGTTCCCCTTCCTTTCCTCCCCCCTCCCTAACTTCTCCTTATATCATACTTATTGCTGATTTAACTTTATTAATTCATCTGTGAATACTGTAACCTTAGGAGTGATCATCTAGCATTTACTTCCTTATTGTTAGGTGTCTTTTCATAGGTCTATTTATATCCGTTCTGTTATTTCTCATTTCTAACCTTATCTATACATGAAAATGTTTGCTATGTTCTCTAATCCATTGAAAAATGTAATAAACTAAACCTTCAAAAAAAGAAAAAGAAAATCGGGCTTTGCGGATGTACCTTGACGTTTTCTCACAGCGAATGCGCCAGAACCGAGGGTTCGCAAGTAAAGACGAGGCCTAGTTCAGTGTCATCTCCACTCCCATCTGTGGTGGCGTTCTCGTAGAAGCAAAATCCAGCTAGGGTAGGCTATACAGCAGAGTTCCCAAACTCGGTCCTCAAGGTTCCCCAACAGGTCAGGTGTTAGAGATAACCATGGTTGAGCACAGGTGGTTAAATCAAATTGACTGAGGTTCTAATTAAGTCACGTGTGCTCAACCATGGATATCTCTAAAACATGAACTGAAGGGGAGCCTGGAGGACCACGTTTGGGAACCTCTGCTATACAGAGTAGTGCGCACTCTAAAACACCCCCATTTTCATATGGGGTCTTTTCCACTAGGGTCTCTGGTCCAGGTATAGGACTGGTGCTAGCGTGCATTGATAACGTTGAAGGCTATGACACCAAGAGTACGGATAGGGGCAGCCCTGTCCTAGAGATACACCCTGCACACTGCAAATATATTTTATTTCTGTGCACACATGAGATTAAATCTTCACCAGCCCCTGTTTGTATACAAAGCGCTGTAACCATTTATATTATGTCAGTCTCATGTCTTTGAGTTCTGAAGCCACGCTGCACGAGCGCAGAGTCTTATTTTTTTGCATTCATTTGGATCTTTGGCACTTTGACCTCATTTATCGGTTATTGATTTGAATCCCTTTATCGCGTGCATGGGACTAGAGGGATAAATCCCAGTTAAGAGTTTAGCCTTGAGTTTCATGTAATGAATGTTTCCTACACCACATATTCTGGCAGATGTAACTAATATGGGGGAAGGCGACAACATCATGTTACCTTGACTGTAGGATGTTATGTCTTTCTGGTATTCTTCCCTTGGGAATGTTTGTATTTGCTGTGCCAGCTGAAGTTAATTACGTACTGCGCACATCACATTTCTTTGCGACAGTGCAAACCATCAGGTTTTTGAGGGGTGACGGAGAGATTCCTGACGCGTCCATCTATATTTCACTAGAGATCTGATCATTCGACCTTCTCAAACAGCTCAGCTGCCGAATTTCATTAGCTGCATTCAATCTGCTTCCTATAGATTGTAAGCTCACGTGACTAGAGCCTCGCCCTTATGCTTTCTCTACATAATCACACTGTATTTATGTATCTATGTGAATTTATTTACTTTAGTCTCCAGGGGGTCTATGTACTAAGCCTTGGAGAGAGATAAAGTGGACAGAGATAAAGTACCAACCGATCAGCTCCTAACCCATTTTTCAAATGCAGCCTACAGTGACCGTTAGGAGCTGATTGGTTGGTACTTTATCATTTTCCTTACTCTCCAAGGCTTAGTACATACCTCCCTATGTATCTTGTCAGTGTTACTCCCTTGTCGTATCACTTCTGTGGAACCCTTGCGGCTCCTTATAAATAAAAGACAATAATCCTGTGACAGACGTTCCCCCATATAAGTGAAATTATAGTTAATTTTTCGACCATTCCTTTATTGCTTAACCTTGACCAGCAGTTCCAGCTCCGATGTATGGGCCTGATTCACAGTTGTATGGTTGCAGGGAAGTGGCTGTGCAATGCCGTACAGCTAATATGCTAATGCTGGAGACATCTGCGGGAAAAAGACGCCTCCTGCCGGCATCGCAGATCTGAGTGCTGCGTCCTAAGGATCATCTACGGAAACCATGGCCCATCTACGGAACCCTGAGGTTACTCATATTGGCCCATGCAGCACTGTAGACCAGGCCAGGAAGTCTGCATCAGAAGACGCACACCCTGGCCGCGCCACTCCCAGAATATGGGGTCAGTGTGCCGCTGTCTTCCGGAGACTGGCAAAGCCTCCACCCCCAATTGGGCTCAGCCTGTCAATCAGGCTGCAGCTCAAGGGACACTGCGTGCGTCGACGCAGGACCCGTTCTGCATATGCGCAGGCGCCCCAACATCGGATTTGTATGCTAACCATTGGGGTTGCGTACAACACTGAATTAGGCCCTTTGGGGCAGATGCACTAAGCCTTGAGGAGAGTGAAAGTGGCCGGAGATAAAGGTGCTGATTCAGACCCGCTTGCTAGGCTGCGTTCGCACGCTGCTGGCCAATTTTTCGCTATCTGCACAGGCGTATGCATTGCAGTGCGCGAGCCAGTCATTGTGATCGGGAAGCGATCGGCCACAACACACAGACTGCTCGCTAATTTGACTGACAGAATGTGCCGTTTGTGGGTGGTGACAGGGAAAGGGCCTTGAAAACGGGGGAGTGGTGTTGCCAACGCAGGCGTGTCTGAGCGTCCAAACGCTGTTTCTAAGGCGTGCATAATTAAAGGGCAACGTCATTGTACACGTCACCTGGCTGTTTTAAGCACAGAAGCACTCGCAGTGCTTGCGGTTGGGTAGGGTCAGCCACAAGCACTGCGTATGCCTCCGATGGTTCTCGACGTTACTGATTGTTATATACACTTCCTGGAGATGACGTGTGCTGCGAAGGGAAAGGGGGCATCATTAGACGGTATGCACTTGGGAAACCGGCTGCCTTAATACCGGGATTTCCAGCGCTGTCGGGCTCTGCTGATCTGTCGGGCTGCCGCTGCCGGGAATCGAACTGCTGGCCTTGCGGCAGCCGGGATTCCATACCGATTCCCATTAGACTGGCTTGTGATCACAGCATATATTAGCAGCTGACGACTGCGTGCGAATGCATCTAGCGAGCGGGTCTTAATCAGCTCCAAAGTACCAACCAATCAGCCCCTAACTGTCATTTTTCAAACACAGCCTGTAAAACGACAGTTAGGAGCTCGTTGGTTGGTACTTTATCTTTCCACTTTATCACTCTCCAAGGCTGGGTAGACACCTAAACGACCGGCAATCGTGCAGATGTTCAGGGTCAATTTGTCTTCACCCTAGACATCGCATGATTGCCGGTACGCACTTAAAAAATTATGGGGTCTATGTACTAAGCAGTGATAAGAGACAGAGTGAAAAGTGATAAGTCTGTGATAAGTGCCAGCCAATCAGCTTCCAACTGTCATCTCACAGGCTGTGTTTGAATAATTACAGTTGGAAGCTGATTGGCTGGCACCTTATCACTTTCTTATCACTTTTCACTCTGTCACTTACCACTGCTTAGTACATAGACCCCTCAATGAAAGACGGAACAGTGATTAACACGTACAGCCTCACATGCGATATCGTGCGATTTACTGTGCAGCTCAGCCATTCGCACGATATCGTATGCGACCGCGCAAATCGGGCATACACACTGCACGATATGCCCAATGTGTCGTTCCGATTTGGCCAAATTGGGCAGATATCGTGCAGGTGTGTATGCACCCCAAGTCTCAGCATGTCACCCCCTTTGTTTGTAATTTCACATTCTGTCACCACCGACTTCACAGGAGCTGAAATTAATGACTGAAATAATTACTCGCTATTGTTGATGAGCCGGTTGACCTGAAATGATCTGCGCTGCTGTTAACATTTTGATTGGCTGAAGCTTTCTGTCTAACCCCTGTTTGAAAAATCAGGATAATAGGAAATGTATCACTGGCCAAATCCACCTAAATAATGATCATTTAAGAAAATTATTCAATATATTGATTATTATGGGGCTATACTGAGGTAATGTGACGTACAAAGACTGACGATGACCTGCCTGTACCTAACGCTGCAGTCAGACTGGACATGCCGATTATTAATAATTCATCTCTTCCCCTGTATACTGGAATGGGGGGAAATGATAAGCAGAGACGCAGAGTGCAGTAATTTAATGCCAGCATAAAATATTCATGCTCAGACTTTCTGTATGTCTTCATTACAAGGTATAGCTGCAATAATGACATTTCAGAAATTCTTCTATATGCAGGATACAATTTCAGTCATGTCTAAAATAAACCACTTACTCAATTATCGGATATATGCAGCTTCTCCTAATAGAACATTTGGCACAAAGTGCCCCTGACAACAATTACTGCATGAGAACCGCGGCAAAGGACGTCAATTACAGCACTTGATGCAGGAACCAGACGGCTAATGTTTTCATTGTGCGATATACGGTAATCCAGAGGTTGTATGGTCGGTCCCTGGGCTTTCAAAATAGACTAATACAGACTCTGTTTAGGGCGTTTTCCATTCGCCAAAGAGATGTTCTGTGCTTGAAGTTTTCCCGTCACTCACACACAGTGGAGGAAATTATTTCAGCCTGATGATAGGAAGAGATAGCTGAAAAGCAGAGAACTACGCAAGCATTGCCAATCTATGTACGAAATAAAGGTTTTAAGAGCATATACAGTCAGGTGCATAAATATTAGGACATTGACAGAATGTTCATATTTTGGCCTCTATTCACCACCACAATGGCTTTGAAATGAAACAAACAAGATGTGCTTTACCTGCAGTTTTTCAGATTTAATTTGAGGGTAATTACATCCAAATCAGGTGAACGGTGTAGGAATTACAACAGTTTCTATATGTGCCTCCCACTTTTTAAGGGGCCAAAAGTAATGGCAATCCTAAACAATCCTAAATCAAACTTTCACTTTTTAATACTTTGTTGCAAATCCTTTGCAGGCAATTACAGCCTGAAGTCTGGAACGCATAGACATCTCCAGACGCTGGGTTTCATCCCTGGTGATGCTCTGCCAGGCCTCTACTGCAAATGTCTTCAGTTCCTGCTTGTTCGTGGGGCATTTTCCCTTCAGTTTTGTCTTCATCAAGTGAAATGCATGCTCAATCGGATTCAGGTCAGGGGATTGACTTGGCCATTGCATAATATTCCACTTTTTAGCCTTAAAAAACTCTTTGGTTGCTTTTGCAGTATGCTTCGGGTCATTGTCCATCTGCACTGTGAAGCGCCGTCCAATGAGTTCTGAAGCATTTGACTGAATATGAGCATATAATATTGCCCGAAACACTTCAGAATTCTGCTGCTTTTGTCAGCAGTCACATCACCAATAAATACAAGGGAACCAGTTCCATTGGCAGCCATACATGCCCACGCCATGACACTACCACCACCATGCTTCACTGATGAGGTGGTATGTTTTGGATCATGAGCAGTTCCTTTCCTTCTCCGTACTCTTCTCTTCCCATCACTCTGGTACAAGTTGATCTTTGTCTCATCTGTCCATAGGATGTTGTTCCAGAACTGTAATGGCTTTTTTAGATGTTGTTTGGCAAACTCTAATCTGGTCTTCCTGTTTTTGAGGCTCACCAATGGTTTACATCTTGTGGTGAACCCTCTATATTCACTCTTGTGAAGTCTTCTCTTGATTGTTGACTTTGGCCCTCATTCAGAGCCGGACGCTCTGAGCAGAGCGCTCGAATGAGGGCCGTCCTCCATAAAAATGGAGCGTCCTCCTGGACGCTCGTATAGCTGTGGGTCACCACCCACAGCCTATACGAGCGTGCAGGTTGATGGTCGCAATGGTCTTGACCATCGCGACCATCGCCACTGCGAGCCGGAGCCTGCGGTTGAGTTTCTCAACCGCAAGGCCCGGAGTGATTTTGGCTCTATCAGAGCCAAAATCACTCCCACTGACATCACTAGTGATGTCAGTGGGCCGGCTTCTGCCGGTAGGCGTTCCCTTGGGAACGCCCCCGTCTGGGAGGCACGCCCCTGGCACGCCCACCAAAGGGGGCGTGCTGTCAATCAACATCGACAGCACGCCCCCTTTGATCAGACACAACGAGCGAAGGAAAGTCCTTCGCTCGTCGCGTTTCGCGCATGCGCACGACGGAGCTCCCTCCGTCGTGCGCATGCTCAGTGCACACCATCGACCCACTTGCGACCGGACAGCCGCTCGCGAGTGGGTCTGAATCAGGCCCTTTGACACATATACACCTACCTCCTGGAGAGTGGTCTTGATTTGGCCAAGTGTTGTGAAGGGGTTTTTCTTCACCAGGGATATAATTCTTCTGTCATTCACCACAGTTGTTTTCCGTGGTCTTCCGGGTCTTTTGGTGTTGTTGAGCTCTCCGGTGCGTTCTTTCTTTTTAAGAATGTTCCAAACAGTTGATTTGGCCACACCTAATGTTTTTGCTATCTCTCTGATGGGTTTGTTTTGATTTTTCAGCCTAATGATGGCTTGCTTCACTGATAGTGACAGCTCTTTGGATCTCATATTGAGAGTCGACAGCAACTGATTTCAAATGCAAATGTCACACCTAGAATCAACTCCAGACCTTTTACTTACTTCATTGATAATGAAATAACGAGGGAATAGCCCACACCTGTCCATGAAATAGCTTTTGAGTTGATAGTTCCATTACTTTTGGCCCCTTAAAAAGTGGGAGGCACATATAGAAACCGTTGTAATTCCTACACCGTTCACCTAATTTGGATGTAATTACCCTCAAATTAAATCTGAAAGTCTGCAGTTAAAGCACATCTTGTTTGTTTCATTTCAAAGCCATTGTGGTGGTGAATAGAGGCCAAAATATGAAAATTCTGTCAATGTCCCAATATTTATGCACCTGACTGTATACAAATCTATATAGTAAGGTCAACCTAAGGTGCAAAACCTATTTAAAGGATAACTATATTAGACGAGGCACAGAGCAGGAACCAATTTGGTGGTACTGCGGGGCTCGGTTTGCACAGTTGCACCCAGATTTCTGTCAAAGCGTATGGGTGTGTTGAGCTAGGTGGATGGCATTTGCGTAGGAGCAGGGATTTACAGAGGCTTATGTGAGGAATTGGGCACAGGGATAGGGCGTCTTCTAAGTAGATAGTAGGCACACCAGGGGCCACTAAGGTTTCACTTTGCAGAGAAAGATTTTTAAGATGAGATAAAGTGGTGGAGAAGGCAGTAGCTTCAAGTTTGCGGAGATTTGGTCTCATCCTGGGCTTTTAATGGGAAACATTTTGCAGTTTATAGTTGCACTTTACCAGATAATCTTATTTCTAGGTACATTTTGCCAAGTGTTAAAAAAAAAGACTTCAAGTACACAGAAGGACAATATGTAAAATAGAAAGTCCCAGTGCAGTATATATATATATATATATATATATATATGTCTTGAGGTCTGTTTAAACCAGAACTGAAATGCACGGAAGCCAAATATCAAAATGCCCTACCATGCTGCTGTGGTACCACATGGTCCAGCATACATTGCAGCCTCTGTCCCACTACAGCTGGATTGCCATACGTTCTGTTGGAGGGTCACCTTTTTTTCCTTGCAGCTGTAGAAACACCAATGCAGCCTTGGTATATAATATAGTTTCCTATTTACCATGCTGGGGTATAATGCCATTTTCTACTTCGCGCTACAATCTGCATTATGACAATCTGTTTCTCGCTCTCACATTCTCTGCTATTTTTAGGATCTTTGCAGAGCCACTAAGTGACCACCACATGAAAAATGTATGATTACCCTATTATTGTTATTTACTAACAATCACATTGACATTGAGGCCTGAAGTCAATGAGAGTTGATCACCTTTTCAGAGGGTTTGACACAATAGCAATCAATACCAATGTAATACTAACTTTAGACTTTAAGGGGGAATGCATCAAGCATTGCATTTTGCGTGCAAAGCATCCCGCTACTCACCGCGTGCATGCTGGCATTAATAACGCCAATAAGCTCTTATATCTCGATAGGAGCTGTCCTTTGCGAGAGAGAGACTTCCCCCTGCGTATGCGCAGAACGATGCGTGCACCAGGGGTGGGGCGCCCACACTGGGGAAAGGATGCGGGAGATGGTACAGAGCAACAGGAGTAGGAGAGATGGGGGGACAGAGCGCACACCGCGGACACCAGGGAAAGGATGCAGGGGGAGGAGAGATGGGGGGACAGAGCAGCAGGAGGAGGAGAGATGGGGGGACAGAGCAGCAGGAGGAGGAGAGATGGGGGGGACAGAGCGCACACCGCGGACACCAGGGAAAGGATGCAGGGGGAGGAGAGATGGGGAGGACAGAGCAGCAGGAGGAGGAGAGATGGGGGGGACAGAGCAGCAGGAGGAGGAGAGATGGGGGGACAGAGCGCACACCGCGGACACCAGGGAAAGGATGCAGGGGGAGGAGAGATGGGGAGGACAGAGCAGCAGGAGGAGGAGAGATGGGGGGGACAGAGCGCACACCGCGGACACCATGGTAAGGATGCAGGGGGAGGAGAGATGGGGGGGACAGAGCAGCAGGAGGAGGAGAGATGGGGGGACAGAGCAGCAGGAGGAGGAGAGATGGGGGGATAGAACAGCAGGGGGAGGAGGAGAGATGGCGGAGACAGAGAGCACACCGCGGACACCAGGGAAAGGATGCAGGGGGAGGAGAGATGGGGGAGGGACAGAGCAGCAGGAGGAGGAGAGATGGGGGGGACAGAGCAGCAGGAGGAGGAGAGATGGCGGGGACAGAGCAGCAGGAGGAGGAGAGATGGGGGGACAGAGCAGCAGGGGGAGGAGGAGAGATGGCGGGGACAGAGAGCACACCGCGGACACCAGGGAAAGGATGCAGGGGAGGAGAGATGGGGGGGGACAGAGCAGCAGGAGGAGGAGAGATGGGGGGACAGAGCAGCAGGAGGAGGAGAGATGGCGGGGACAGAGAGCACACCGCGGACACCAGGGAAAGGATGCAGGGGGAGGAGAGATGGGGGGGGACAGAGCAGCAGGAGGAGGAGAGATGGGGGGACAGAACAGCAGGAGGAGGAGAGATGGGGGACAGAGCAGCAGGAGGAGGAGAGATGGGGGGACAGAGCAGCAGGAGGAGGAAAGATGGGGGGGACAGAGCAGCAGGAGGAGGAGAGATGGCGGGGACAGAGAGCACACCGCTGACACCAGGGAAAGGATGCAGGGGGTGGAGAGAGATAATACAGAGTGCAGCAGGTTTAGGTGAGCCACACACGTCGTCAGCTGCGGGGTGGGGGCTGCAACTGTGGGCAGGGGGGGGGCACAGACACCGACGGCTGTGGGGAAATCCATAGTGACATGGCAGGTGTAGGGGGAAAAGTGGAAAAGTATCACTTTTCCGAATAGCTGACTCCTCAAACAGAGACGCTTTTCGGAAGTGATGCTTTTGTTAGGGAGGCTAAGCTTGATGAATGCCTAAAAATATTTTTAAACTCGCAGCGATCTTAAACCCTAATTATGACAAGTGGTAAATGAATAGACCCCTCAGTCTTTGTCCAGATTCAACATTAGCTTTGGATGTCAAACATTGGTTATTGCCTCCTACTATTCTAAATTCAACATTGCATTGGTTAGTAAATAATTCTCATTGTCCGTGTCTGTGCTAAATTCACTAGTACTTGGAATGACAAACAAGCCTTCTCCCTAAAGGTGGGTACACACCTGACAGATATATCTGCAGATGATGGTCGTTCATATACACTGATCGTCAATCATCTGCTTGTACCCTTGGGTCCAGGGGGGAAGGACCCGGCGGCCGGTGCGCGTGTCTGGGGCGTGTCCCGCCCCCCTCCTCGCGGCTGCCGCTGTGTGTGTACGGGTGGTCTGCCGATGGACAGATATGTCTGCTGAGAGCGACCACGGTGATGTACCTTGACGCATAAGAAGTGCAACTTAGATGCACGCGCAGTTTAACGATAATCGCTCAGCTGCAAAAATATCGGCATAACAAACATCTGCATAAAATGTCGCAGAATCTGCGTACAAAGACGCATCATCGATCGCAAATCCTTCGATTGTCTCAGTCCTTAGTGAGTCTATGGTCCCGCAGAATGGACGTGGGATTGAGATGCCGGAGCCTTGTTCTTTGCAGATGGGATCGCAGGCACATGGTAAAAAATACGCCCCTGAATCGGTCGCGACACGCCTGCGGTACTTGCTGCCACACCACGTTACGGCCCTCAAACGCTTCCTGGCTATCAATCACGCTGCAAGTAAGTATGGTAATGGTCCTTGATGCATGCGCATTGCGACTTAGACGGTTTATTGATCAACGTTCAACTCTGTAAACAATGGAATAGCGTACATCTCTGAATCAGGCCCAATTTTATAGTTGTCAGCTTTTACAGAGTACGCCCTAAAACCATGGGGACTATTTGATTGCATTATCTCGGAATTAGTTGTATATTTTTATGAGCACACAATAAATCAAACTAATAATATGCCCTGATGTGATAAATAATAATTTACATTAAAGCTTCTATATTTAGAACGTTTTCACTTCTCAGCAATGGCCTTTATGCTCCATGGGGCTGGCTCAGGGGAGTCCCACTTGAGTCCTGATGGTCACTGCAGGGAAACGCAGAGCGAATTTGTATGCAAGAGTTGTGAACTTCTACCATGGGGCTGGTGCAAGCTTCCATATTGCAACTGATGGTGCATCTAAAGACGCACCGAGATGGAATAGCGCAGCTGCAAGTGGGCATCTCAGTAAGCTCGGAATCAGTAGCCACCGCCTCTTTATGTAATTGCCTATATATGTTTATGTAAAGGGCCTATCTATATGTGTTGAGTTTGTATGTACTCCACGTGTTTTCATGGGTTTTCCTCCAGGTGCTCCGGACTCAGAGACTGATGTGAATGACCAAATATTCTCTGTCAAGCGCCACGGAGTATTTGTGCACTATATAACCTTATAAATAAATTAAAGCATTAATGGTCAGTCCAGCAGTTGTGGTGGGTTGGGTACGGGATGCCGGCGTGTGGGATCCCGACGCCGGCATCTCGTCAAGGTTAGCATACTGACACCTGTTGGTCAGTATCCTAACCCTCCCCCTCTCCCTAACCCATAACTCTACTAGGGGAATGGGATTGAAATGCCAACAGTGTGAGCCCGACAGCAGGAAATCCTGACAGCGGTAGGTAAGTGATCTAACCCTCCCCTCTTCCCCCCTCGCCCCCTAACCCTCCCCTAGGGGTGCCTAACCCTAACCTCCCCTTGCCGCTCCCTAAACATAACTCTCCCGGGGGGTGCCTAACCATAACCTCTCCCTGGGGGTGCCTAACCCTCCCCTCTAGGAGTGCCTAACCCTAACAACCCCCCAAAACCTAACACTAATCCTGCTAGCTGCCCTAAAAATAACCCTTCACCTCCCCGCAGCTAACAGGACGGGCGCCACCTCGTACAGACACGCATCATGCTGGATTACGGCGTCGGGATTATGATAGGCGTCGGTATTTCGACGCCTATCATAAATCCTTTGCCGGCATTCTGCAGTCGGGATTGAGGCCGCCGGTCACATAACTACAACTCCTCCCGGGTGCCTAAACCTAACTTCCCCCTCTGAATGCCTAACCCTCCCCCAAACCTCACTACTTTCCGTCGGGATACCGGCGCTGGGATTCTGACAGGTGTCGGGATTTCGGGCCAGCATCCTGACTGTCGGGATTATAACTTCACCCCGTTGTGACAAATGGCATGGTTACTGTATAATCGCAGCATTTGTGAGCTATTAGGCTGTGAATTGATCACTATTTTGAAACCATTTAGTGAACACAGGACCTGATTCATTACGGATCGCTATTGCGATTACGCACGCAGACGGACGATTGTTGCTGACCGCACATGTGTTTGCAGTGCGTGTGCGCAAAGGCCCTACTGCGATCGTGCTGCGACCGCAGAGACTACGCAGACCCATCACAGAGGGACTGACAGGAAGTGAGCATTTAGGGGTGGTGATGGGGGGGTGGTCAGCGAAACACAGGCGTGTCAGTACATTTGAATGCCATTACAGGGGCTTACATAAATTAGCCACTGTGACGGCAGACGCAGCTTTGGATTGCAAAGTATTACGGATGTGCGAAAGCGGTAGTGGGTGTCTCTATGCTGGCTTTGGGCGTCTCTATAATAGCTTTGCGTCTGCAGGCATTAGCATATTTTCGCAATGGGTCTACGTGCGTAATCGTAGCTGCAATTGCAATAGTAGTGAGTCAGGCCCAGTGTACACAGGAGCTGATTCAGAGCCGCTCGCAAGCGGCCGCTCGCTCGTACGCGGCCGATGTTTAGCGACCGCGCATGCGCATGCTTCGTTCTGTGCATGCACGCACTAATCTGAGCCATCAGAATCCGCTCAGAGTAGTTCGAGAGAGAGAGCCTAGTGTAATGAGTGACAGGAGAGGCCATTTGTGGGTGGTAACAGGGGCGAGGATACTAATAACGGGGGGTTGGAGATGCGAACGCAGGCGTGCCTGAGTGTTTCAACGCCGTTTAAGAGGCGTGCATAATTAACAGGCAGAGTCACAGTACACGACACATGCCTGTTTTTTACACTGAAGTCCTCGCAGTACTTGCGGTAGGGTACGGCAACCACAAGTGCTGCATTCGCTTCCGATGGTGCTCGATGTACCAATGTTTTAATACACTTCCTGGAGATGACGTGCGCTAGTGGGCGTCTCTACATAAGCTTGAGGGGTCTATTTACTAAGCAATGTTAGGAGACAGAGTGAAAAGTGATAAGGTGCCAGCCAATCAGCTCCCAACTGTCATTTTTCAAACAGCCTGTGAGATGGCAGTTAGGAGCTGATTGGCTGGCACCTTATCACTTTTCACTCTGTCTCCTAACACAGCTTAGTAAATAGACCCCTAAGGGCGTCTATAGACACAAAGTGATCGCTCGTCAAAACAAAGTGGGCGTGCTTATGCCTTTCCGAGCGAGCGCCTGCCATGCCGTTACTTAGCCAAATTTGCATACGCTGGAGGCGAACGATCGTATCTTGCGAGCGGCTCTGAATCAGGTCCACAGTGAGTTCACCATAGTTGAATCTCAGCCCATGTGGTGATTTTTCTAATGAAATAAGTGACTGGGGGGTGTTTTAGAGAAAGTTTAAGAAGTGTTTTAGAGAAAGTGACAAGGTAGTAACTAACATTTGTGCAGCGGGTGCAGCTGCTGTGGGGCTCAAAACTAAGGGGGCACCTGTCTTCCTTGTGTGACCCATGTTTCTATGTCAGTTTTTAAAGTGGGATGTCCGCAAGGTTTTTTTTTTTTTTTTTTTTGAGGCTTACAGTAAATGGCATATGGGTGCGTTTTGAGCCTTCCGTTGAGTGCGGTGTCTGAGTGGCATGTAGAATCTGGTTTATTAACATATTGGCGCTGCATGCAGACCTGAAAGTTGCCTAGAACAGACGGCTCATTTGATGACACAGAAAATGCTCCTGTAATATGTTTTGAGTGTCTTTCAGATATATATATATTTTTTGTATATCTTGCGCATAGGAGATGTGTGTCGGGTGGTGGGGGGGGTTGTATGGGAGATTATTTACCTGTTAAAATTATGCATTTGGTACACTAATTGAAGCAATATGAAACATCGGTGCAATTCTTGCGTATTGGTGTATTGGAGCCGTTGCAGCCCGTAATGCATCTTGCAGCTGAAATTATGATCGAAAATATTTTATTTTGTGTGTGCTTTTTTTTGCCTATATGGCACCCATTTCACACCCATCATACCACTTTGTGGAGCTCATTCAGACCCGTTCGCTATGATGCCTGTAGTCGCTTTACTGCGCATGCATATAGACAGTGGAGGTGCTAACGCAGGCGTGCCTGAGCGTCTTAACGCCGTTTCAGAGGCGTGCATAATTAACAGGCAGCATCATAGTACACGTCACTGGGATGTATTTCACACTGAAGTGATAGCAGGGCTTGTGGCAGGGTATAGTCAACTGCAAGCACTGTGTTCGCTTCCGATGGTACCCGATGCATACACTTCCTGTAGATAACGTGCGCTAGTGGGCGACTAAAGACACGCTAGTGGGCGTCTACATACACAAAGCGATCGCACGGCAAGACATAGTGGGCGTGCTGATGCCTTGCCGAGCGATCGCCTGCCATGCCGTTACTTAGGCGAATTTGCATACGCTGGGAGCGAGCGTACGCAAATAGCGAGCGGGTCTGAATCAGGCCCTGTGTGCAAAGCACAAAAGAAATATGCCTGCGCTCAGTTTTACCCACACTGTACATGGTACCGGCTACGTGGCAATATTAATGTCATATATGTATACAAAACAGAAATACCTTTGCCATCGGTGCTGACAATAATATACTGCAAATCTGGGTGTATCTAGCAAATATAAGCATGGGGGAATTTGTAGTGTGCAGTTTATGGATGTGGAAATAGAACTATCCAGTTACAGGCTGTAATCTCTGGCATCTTGTACGGAATCAAAGTGCCTTTGAAGTGTATATTGTCCATCCGTTTGTGGGTCACGACCTGCTACAAAATGATTGTTATCTTGTTTCTCTCCTCTCTGTGCACTCCCTTGTGGTGGCAGAACTAACACTTCAGGGGATACGTTATGCTGATACATTATGCTTGTCAGGGAACAATAGGGCAAATGTCTCCACATTGCCTTAGGACCTGTACAGTCAGGAAACAAAGGCAAAGCCGAATGACACTTATCCACTAAAGCTTCTACCATAGACCACTGGCACCTAACCATTTCTTTTTATCCTGAACTCAAAGTATCAACGTGTTATTTTTCCTACTACCCCAAAAGAGGGGTTTCTGAGAAAATGTGTTCCATACCTAACAATCAAGGACCCCCGAGAACAGAGCCTGAGATCCCACGTAAGGTGCTGATGAACTGGATTCACCTCTTCCCTAGACCAACAGTACTAAGGAGGAACAGCAAGCATATACAGAGGAGGTTATTTACAAAGCGCACAACAAAAGTGCCTTGTTTGCACCATTGGATAGTCCAACCATCATCATTAACAGTTGGAATATTTCTGTCAGAAATGTGCATTTCTGTCAGTGAGGCAGTAATTTGCTGCTTTACTGTGAGTAGTGTATCTGAGTGTTTCTATAAGTGTATCTAGTGTGGTTACACTGGGAGGGGTGCAGTCAGTATACCGCCTGCCGATTTCCTGACACTGACATCCCAACATGGGACTAAAGATAGGCGCCGAAATCCCGACGCCTATCATTAGCCCTACTACGGAATCCCTGCATACCAAACAAAGGTAAGCCGGGTGTCTTATCGTCTGGCCGCAGGGGGGGGGAGGGGGAGGGTTAGGTTTAGGGACACCCGGGGGAACTTAGGGTTAGGCACCCCCCGGGAGGTTTAGGGTAGGGGAATGGGGGTTAGGCTAAGGCACCACTAGGGGAGGGTAGGGTTAGGCATCCCCGGGAGGGGTAGGTTTAGGATGCGGAGGGGTGGTTAGGTTTAGGCACTAACGGGGGAGGTTAGGGTTAGACACCCCTAAGGGGAGGGTGAAGGGATGGTTAGGGTACTTGCCTGCTGCTGTCGAGATTTTTGAACCACCGGGCTGCCGCTGTCGGTATTTGATCCGGCGAGCATTACATACCGATTCCGTGCGGTCATGTAATTTAGTGCGTCCAATCATATTAGTAGGATTTCTGTCCGAACAGCATAAGTGGAGATCCAAAGGCTTCAAACCTGGGCATACTGACTCGCAAGGGTCAATGTGGTACAATTTATACACAGCAAACGATATAGAAGTGACCTAAGAAACTCAAAGTACATTTTACATGTGAAAGCAGTGCTTTTGAACACACACAAATAACCTAGCGTTAATAAGCTAGAGAAATTAAATAACAATGCAGCAGTGAAAAGAGGTGATTGTCAACCTCACTAACAGAAGGAAAAAATCGTATCAGTCCTATCAATTTTGTTTATTTAACTTTGACTCTACACATATACAGATGTGTCCACATACATGTTGCCGCCGCGTGCTACACGTCGCGTTAAACATAACGCTAGTGCTGGGCAACTCGGTAGCTCTGAGCATCTTCTCGTGCAACTTTTTACCTTCAAATGCGTCTTATTCGCAAAGTGATGTGAATAGGAGGCACGAGCAGCTTATGCTGAATAAATGATTTGCGGCATGCTTATATTCCGTGTGCGACTGCGGGTGTATCTGCATGCGAAACGCTACGTTATAGTGTCACAGCCGCTGACACTAACGTACAGTAATATTTCACATGCCGCATTTTTACACAGAATGTCCTATTCACATCGATTTGCGAAGAAGACGCAATTGAAGGTAAAAAGTTGCACGAAAAGACGCTTGGCACTACCGAGTCACGCCACGGCATAGTGCGACTAAAAGGGATGTTTACCACACGCTAGCCATCTACAACCCCGATTGGTTGGTGAAATCCAACATGTTGGACAACCTGATTCACCGATTCTGATCACTTTTTGGTCGGAATCGGCAATCAGTGAACCCCATACATTGCCGATTTTTTTTACACTACCATCTGCATAATACAGAATTGCTTGTTGATGTATGGGGTTCATTACAGGAGGATATGAGTGAGAAGCATTTCGGAACAGGGGGTGCTGGTCACACTCAGGTGATAAGACCCAGGATACACAGGAGGGGGCAGAGTCAGACATCAGCTATATGTGCATTGTATAAATCTATAATGGTACCTGCTCCTACCTTTACTAGGACAGGCTTAACAGCTTAACATGAGAATGTTTTATTGTTATATAGAGTACAGTGGAATGTCCCAACGTTTTCTTTATCAAACCTCCCCCATTATCTCCCTTCCTGGACTGTGGGGGGATTCTCATTGTCTCATGACCTTCAAATGAAATCAGTTTGCTAAAGGAGTACAGCTTGCCTAGGGAATACATAAAAACGTACTTTTATATGCACTTATGAATAAACACAAATGGGCGTTTTCGAGACGTGTACCTGCCGTCAACTTTGATCCTGCACCCAGGAAACATGGCTCTGGTGCAGGGGCTTTTTAAGAGAGGAGGGGGTCCGTGTCCAGCCTCCGTTTGGGCCCCCTCCTCTCGGTCAGCGCAGTAGATTCTAGCTTACTACCAGATTCTACTGTGCATGCGCTGGTCTCCGGGGACATCTTTTCTGCACATGTGCAAGTCACCGGGAAAATGGCCGCCGGCAGTTTCCCTGTGATTTCTTTGCTGCTCTGCAGAACAGCACACCGGAGTTTGCAGAAAGGTAAGTATAAATAAATATGGGTGCAAGGTGTGCGGTGTGGGCCCCCGTGCACCCATTATAAATACACCTCTGCTCTGGTGTCTCAGGGCCTGATTCAGCAAGAAACGCAAGTGTGCACACGCAGGCACTCGGCCGCTTCGAATATATGCTAATCAATGCATACGTATGGCAACCGCAACATAAGATGCAGACACCCAGCACTACACAATGCCGCCCACTTCCCTTTACTCAAAGCCTGAGTAGTCCGCAAGACAGCGGAAATATCGGTACCATCGGAACCATACGCCCAATAGAGGCTGACCTGATCTCGTGCAGAAGTTGGCCACTTCTTGCGTGCATCAAGTCGTCTGGCTGCGTATGCCGCCGCACTGCCTTAATTATGCAAGCCCCTATAACGGCATCCCAGCGCACAGGCACGCCTGCATTCGCCCGACCACCCCCCCCGTCATCACCCACAAATGGCACTTCCTGTCAATCAATATCGCAAGGGTCTGCGTATACACTGCGTGTATCCTGCGTACCCTTACCCGATCGCACTGGCTAGTTTGCGCACACGCAGTGCGATGCATATGCGTGCACAGTGTGAAAACATCGACCAGGTGCGTGCGAATTCTCATCTGCGTTCCTTGCTGAATCAGCCCCTCAGTTACATTGCCCATTCTAAGTGGCCATAACACATTTACTAACAGTCAATTTTTTTATTTATTATTTGAAATGTAGTAAATATTAAGATTAAGACTGAACTAGATTGATTTGCATTTAGGTTCCCAACATTGCGTCTTATCGACACCTGCGTGCTTAATAACAATTCAGTAACTCGCAGTCCATAAATGATGGCATTGTAATTTGTTGTAGAAGAATCCCGCTTGTTAACGGTTCATAACAATTACATCAGAAGCCATCTTAAAAACACAGGGCCTGATTCAGAGCCAAACGCAATTTGCGGACGGTCGTTCAGGAAAAGGGGGTGGCTATTCAAATGAACCGTTCGCTCTTTGCGGTCTGTTCACGTCTCTATGTCTGAACGAGCGAACAAAACTTTTTGGATAACTACGCCCCCTGGCCGCTCGCATCATACGTCATGTCCGCTATTTATTAGATTAATCGAGTACATCGACCAGCGTATGAACTGCTCGCTATTCTTGTGGTTGGTTTTTCCTACCACAATCTTGCGAGCAGTTCTGACTATAAAATAACCCAGTGACGTGGGCAATGACGCTGCTGTATTAATTATGCACACCCTTAAAACGCCCGTTTTGACCTTTAAGCCCGCCTGCGTTCGGATCTCCACTCCCCGTTTTCAAGCACCTTCCCCTGTTACCACCCACATATGCCTCCTCCTGTCACTCATATTAGCAGGCATTTTCGGCCGCACTGACTGGTTCGCGCATGCGTATTACGATCCGTACGCATGCGCAGTTGGGCAAACATCGCTCTGAACGAACGAGCGGCCGCTTACGAGCGGCTCTGAATCAGGCCCACAGTTTTCTAACTAATATAAATCCAAAATAAAATATAGTTTTGCCTGTGGTTAATTACTAATTCTATAAAGCTCATATGTATTATGTTGAAGACAGTTGCACAAATGCCACCTATGTATTCTTATATATAAATCATCTATAATGTCCTTATTTAATATAAGTCGTTTACAGTATAGAATTATCATTCCCGTGATTTTTGCTTTGGCTTGATATTTGCTTGAACAAATTCCAAGGGCAAACACCTGGCAATTTAGAATAGATAATCATGAGAATGTGTATGAGAAATGTGTGAATAGCAACATTAATTCATTGTAGTGATTTAATACACTGTGTGGTTTATGTATCAAGCACTATCTTCCAATTAGCTAGAATAAAACAACACACATTCTTGCCTAGCACAGATGGATGAAATGTGGGGAAAAGGTCACATTATTGTCTAACATAAGAATTTCCAAACTCGGTCCCCAAAGCACCCTAACAGTCCAGGTTTTAAAGCTATCCATGCTTGTGCACACTTTGTATAATCTAACTGACTGAGGTGCTAATAAAGTCACCTGTGCTTAAGCATGGATATCCTTAAAACCTGTACTGTTAAGGTGCCTTGAGGACCAAATCTGGGAACCACTGGTCTAACATCATCTAATAGAGATATGTGAAAAACAAAATGAAGTTGCTCAGGTTATAATCCTCTCTTGCTGTAAAGCTTAGTTAAAAACGATAATACAATGTATTTATTTCGTATTTAACCATTCATAATATGATAATGACACAATGATTGTTTAATTACTAAGGATAGAAGGTAATGCAGGATTAGGTAAATAAAAAGATCCCAGTAGCACTCAGCAAAGCCAGGGCCTATCGGTAAAATGTAGAGCGCATCTCACCTGGAGGATACTTTGGGGAATTAAGCAGCAAGGGATAGTTGGATGGAAGGGCTATTTTAAAGCGAGATAGCTGGTGTCATGTAAAGCTAGGATTAGCTTTTGTATGGTTAAATGTGCTAAGAATATATTTTCCCTTTAACACTGTCCTGGTTCTAATAAATGATCAGGGTATGAAGCATTCAGAGAGGCCAAAGATTGGGGATATTTTCCTTGTATATCATATTGGATTGTACCACTCCCATATTGATATGACCTATTGTTGTAGAACCTGGGATATTAATTTTCAATAGGTACCAGCGGAATGTGAAATGGAGGTTAATCCACGCGCAGAGTCTTTAACTAGGCTTGCATGTTTATTGGTAAAACACACAGTGATAGCAGCTGTACACAGCTGTGGTCTCTAGCAGTAGCCATGACAGTAGTAATGCAGGTTATACTGGTCTTTCCTGGGTAGCTAAGTATTGCACGTGTGTGCAGTCATGTGACACTCTTGAACACTGGCGTACGCCGGGTCACGCATGCACAATGGGAGCTCAGGTTGGAGGTTACGCCTCCAGTTGACTCCGGATCCTATAATGTTTTACAGAGGAGGAGACAACTCAGGAACACACTCCTCTCTCTAATATGCCAGGTATCATATACTACTCACTAACTGTTGGACACAGGCTTCTTTGGAGAGCCTAATGGCCTGATTCAGATTCATGCGCAGATACGGTTACATCTTTTTGCAGCATTAATGGCATTCTATTAGAAGTGTATGAAAAATTCATCCAGACTATTGACCGTTTGTTTGGCTCTGGGTGCTTGCTTCCTTCTATGGATCTCAAAAGCTTTGATCCCTATGCTGGGTATGGATCAGCTGTACTTGGAATCGTATCGGCCTACATCGAACCATATCGACCTATATCACTCCTTGCAACAGATGTTAATATTTTGGCAAAAGATTTAGCGATCCTGCTAAATGCCGTAATTACCCAAATCATCCACCAGACAGGGTTTATGTCTGGTAAATCTACTGTTACCAGTCTTAAGGGGCCTACCCATTACCCAACTTTGTGAACAATCCGACCAAAACCAGGAGGTTATGGTAGCATTGTTCACAGAGTCGGGTAATGGATAGCCGGCAAGGACCAGCGATGTGCGTGCACGCTGGATCCTTGCCGACCCCGACTGTCTACTGAACATGCCCGTCAACCTGACGACGCTCGTCAGGTTCGGCATGTTCAGAGATAGGGAGGTCAGGGTCTGCACTGAATGATGTTCATTGAACGCCGTTCAGTGCGGGCACCGCACCTCGGCGACCTGAAGGACTGAACGCTAGCTGTTCAGACTTCCAGGTCGCGTAGTGGATACCCCCCTTTAGACGCCTTTAAATGTAGATCCAGGTGCCACGGCTGGCAGATGAGAGGGCAGTGGTTGAGTCCTTGGATGGGACCAAGGCCTTCAATTCCATTTAGTGAGGATATTTGTAGTATGTTATGTCCCATTTTGGCCCGGGAGATGGCTTTATACTTTTGGTGAGGTTATTATACCCAGCACCTGCTTCTAGAATCAGAGGTAGCGGGTTTATCTCTGCTCGGTTTGGTCTGGGTTGAGGTTCTTCTGTTTTATTTGCTCTGGGCATAGGACCTCATTCCGGCATGATATGTGTACACCCTGATATCCGTGGGATCCACTGGAATTTTATAATGGCCTCAAAATTAATTGAGATAAATCCAGTATTTTTCCAGTGGGGCGATGGTCTGTTCCCCTGGAAATCCTTTTTTACCACTTGCTGATGTGAGCTGATAAATTCAGTTACCTGGGGATATCAATCACTGGCATAAAATTAGACTGTACCAACATTAATATTCATCTGGTGACAGATTACCACACAGCCAAGACTGGTTTATGGGGGTAGCTCCACCTAATGGTGACCAACAGTATTAATTTGATCGAAATAATGGTGCAGCACAAATATTTATATCTTTTACAACATTTCCACTAGAAGAGGATGCCCACTGAACCTGTATTTAATTATATTTTTAATTAAGCATCACTGGAGGGGGTAATTATAGCCAGGCGGTGGCACCAGTGGTCTCCTGTGCGCAAGCATGAATGATAAAAGATGAATGCACAGCAGCAGAGAGGCAATGCACAAATACCACTTGATATGGGTTTTGATTCAGAGGTACATGCTATTGCAGCTGCAACTTCATCTTTTGCCGCAGCGTGACTTCGTATTTATGCTAATGCCACTGCCGATGGGATTAGTGCTGAGAACATGGAACATGGCCGCCGGAGTCAGTGCAACCCTCCCTGCGTCTTTGTGCCGGAACCATGCCAAGTGCGACTCAGAAGATATTGGCCGCTTACAGCGTCAGTCTGGCCCACAGGGTTATAGGGGAAATCCCTGCTGCCTGAGGCCCCCACCCCTTCCTTTAGGGGTCACAAGCCAGACTGTGTACTGAATTATACATTGCATGGGCCCCTACCATTGCATTCCCCTGGTGGGCACTTCATGCTCCAGTTCGACACTGCCCGCTTACGCCTGGCATTGACACTTCATCCACCTCTGAATCAGCTTCATGGTCTCCCTGGTGTAAATCTCAATATGCAATACTTCTTCACGACGTGTTCTTATTCATTTGTTAGGTTTGTTTTTTTGTCTCCTCCGCTTCCCTCTGTCATTTGTGGCTACTTTCCCTAGAGTTTCTCTCTCATTTTCATGATTGTTTTTATTACTATTTATTACCAGTTATTTATATAGCGCACACATATTACGCAGCGCTTTACAGAGAATATTTGTCCATTCACATCAGTCCCTGCCCCAGTGGAGCTTACACTCTATATTCCCTACCACATGCTCACACACTTACACATTAGGGTTCATTTTTTTGTTGGGAGCCACCGGTATATTTTTGGAGTGTGGGAGGAAACCGGCGTACCCGGAGGAAACCCCTGCAAGCACAGGGAGGATATACTCTGAATCAGCTTCATGGTCTTGTTAGGCACGTACGTGACTCTTATGAGTATTAGTCCTGCAACAGCCTTGAGGGCTGGAACTCTTGGCAAGATGCGGCTGTACAACAGCTTTGAGAACTGGCCGACAACTTGGCTAGGTGGGCCCGAAGGCTGTAGGTGATGAAGCGGCCTTTGGGCTGTGCAGCAGCCTCCACACAGTTACCGTGTTTCCCCGATGATAAGACACTGTCTTATTTTTTTTTCTTGTCAAAAAAAACCCCATAGGGCTTGTTTTCGGGGTAGGGCTTCGTTTAATAAAAAAAAAAATTTAATCTCCCCCTCCTTGTTGAATGCAGTCTGAATGCCCGCCATTTCCCCACTTACCTTTACCTTCCTCCACGGTCCACAGCTCTTGATCCGCGGCTACTGCGACGTCAACCTCGCCCTTCAGAGTCGCGCCGTGACGTCATGACGTCACGCGCGCTGACTCCAAAACAAGCTTTATTGAAAGCTTGTTTTGGAGTCTGACTACTGTATCTCACTGTAAGCTGGTGGAGGAGCAGGCCGGGCAGCCTCCTCCAGCTCTATCATTTAGTAAGGGACCGGGTCGGCGGACCGTAGCAGCGGCGGCCGGGCCTCCTTTCCCCCCTGGCGGCATCCATTTCATGCGGGGGGTGGAGCTGGGGGCATTTTAGTGTAGGACTGGACAAAATGGGGATTTAGGTAGGGCTTATTTTCGGGGTAGGGCTTATTTTGGACCGGGTTTCAAAAGTAGGGGTAGGGCTTATTTTCGGGGTAGGTCTTATTATCGGGGAAACACGGTAGGTCCATAATGGGAATCGAACCCATGACCTCATAGTGAGACAGTAATACTAACCATTACACCATCTGTACTTCTCATTGATATATTTCTCTTCTTAATTCAAAAGCTGCAGTATCTAAAAAAAAAAAAAAAAAAATGCTAATTGGCCATTGTGCTTTGGTATGTTTTACATGGACAATTATTTTTATTATTACCGTATATATATATATATATATATATATTGCGCCATTGTTTTACACAGCACTGTTCAAATAATATTTGTTATTTATCTCAATCCCTAAAGGGGGGCATCCACTACACAATTTTAGCAGGCAATTGAACGATAACGACGTCGTTATCATTCCATCGTTTAAAAATCGTTTATGAATCGTGCAGTGTTTGGTCGTTAACAATCAACGATGCACGCTCCCGCTGGTCATTTGATCGTCTCGTCAGTCGACTGAACATGCAGCTCAATTTCACTTGATCTATTAAAGATCGTTTGCAAATCGTTCAGACTGAAAGATAAAATTTCAAGGGGAAAAATCAAGGGAAAATCGTTTAGAGATTGGACCGGGAGTAGATCGTCTAGTGGATGTGCCCCTTTATTCACATATCTATAAATAGAAAATGTCTTTAAAAGTATTTCCAAATTCCATCTCTCAATAATTGACAGAACATGAAATTTGCTGCATTGTGGACTGGAAGCTATTACCTTTAATATTATAATTATTAATATTATTATTATTATTATATCTGTTATCGGATATTTTCAGCAAATTTTGGCTAATATTGGATGTCTGTTGTATCCGTCCATGGAATTTATTACAGGAATTTGGCTGTGCATTGAAATGACCTCACCCAAGACTATAATAAATCTTTTTGTTCTGATAAGCTACTGAAACTTTATTTTACATCTATATTTGTGAACTTTACTGCTACATATCTATATAATAAGCGAGAAAGCATGTCTGTCTATCTGTTTGTTTGTATGTCCTTTATGCACGCCCAGGGTTTTGGATCTAGCTTCACTGGATTTGGCATGGTGGTGTAGTTTGACCAGAATTAGGTTTTTGCCTAGGTTAGAACGTTGTCACACAATCCCTAAAAATGGGGACACTCTTAAATTACACAGGTTTTGGGGCTGGCTCCAGATTAAATTGGCAGTCTGCCAAAAACCTCTGAGAAAGCTACAAACATATATTTTTTTACCTCAGTCTGAGCAAACTTGATGACTCATTCAAATTCATAATAAATCCAGAGCCTCTGTGTTTGCATACAAGGGCGGCCGCTTAACTAAAACTTTATGGGCCACATAGCAAGATCTTAAAATTCCCTCCCCCCAGAGGTAAAAAAAAAAAACATACATTTTCCCCCTTACAGAGCCCACTCATGTTATGCCACACAGACCCCATTCAGATTATGCCCTTTACAGATTATGCCACATAGTAGTTGTGCCCCATATAGTACATTATTCCACACAATAGTAGTGCCCCTTACACATTATACTCCCTCCCCCAGCAACTCACCACCCCATGTCCCTCCAGCAACCTCTCATCAGCAGCCAACAGGTGTGGATCTGGGGCCGGGCCGCCAGCTAATTACAGCTAGCACACCGGCAGGCAGCGACAGACATGGACAGACAGCGCCTACGCAATTTGAGTTTGGTGCCGGTTCGCGAGTTATGATTGCTTTGCGACAGGTGGCGCTGTCTCTACATGACTGCCTGCCAGTGCGGGTCAGCACCAAATCAACATTGCTGACACCTGGCTCCCCCTTGATGTCCCTGACTGGGCCGGCCCACCTTGTGTGTGTGATTGGGTGCAGGGGGAGCGGCGGGCCACGGAGGCACCATAGCAACCGCACCCCTTGCACCCACAGTAGCATGCAGGTTTCAGGATCAATGGAATGGGGTTATAGGCGAGGACAATGTAAAAAAATAAAGGCTGCAGGTGTACTTCAGGCTACAGTCTTCAACCCGGGCAATGCCAGGGATCCCAGCTAGTTTTATATAAGACAACTTACATTTTAGGTGTAGTGGCCCTTTAAAAACAATTAACCAGCTGGGCTCAGCCCCAAATGGTAATAAATGTTTCTCTGCTGTGTTAATGAGAAGTCCTGCTGTGAAACGATTCTCTCACAAAGGGCCAAATGTAATGGGGTGAGAGTTTAGAAAATGTGAGAGTTTAGTAGTAAACTCTCACACGTTTTAAACTCGGCCAATGTAATAGTCAGAGAACATGCAAAATTGCATGTTTTTAGGCTAAAAAACTCCCACGATTTAAACTGTCATCCAGATGTTTTCCCATTTTGAAGATAAAACTCGACCAATGTGCTAAACGCTCACATTTTCTAAACTCTCATCCTATTACATTTGGCCCAAAAAGTCTGTCCTGGGCCCCAATGGAATAGGCTGCAAGTTTAATTTGATTTCTGGGAGTGGGGATGGAGTTGCTATGGTGATCATATGCTGCATCTTTGGAACCAGCACACGAGTTGCAGTTGCTGACAGGAGGCGCATCCTGCATCATTAGAATATATACACATCCCTGCTGAGTCCACAGATGCAGCAGTGATGTGTTTCTGATGTGTTTCTCCATCCACATCGGAATCAGGCCTAGTGCTATGTGTAACCTGTTAGTATTGGCGTATCTAAAATGGATGCGCTTACAATCAAGTGCAATCTTTGGTGTTTGAGAAGAAAAAGCTTATTTCTATGGCCGCAAGAACTGACACTTAGGCCCGTGTTCAATTTGAGGCGAAAAGCCGAGATCGGCCAAAAAATGTCGCCGATGACGTCATTTCGCCAGGCGGAAAAGTATCGCCGTATTCAATTTTAAATACTTTCCGCCTAGGCGGAAAGTCAATGCAATGTAATAGGCGAAAAAGTATCGCCTATGAATAGCAGGCGGAAAAAAGTGCAGAATTGCGGTTTTGGGGTGCAACTTTGCGGGAACCCCCGTGCAGCCTTAAGACAGTTCCCCAAAGGTAAACTGCGTCAAAAAATATTTAAAGAGACTTAAAGACACCCCAAAAAATGGCTTTCAGTTTGGGGGCGAAAAAAAACAAATTTGGGAGTCAAAGTTAAAAACTAGCGAAATAGACTCCAGGGGGGTCCCCAAATATGCCCCAAGTGTTTTTTCGATTGCAGGTGTTTGCGGCAGGTGGATTTTTCACAATTTTTTTTAACTACACTTTAGCAACTTTTAAATCTGTTACCCCCCATTTTCAACTACCCCAAATTTGCTGGGACTAGTTATTTTCTTCAAAAAACATTGCTAAATGGTATTCTTCACCACTTCTGCAAAAACGCTATAAAGCACCTATTGAGATAATTTAAAGTGGCAAAATACCTTCAGCAGGGCTTTTCGGGGCGGGAGGGGGGCCATAGTGATTCCCCCACGTCAGTGCATCTTTTGGGGGGTGTCAGGCTGAATACCCCAAATCTGACAGCACTTTTCGCCTGTTTCAGTTTCGCCGGGTGCCGTATTCGCTTCCTTTCAAATTGAATACGGGGATAAGCGGGGACGCGCGCGATACTTTTTCGGTTGCAAAACACGCGATGTAGGCCAAAAGTCGGCCAGGCAAAAAAGTATCGCGGCCGCAAAAAATATTGAATACGGGCCTTGGGGGGGGGAATGTAATGACCTCCGTTTCTTGAATAGTAGCATTTTCTGGGGAGTTCACCGTCAAGATTGAAGTAATTGCATCTAATAACCTGCAAATAGAGGTAAAATCACCAGAAATCCCCCAAAATCACTCTTCACTGGGTGCAAATCACCATCCTGATTTTTGTCAGGTCAATCATACAAGTTGTCAGATGTAATAGCCTGCGACTTGCAATCTCGCTGGAAAATCGCCCGAGGAAAACTTGCACAGGTGCCTCTAGCCGGCATTTTATGCTGTATGCCACCTTAAATATATGCATTATTTTTGTCACTACTTAATAGTCAATTAAGGGACTCCAAATATCCTGATGGGCCACAATTATTTAATTAATTTGTTTACAATTGTGAATAAGAATATTATAAATTATGAAGACAATATTATTTTTATGTTTTTTGAGGCTATGGGGTCTATTCATCATCACTTAATTTCTACAAAAGTAGGTGAAAAAATAAATTATTTTTGTAGAAATTAAGTGTCAGGGTTATTCATCATTCATGTAATGCATATCATCGATATCTCCTGGTTACAATTGTCCCCTGATAATTTCCACAGTCCCCATTTTACAGTATGGGGATGTGGAAACTATGTAATTCATCAAGTTCCGAAAAAGCATTTTTTCGGAAGTTGGCAGTGATACTGTACGCCATCCTGAGATGGCGTACAGCACCCGTTGCAGCAGAGGGACCTACTGTGTCCACTTACTCTAATACAGCTCCTTCCCATTTCCCCGAGCTCTACTCCTGTGAGCCGGGAGCAAGCTTCTCGTCTGCTGCTTCACTGCCTCTACGAAGTCTTTCTTCAAGCTACGCATGCCTAGCTTTAAGACAGGTTGCGAAGAGTCCAGGAAGCAGGAGAAAAGTCCCCTTATTCCGAAAAACTGTCTCCGCAAAAGGAGCAGCTTTTCGGAAGTGATAATTAAGTATAGGAGGGATGATGAATGCCTCCAATACTTGAATTGAATTCGGAGCGAGTTCAATCCTTAATTATCAAAGGGGAAATTTTTCTCTTAATGAATAGACCCCTATATTTATTAATTGATGATAGAAGCAAATCCATTCTGGCACTTGTAGTGCCACAAATTTCCAATATAATTGATGCTTTCATCACTAATTAATTAATATATCCCATATTAACATAACAAAATAATATTTTCATATATGTGCAGTGGTGTGCAGGTAAACGATGATGTCTCCCGAAGCTGTGTAGTACCGTGACACCCAAACACAGTAAAAGAAGATGGTGCCATGCAAGCGCAGAGGCAGTCTGCGGCCATCTTGGTAAAGGGCATAATGCCTCAGTAAAGGGATCATGGAGATAGCGCAGGATCACACTCCATTACCATCAATGAATATTGTGTAGGATCCCAGCAGAAATCTCATCAATGATATGGAGCGGTGTCAACATTGTTATTATGTTATTACCAGGTACTGTGTGCGTAAATATCTATTCATCAAGGACGGACTCGGGCTGTAATTCAGCCCCGGCTTCCCTCATTTTGTACGTGCACATGAAAAAGGGGCATGGCCACATGACACGCCCCATCTCTCTGCATGTCGTCTGAGCAGAGCGCCAGGAGGCAAAGCTGCTCAGCCAGGCTTTCAGGCTGGACCAGTCCACAGGCCAGCGCCCCTTCTGGCATATGTTAGAAGTGCCAGATGGACAATCCGGCCCTGAAAAGCCTGGATATTATCCTCACTTCATTCAATTAAACCAGGGATGGGGAACCTCCTGCCTGGGGGCCGTTTAAGGCCCTCTGAATCCTTTGGTCTGGCCCTCTGAGCTTTTTCCTACTAGCCTCATCTGGCTAGCAGGGTGCCTAGAATGGCCAGAATCTATGCAGCAGTGCCGCCTGGAGAGTCCTAAAGATGCTTCAGACGGTGTTACACCGTTGCCCTTACAGCTCCCCGGAGCATCCTCAGGATGCTCTGTGCATTGCTGTAATCACCGGCGATTGTGGCTCCGCCCTGGGTGATGTCACATGGAGGGGGCGTGGCCTGCACCGGGCCCACAAATAATGTTATATATATATATCAAAATGGCCATCAGCAGAAAAGAGGTTCCCCACCCCTGAATTAGACCATACTTGCCTACTCTCCCTGGAGTCGCGCGAGGCTCACGATTTTTTGGGTAACCCCCCACACCCCTGAAAGGGAAGGCAGATCTTCTGCATATGGGGAGATTTGCCGAGAAATTTGCGGGTCCGTAAGGAGGAGGCGGGGCTTATTGACGGGAGTTGCATCATTTTGTCCCGCCCCTCCTCGCGGAACCACGAATCATGGGCTTTTCCTGTAAAGGGGGCGGGGACTAATGTCATCTTTAGTCTGGCCCCGCCCCCCAAAGCTGAGAGCAGCTCTCCGGCTGCTCCTGGGAAGGGTCGGTAAGTATGAATTAAACTTCTAACTTTATGGATGTATTATCAAATCTTCCAAAGAGAACAAGTAGAGGCGTTGGGCATAGCAATCAATCAGATCCTGGCTACCATTTTTATCATACTTGCCAACTCTCCCTCATTGTCAGAGAGACTCCCTGAAATAGCAGCAATCTCCCTGTCTCCCTGAAAAGTCTAGCAATCTCCCTGATTGTGCCTTACCCCAATTATGTAGCTGTTATATACTTGGGGAAAAAATCAGAGAGATATATACATTCAAATGGCATAATCACTGATATTTCCCTGCATTGTTTATAAGGCACAATGATCCCTATGGCTACATGCATTTTCATTTAAGGTTTCTCTTGCCCACATATATGGAACTCCATGTAATACACAATACATGAGCAAGCCCTAAAAAGTATCAATGTGTTTTTATCATCATGTAGATCTCACTAACTGCTTTGGAGCCCATTTACATTTGGATGTAAGTCAATTGTATGGCACGGGATACGTTCAGAATACCGACAGCTGGGATTCCGGCGGTCAGAATGCCAACCCCGGAATCCGGATACTTATTAGAATAGCGGCATTGGTATACTTACCGCTGGGATCCCAAAAGTAAGTAGCGGGGTTAGGGGGAGGGTTAGGCTCTAGGGGGAGGGTTAGGGTTTGGCACTAATGGGGGAGAGTTAGATTTAGGGTGTAGAGAGGGAGGGTTAGGGCTTACATTAGGGTGACTTACCTAGAGTCATTGGGATTGTAACTTTGTCGAGATGCCGGCATCGGGATTCTGACCTCCGGGATCCCGAGTGCCGGCGTCTGTACCCATCCCGAATGACACGCCTCTCAGATGTAGCAGTACACGTCCACTTACCGCCGCGCTCATAGGTGATGCTTTCATAATCTCCCTGAAATACTTTTTCAAAGGTAGGTAAGTATGGATTCCTATAGAACTTTCTGTAACATTTTACCTAGAATCTGATTGGTTGCTTTGGGAAACACCTCTACTGAATACCCACAACAATATCTACCCTCTCTCTTATCAGTGTAAATTGCACAGAAATTGGTTCCTCTGAGAAGCATCAAGATTTGTGCATCTTGCATCATTGTATTTTACATGGACTCATAGCTAATATCTGATTGGTTACTACAGTTACTGGACCTACAGCATCTGCACCTAAACAAGCCCTAGGATGTCAAACAGCCATAACCTGATTTCCCATTTCATTAAATGAACCTCTAGTTACAAATAATGTATAGGTAGCCTACAATATGGCTGCAGTCATTACCCACTGACCTAATACTACCGACATAGCGGATGAGCTGTTATTAGACAATTAGCAGATTCCCAGCAGTTACAATATCTCTGCCTTCCTGCTTCTGGGAAAGAGGTTTATGGGAAACTGTTTATTGATAAAGGGCCCAGTATATCATTGAATTCTGTATTGATTGCTTATTTCTGCTCCACCTTGTGTCAATCCAAAGGCGACATAAACAAGGGGTAGGTGCACATAACCGTGCACTTGTGATATTGGATCCCCAGACTGCCTGGCACTGATCATCTGGTACCGTAGATGATTAAAGCCTGATTGATACGTACTGTGTAATGCAAACAAGCATCCTTACATTGCTGTGCTGTGTTGTGGGTTCCACGTATTTCTTTATACATCCAACTTTAAATCCAGCTTATAGATAGGTGTGGCTGTGCCATAAAGTAATGACCGATATGTCAATATTTATCTAATGTTGTGCATATCCATCTCATATCTATATATCACATGTCTAATATCTACTTAACCTAATAATGACCTATTGTTCAGTGCCGTAACTGGGTGTTTTAGTGCCCTGTGCCAGCCACGCCCACCAAACGCATGACATCATTACATCATGGCGAGGAAGAGGGGGGGGGGATGCCGCTAGTGCCAAGAAGAGTAGCAGTGCCCGGAGTATCCTCAGGATGTTTGGGGGGCTGTATAGGCTCCATGTCTGGAGTGTGGATAAAGCCACCGCAGCTGCATTGTAGCACTTTGTATATAGATTCAGACTCAGTCGTGCACAGATATAGAAGTTTTGCACATCAAAGAAATCTGTGCAATCTCGTGAAGTCGTTTTGTTGCATCACATCGCAACTAAAGGTGGATACAAACTATAGCGATATATCTGCAGATCGAGTGATCTGCAGATATAACTGCAGATAATGGTCGTTCATATTCACTGAACGACCATCATCTGCATGCTGCAGCGGGTTGGGCCGGCCTGGGGCCGGATAGGGGGCGTGGCCTAATTGTGGAACTCGTAGCCACGCCCCCCTTCGAAAAAGAAAAACATACGCAGTGCTGGGGAGGGGTGTGGGGCTGTGTGCCCCTCAGCCCGGTGCACAGCCAATGGGGGGCGCTATCAGCGTGATCGCTCCCCCCTTTGGCATAGGAGACTGCTCCGGCTGCTGCTTTAGCAGCCTTGGACAGTCTCCCAGTGCAGCCCAGCACACAGCGGCGTGTGCTGGGCTGCTGTGGATGGGGAGCTGTGCCGGACCCGGGTAAGTAGTACTCGCTCGCGGCTCTCCCCCCTCTCGGCGCCCCTGTGTACGGGCAATTGGCTGATCGCCGGTACACACTTGCCGATGGACAGATATGTCTGCAGACATATCTGTTCATTGGCTGTGCAGCACAGCCAATGCGATATGTCTGTGAATAACGTCGTTCACAGACATATCGTCTGTACACACTGGCCGACGGGGGCACAATATATTGGCCGATCAATTGATCGGCCAATATATCGCCCAGTGTGTACCCAGCATAAGACACATTTTCGGGCGCAAAAAAATAGTTGAAAGACACTGTTTGGTGTGCCTACAGCCAATAGTGTAAGAGAACACATCTGTATGTCCTCAGTATAGCCACTGTGTGCGCCAGCTTAGTAATATAAACCTATAATATTACACAAGACCTGGGGCAACTGAGTACCGGTGATCATATATATAGTTGTATGGGAAATAGAGGCTGCTCTAAGTGAAGGGTTCTATAGGTTTAGAAAATAACTGGTGGCATACAGTATATTACAGGGACTTTGTACAACCACTTACACATGTTCCAGACTCTGCAGGAGAAACACAGAAGCTGGGAGGGGGTCAGTGAAAACCTTCTGTGAAACACGGGATAGCTGTATGTTCCCAGCATTCCTTCTCATGTTTGCTCCGGTCATGCATGTTCTAGTGCACGCCTGGAGAGATGAATTTCTGTCTGTGGAAAACTAGAAGGCAGTATGACATTACATCAATGTAAGAGCGATTAGCAGTTTTACTTGACACAGCGTATGTATGTATATATCTGTATATATATACTGTGTATATATATATATATGTATTTATGCATATATTCATTAGCAAAAGTTCCTGGTAACATGTAATAATAGTCATGAAGTTTGTTATATTACTTTGTAAAACGATTTATTTTCCTCCTTTGTATCCTGCACTTTCTTACTTTGTTTTTATACCAGTCTCTTTCCCCAAAGCCTTCATTACTTGGTCCTCATTAGGGGTGGCAGTGGTGAGGAGGAAGTTTGTGTGCTATCTCCTGTCTAACATCAGATGTTAGACAGGCAATAAGTCGACAGGTACAAATAGTCAACAGGGTTAAAAAGTCAACATGAATATGGTCAACACTCTTCTTTTTCTTTTAGTGTTATGCACTTACTGGAGGGTTAAGGTTAGGCCCTTATCCGTAGATTAGTGTTAGACACTTACCCCGATGGTTAGGGTTAGGCACCAGAAGGGAGGGTTAGGGTTACGCACCAAGGGGAGAGTTAGGATGAAGATTAGGGTCCAGCCTGTCTAGCATCTGGTGTCTTTTTAGACATTGTCAACCACTTAATTATCTTTTATACCATAGATAGATAGATAGATAGATAGATAGATAGATAGATAGATAGATAGATAGAATAATTAATTCTCCTTTATTAACCACCTCACTGATGATTGTTATTTTTTCGGGAGCGACCTAAAAATTATTGATCTTTTTTTTTTTATTTCCTTTAATTAGTCGAAAACTTATTTTTTTTAAATATAATTAAATAATTATTAATGATAGAATATAAAAATCTAATTAAATAGGTTAGTGGGAAAAAAAATACCCCTAGGGGTGTCTAATATTCTCCACCTCTACAATGGCATTTGATCCCCTATTCCATAACCCCCTCCCCACCTCTGCATTAGTTTCATTTTTATATATACGGGGTGGGAGTTATATTGTTAAATTAACCTACAGGGCACTACTGTTAAATAGAAGCTAAATGGGTTCTATTTTTTTTCCTAGATAAAATATGAATATACTAAAGCGCAGTAATCAGTCAAACAACTGTTTCTAGTGGGCAAACTGAAATATAATAGTTTTGCCTAAACTACAAAAAAATTTAATCTCAGTAGTCAGAGACCTGTCATAGGGGCGTAGGGTTAGTACAACCGCCTGGGTGATCACTAGGAGCTATAAATCATCTTCGTTCAGATCAGTCCAATTACCCCAATGTGTCCTGTAAAATGGATTTCCATTCCAAGGACATTAACAAGTTCACCATTAGGACACTATGCAGAATTGTCAAACCTAATCCTTTTGGTCGAGAGGATTGCAAACATTCTTGGCGAAGAGCCGCGTATGCGCATATCCCCGACTTCCAAAGGGCTGCATCGTCTGCAGCCCCTAGGAGCCGGGCAGGGCTGGCGGAAAGGCAGAGAAGCGGCTTCCTCCTGGAAGCCGCTCTCTGCTAATAGCAGCCCAGACTGGCAGCCCCAGGGGGAGGAAACACCTCCCCCTGAGACTGCCTGTTTTGTGACTGGCAGGTGGCGCTTCCAATGGAAAGCCACCGCCAGTCACAGTGTAGCCAGTGCAGTCACGGACTGCAGTGTAGCCAGTGCAGTCACGGACTGCTATGACTACACTGAGGTGGCAGATTTTACTGGGGGAGCTGCAGCCCCTAGGTAAAAACCGCCACTGTTTATGACATAGATTAAAGCGCGACAGACAGACAATTCCTCCTGCAAAAAGATGCCTTTAAATCTCAGAAAGCCAGAGCTAAGTTACAGATGGGGTGATTGATCAGGGGTACAGATTATTCGCACTATATACTGTATAATGCCCACATGTACCCTCGGGTTCATATATGTATCTGTAAATCTGGCCCTGATACTGGCCAGTGCCTCCCCAGCCATTTACCTCACCGCAAGTCACTGATCTTTATAGACATTTATATTACATCTCTCCCTTAGGGGTCTATTTACTAAACCTTGGATGGAGATAAAGTGGACGGAAAAATAAAATACCAGCCAATCAGCTCCTAACTGCCATGTCCCAGGTTGTGTTTGACAAATGACAGTTAGGAGCTGATTGGCTGGTACTTTATCTCCGTTCAGTTGATCTCCGTCCAAGGCTTAGTAAATAGATCCATTTCTCCCTTATTCTACAGAACTCTGAACAGTATGGTGTTGGGAGAAGCTGCATCAACAACCATCACATGCAGGAGATGCGGTTATATCAGCCATGTTAACAACCTACATCTGCTGCAGTTGACATTCAAATTCCAGGTGGTGACCTGGAACCATGAGACATCCTGGAATCATTAGAGACAGCAGGGTCGCTTCTCTCTCAAGCTGTGGGGGTTTCAGTCTTGGTTTGGGTGCAAATAAAAGTGATATAAGGGCAGGTTCTTTTCAATGAGATAAATTATATGCACAATTTAGATAAAATATTTAGTCTACTATCCCGTTATTCCCTTCTGTTTCCTTTCAGGTGAATTTAATATACACATTAACCTCTGAATTAAAAAAAAATCTCTAAAAATAGTTTTTAAAGGAAACTCTGGTGGAGGAGGCAGATTGACAGGAACGAGAGGATTTACAGATTATCCTGTTACCATTTTTAGATTGTCTGTGTGTAATTATCACACAGTGAGCAGAGGGCCTGGCCGATGTATGACGAGAGCATTCACTGAATTATTGTTTATTATTTCAGATTTTCTACACATGACTTTGTTAATTTAATTTATTCAATGTCAGCACAAACTGTATTTATTTTATCTACCTTGTAGGTCCATATTTACTGGGGATGCGGTTAAGATGCTGGCAGACGGGTTGCCGGACGTCGGTATACAGACGCCGAAATCCCGACGCCCGTCAGGAAGCAGACGCCGCGATCCCAAAGGGATCAAGATACCGACGTCGGCATCCCAAACCCCAGCATCCCGAAGGTAAGTATGCTAGCATTAGCCTGCGGATGGGGGGGAGTTAGGATTAGGGACCGCTCAAGGCGGGTTAGGAGAGGGTTAGGGCTAGGCTGTGGGGAGGGCGGTTAGGGTTAGGTATCACCGGGGGAGAGTTAGGGATAAAGGGGGGGGGAGAGGGGAAGGGTTAGGTTACTTACCAGCCCCGTCGGGATATTGAAGATCGGGTTGCCGCTGTCGGTCTTCTGACCCCCGGCATCCCGCCAAACGGTGTATATCATACCAATTCCATTTACTGTTGTCTCCACCATTCAGCACATTACAAAACAACAACAATAATAATAAAAATGATGATAATAATAATAAATATAAAAATAAAAAGACTAATAGTGTAATCAAATATCATCAGCATACAGTATACTGTATATTCCTCCCAGTGGTGCCGTGGGGCATGAAGGGCCCATCAGGGAATGCAGTGGCAGGGGCCCAAGATTATGGGGTGTGGACAGCCACCAGAGGGAATATTGACCAGGCTTTCAGACATGCAAAGAACAGGGATGATTTTTAAAGGAGGGTACAGCAGTGTGTCATGACCACCTACTTTGGTTGGCAGGATGGCAAATTTTGGTGTTGTTTCCATGGAAACAAAGCAAGCACCGATCCTGCTCAACCAAGTTACTGACCCTTAGTATGGGTACAAACTGGCCGATATATTGGCCGATCAATTGATCGGCCAATATATCGTGCCCCTGTCGGCAAAAGTGTGTACAGACGATATGTCTGTGAACAACGTCGTTCACAGACATATCGCATTGGCTGTGCTGCACAGCCAATGAACAGATATGTCTGCAGACATATCTGTCCATCAGCAAGTGTGTACGGGTGATCAGCCGATCGCCCGTACACAGGGGTGCCGAGAGGGGGGGGAGCCGCGAGCGGGTACGACTTACCCGTGTCCGGCACAGCTACCCATCCGCAGCAGCCCAGCACACGCTGCTGTGTGCTGGGCTGCACTGAGAGACTGTCCGAGGCTGTTGAAGCAGCAGTCCAAACAGTCTCCTATGCCAAAGGGGGGAGTGATCACGCTGATTGCGCCCCCCATTGGCTGTGCGCCGGACTGAGGGGCACACAGCGCCCCCTCCCCAGCGCCTCAAATGGGAGTTTTGTTTTATTCCCCGTAGGGGGAGTGGCCACGCCTACCACGATCAGGCCACGCCCCCTACCTGCCGGGACTCGTTGCAGTATGCAGATGATGGTCGTTCAGTGTGTATGAACGACCATCATCTGCAGATATATCTGTTAGGTGTGTACCCACCTTTAGAGGAGGTGGTGGGACTCTTATGCAGTGGGTCCCATCGGGGATGTCCCCTGTACACCTGTAGGCCAGTCTGTCACCTATTTGCTCCGTCACCTATTTTACCCCATAACAATCGATTGCTACCACAGTTATGACAATACAATATCAATGCACGATACATTAGCAAACACCATTACTAATAGCCTGACCGATTGGTCCAGGAAAACCCTATGTTACAAAAATAACAACAGCAACAATAATGTAATATACGGTATTTCTGTTGTAAAATAATATTGTCCTCAGAATAGCGGTAAAGAGAACAAGTTGGTTTTGCTTTAAATTGGCACTTTAAATTTAGCGGCTATGCCACCGAAATTACACAGATTCCGGCAAATCAGAATTTATTACAAATAATAACCTATAGAGGGAGATTTATCAAAACTTCTGAAAAGGAAGATTGGGGGTGTTGCTCGTAAAAACCATTCAGTTTTTTAACTATCATTTATCTTGTTCATTCTATAAAATGACAGCTAGAATCTGTATGGTTGAAATGGTGAACAGCTGAAAACTACTGTCTCAGTCAGAGGGCCTGATTCAGAGCCGCTCGTAAGCGGCCGCTTGTTCGCTCCGAGCGATGTTTGCCCAACTGCGCCTGCGTACGGAGCGTTATACGCATGCGCGAACCAGTCAGTGCGGTCGAAATTCATGTGCTCGCAAAATAGCGAATGCCTGATAGTTTGAGTGACAGAAAGAGGCGTATGTGGGTGGTAACAGGGGACGGTGCTTGAAAACGGGGAGTGGAGATCCGATCGCAGGCGTGCTTAAAGGTCAAAACGGGCGTTTTATGGGTGTGCATAATTAAAACAGCAGCGTCATTGACCACGTCACTGGGTTATTTTATAGCCAGAACTGCTAGCAAAATTGTGTTAGCAAAAACCAACCACAAGAATAGCGAGCAGCTCATACCCTGGTCGATGTACTCGATTAATCTAATAAATAGCGGACATGACATAGGATGCGAGCGGCCAGGGGGCGTAGTTTCCCAAAAAACGACCGCAAGTTTTGTTCGCTCGCTCAGACCTAGAGGCGTGAACAGACCGCAAAGAGCGAACGGTTCATTTGAATAGCCACCCCTATTTTCTGGACGAGCGAGCGCTAATTGTGTCCGGCTCTGAATCAGGCCCAGAGTTTGAATCAGAATGTTGGGAGACTAGGACAATGGGCCTGATTCAGAGTTGGGAATAGACCTGGAATTTTTTTGCATGTGGGGTAAATACTGGCTGCTTTTGCATGTAGCTCACAATTGCTGCACAGCTTTATTATTAAACTGCACTATAGATGTCAGTTTGGACACGTCCCTCCCAAATCTAAATCTCTTTGCACATTTTAAATCTGCCCCACCTGCAATGCAGCATGGTTTCACCAAGATGATCAGTTGAGAGAGATATCTCTCTCTATTCCCAACTCTGAATCAGGCCCAATTTACGGTATTAAGATTAAGATGGCAGTTAAAACTTTTCATTGGCTTGCAAAAATACTGTAATACCTATGTGGATTTTACATTAGAAACCAAAAAAAAACTATACTTAACTACCTTCCCCAAACAGCCAGGAAGCTCCCGAAAATCGGGTGCTGCTCCCTGGCCACCCAGAAAGGCATACAAGTATTCCGCAATTTCCCCCGCTGCAATCCCGAGTAAAATATTAGCGTTGTAAGTGGGGACGTGGCCACGTTGATGCCGTCATGCTGGCACGCCCCCTGGCACCACCCACCTATGCAGACTCACGCCCCCTCATTCCCCACCCTGCTGTGCCGACCTGGCTGCCCTCTCCAATCCAGTTTTGCGTACATCTCTGCATTCGGTCCATAATCATTTGATCTTTCCTAAAGCTGGTTTATTCACAGTATACGTCCTACAGTGTACCGGAATCTGTTTTATTTTTCTCATTCACAAATCAGTAAAGTTTTAAGTAAACCCTTTAAGGCCTTAGTCCATCGTAATAGTTTGCAGTCATTTGTTTTTGTACTGGTGCTTGTATCTTATTTTCTGCTTCATTTTGGTAGTTATATTTTGTATGGGTATTTACACCTAATTAGAGCTTGGAATTAGCGATAACCTGCCACTTCCCTGCTATGTACTGTGCAAGTGAGCGGGGAAATAGTCAGTTTTCCTTTGCTCACTCATGACGTCAATGATGGAAGGTGCCCCGGACAATGTAAAAATGAATTAACGTCAAAGTGACAGGCTCTCTATAATGATCCCGAAGTTAAAAGCTCACTCTGGGCTGCCATGCTACGGAACTCTGCTGTCAAGTCTTGTAAGAGTTTTTTATTCTAATGATTAGGAATGGAATTACGAATGTCAACAAGGCCACAGAGCACTGTACACTCATAGGTGAATGACGCAATCAGAGTTGGACTGGCCCAGAGGGGTACAGGGGAAATCCCCGGTGGGCCCCACTGTCTGAGGGCCCCACCACTTGCTCTAATGTCAGGTTCCAGACTGTGCACTTGAATTTTACATTGTAACTCTATTTGAGGGTCAGTTACATGGTCTCTAATGTATGTCCAAACTCTGTGAGGGCTGGCCTCATCCTCTGTGATAACTGACCACACCCTAAAGCATGGGCCCCCACCACTGCTTTCCCCCGGTGGGCCCTTCTTGCTCCAGTCCGACACTGGACGCAATCACATAGGGCTTCTTGTGGTCTGGCTGTAGCTGCATACATCGCTAGCTGCGGCCTGTATCTGAGCAGATTTACCAGTCACTGTATTCCTGACGTTCTCCTCCAATCCAGATGTACTGCAGGGTGTATATATTATGGGGACATTGTAGTCTGTGCAGGCCACAGCACGGAAACTAAACGGGACTATTAGTTGTCACATACAGGGCCTTATTCAGAGGAAGACGCTAATCCCGTCTTGGCAGCGTCTTTGCACACAGAGGTACTGAGAATACATGCTGGCGCCACAGTCACTGTAATTTAACAGAGGTGTCCGCCGGTTGCGTCTGCAATCCGTCGCTTGCATACAAAAATGCAACCATCGGTCGAAGCATGGAACTTCTGAGCAACCCTGTGGCGGCTCAAGATATCCGTTGGACAGCTGGGGCCAGTGAAACTGTGTACAAATAGGCAGTCGCTGTCCGCATCCTGCCCATTATACAACCCTGGCATTCCCGTATTTGACTAGGACATTACCATCCATAAATGTACACTGACTTAATGACTCTGTGTCCAAATACTCACTACGGCCGCCCTTGGTAAACCATCGCGTGCAAAATACATCGTCCATCCACGCAATCGGCATAATGTCCACCTCTGTATTAGGCTCACAGTCCTCATGTAGAGACGTTGTTAATTTAACTGCAGAAGATTAGCCCGTAATGTAGTATCAGTTATGGAAGCCTGCAGCAATCGTACGTGACAAGCTGTGTTCTGAGTCATACGCATTTGTGTGATCACACCGTCTCTGGCCACAAGGCCAGCAGTCATCACTATTACCGGCATTTACACCTAGCCCATACTGGGTGCAGAACACACAACTGAAAATAGCTTGCACAATCCATATGCACAACTAGGGATGGCCATCGACCACCAACAGTTATCAATCATCGATGGTTTGCAACAGATGGTCGATGGTTTTTCCATCGATAACAGAGATCTGCCATGGATGACTGTGAGGCAGTGATGTTTGTTTTGGTTTCTTCTACTCGGTGCACGGGGCACTGAGATTAGCCCCCCCTTCGAAGATTGGCCCGTCACCAGCAGTTCCCAACAGCAGGTATGTCCATCAAAGAGTGCACACCATCAATGGTCCACTGTCAGTGGTTTCATGCCATCGACGTTAAGCGATGATAGCACCATCAATAGTTAACCCACCAATGGCTACCCTATTATATCAATACATGGTTCACCCACGACACGCCTATGGACGATTCTGAGCGACCATAGGGTTGCTCAGAAGATCGATGATGCGTCTTTGTAAGCAAGTGTTGGATTGGAGATGGCGCTAGTGGATGTCTCTGTATAAATTCCTGCGGCTGCAAAATTTGCATGTTTTTGCAGAACTGCTGCATACCGAATCGCAGTCGTGACAGGAATTCCGTGCCCCTCTGAATTAGACCCACCATCTCCGTCACTTAACCGTGGAAAAAAATTTTTTTTTAACTCAAAAACAGTGACACTTTTGAATCCCGGACCTCATTGATGCAATAGCTCCAATTCTAAAGGGGCAGTTCTAGAGGAGAGAGTGAAAGGAAACTGTGAATTTAGGGCCTGATTCAGAGCTGCTCGCTATTTGCGAACGCACGCTCTGAATCTGGACAGGGAGTATTTATTTTTTTTCCGCTCGCTAAGCTGTGGGTGTCCACCCACAGCTAGTGCGAGCAGGCAGGAGCTGGTCGTGATTATCGTGACCATCGCCATTGCGAGGAGACCCTAAGGTAGGGACTCAGCACTCGAGTGATGTCAGTAGGGACGCCCACAAATGGCAGGCGTTACTTTGGGAACGCCTCCGTTTGTTCAGCCACCCGCCTACAAAACGGGGCGATCTGTCGATCAACATCGACAGCCGCCCCGTTTTGCTGCGAGCTCCAGAGCGAGTGAAGGTCTCACTCGCTACGAGGCTCGCCCACGTGCGCACTGGGCCACCATCGTCCCGCTTGCGAGCGCAATGTGCTTGCGAGCGGGTCTGAGTCAGGCCCTTAAACCATACTTGCCTACTTTTGAAAAAGCATGTCAGGGAGATTGTGGAAGCAGCACCTATGAGTGCGGCGATAAAGTGGACGTGTACTGCTACTGTACATCTGAGAGGCGTGCCATAAAATTGCCTTACATCCACATGTAAATGAGCCCAAAAGCAGTTCATAAGATTTACAGTACAGTACTTGTTGATGAAAACACATTGAGATACTGTTCAGAAAATGCCTGTAGCCATAGGGATCATTGTGCCCTATAACCAATGCAGCTACATAATTGGGGAAAGGTGCAATGAGGGAGATTGCTAATATTTCAGTGAGTCTCCCTGACAATCAAGGAGTGTTAGCAAGTATGATTTAAACTTCAGAAACCATTTAAAGTCACAAGTAGGATTCAGTCTGTACTAGGGGGTCATTCAGACCTACCTACCGTCTGAGTCCGGCCCCACTGACATCAGTAATGATGTCAGTGGGAGTGACTTTGGCTCTGATAGAGCCAAAATCACTCCTGGGCTTGCGGCAGCGAGACCCTACCGCAGGGTCTCGTCGCAAGCCCGATGGTCGCGATGGTCTTTGACCATCGCGACCATCATCATGGACGCTCGCTATAGCTGTGGGTGGTCACCCACAGCTATACGAGCGTCCAGGAGGACGCTCCATTTTCATGGAGGAGGGCCCTGATTCAGAGCGAGCGCTCTGGTCAGAGCGTCCGGCTCTGAATCAGGCCCTAGGACCCCTGACAAATCAAACACAAGAACTACATAGCTGTAGTCTTTTATTATGCTAAATACTTGCAAGATTTGCCACCTCTCCAGATCACTGACAGCAGACATCCTGGCACCTAAGGACTGTCTGTCATCTACTAGTTCTTCCTCATTAAGTTCTCTTGAACCTCAGCACAACTGTGTATTTGCTCCTGTACTGCCCATATGTTGCCTTTTTGCATTTTATGTGGTGTAGCTGTTGTTCGCCCAGCATGTAGACGCAGTGAGCAAATGGTGATTATTTCTGGTGATGGGAAAGTACTTGTGCTAGAACATGTGGATTTGTGTCCATAGCTATAAGATTTGCTATGTTGCCATCATTAGAAAACATGATGGAGTTTATTTATTCAGTAAATTTATTTAGGGCCTGATTCAGAGCCGCTCGCTATTTGCGAACGCACACTCTGAATCAGGACGGGGAGTATTTATTTATTTTTTTTCCTGTCCGCTCGCTAAGCTGTGGGTGTCCACCCACAGCTAGTGCGAGCGGACAGGAGCTGGTCGCGATTATCGCGACCATCAGCATTGCGAGGAGACATTGCGAGGCCCCATCTTCGGCTCCTTCCTATTTATGAAAATCTGCCACTTCGCTGGAGTTCTCCAGTAAAAGCCTACACTAGGATTTGCAGTCTTCAGGGGTAAATTTACTAAAGTGAGAGTTTTTAGAAGTGGAGATGTTGCCCATAGCAACCAATCAGAGTCTAACTATTTTCCTCTAAAAGATAGCTAGAATCTGTAAATGTAAAGTAGAATCTGATTGGTTGCTATGGGTAACATCTCCATTTCTAAAAACTCTCAATTTAGTAAATTTACCCCTTATGGAGCATACACACGGTGAGATGTGTCAGATGAACGATCTGAACGATTTGACCAACGATTTGAACTATGAACGATTTTTTGGGCTGCTTTAAAATGGATGGAATCGTCCAAAACTTACTTCAAACACATCAGATGTCAGATATCGTTATCTGACCATCGGGAACGCGCATCGTTCATCGTTCAGATATGTCAGATTTTCCTTCAGATATGAACGATTTAATGATTTTTTAAATCGTTATCGTTCAGATCTGAAGAAAAATCTGACCTTGTGTATGCACCATTACAATCCACCTTTTCATTATTATCATCTTATAATGGAGATTGCGAGAAATACGCATAGAAAAAAATCCTTAATCGATCTCTATATATTTTGCTTGTTTTTGTTTTTTTTTCTATCTTCACAAGTAGAAAAATTTATGTTACAACTTGACGGATTCCCCGACCACTGAAATCCTTGCGCTAGTGTAAATAAATAGATAAATAAATTTCGTTTCCCCACTCACAGCTGCTAATCCAATCAGCCAGTACCAGCTGACTCGTTAATTCTCAAAACCAAATAGACCCAAAAGATTGTTGGATTGCGCTTCAGAGTGAAGCTTAATAAAATTTACTACAATATAATAACCTCTTGACTTTGAAACAAAATATTTAGACAAGGCTTCTCTTAGTAAAATATAACAAATTTAATATACATAATCAAAATTAGCAATTTTGACACACATGAGATATAACAAATCTACCACATAGTAAAAGATACATGTATAAGATAGTGGGCCTGATTCAGACTTGGGAATAGAGAGAGAGATCTCTCTCAACTGACCATCTTGGTGAAACCATGCTGCACTGCAGGGGGGGGCAGATTTAAAATGTGCAGAGAGATTTAGATTTGGGAGGAGTGTTTCCAAACTGACATCTAAATTGTAAAGTAATAATAAAGCTGTGCAGTATTTGTGGGCTACATGTAAAAGCAGCCAGTATTTACCCTACATGCAAAAAATTTTATGTATTTACACCCCTTGCATTGTAATATGGTTTGTTCAGGTTCACAGTTGAGAGAGATATCTCTCTCAGGGCCTGATTCAGACCCAGTCGCAAGTGCTGTGCGCTCGCAACCGGGTCGATGGTGGCCCAGAGCGCATGCGCACGACGGAGCCGGCTCCGTCATGCGCATGCACGAGACCCGGATAGCGACGGGCAATCCGTCGCTCCGAGTCTCGCACCAAAGGGGGCTTGCTGTCGATGTTGAGTGACAGCACGCTCCCTTTGGTGGACAGGCCGGGGGGTGGCTACCCAAACGGAGGCGTTCCCATGAGAACGCCTACCGTCTGGTGCCGGCCCCACTGACATCACAAGTGATGTCAGTGGAGAGATTCCGGCTCTGTTAGAGCCGAAATCTCTCTGGGGCTTGCGGCAACGAGATCCTACCACAAGGGTCTTGTCGCAAGCCCGATGGTCGCGATGGTCTTGACCATCGCGACCATCATCATGGCCGCTTGTATAAGATAGTGGGCCTGATTCAGACTTGGGAATAGAGAGAGAGATCTCTCTCAACTGATCATCTTGGTGAAACCATGGTGAAACCATGCTGCACTGGCAGATTTAAAATGTGCAGAGAGATTTAGATTTGGGAGGAGTGTTTCCAAACTGACATCTAAATTGTAAAGTAATAATAAAGCTGTGCAGTATTTGTGGGCTACATGCAAAAGCAGCCAGTATTTACCCTACATGCAAAAATTTTTATGTATTTACACCCCTTTACACCCCACAGCTATGCGAGCGGCCAGAAGGCCGTTCTAAAAAAAAAAGACCGGCCCTGATTCAGAGCGAGTGCTCTGTCAGAGCGACCGACTCTGAATCAGGCCCTCTATTCCCAAGTCTGAATCAGGCCCAGTGTCCCTTGGACTTAAATCGGTATAAAATGAGTTTAAATCCTCACTAATGAAATGCAATTAGTCACAGTCTCCTGTATAGTTTAGTTGCGTACATATAGGACCTGATTCAGACCCGCTCGCTAGCAAGTGGCTGCTCGTTGCAGACAATGTTCGCTAATGTGTGCATGCTTGTAGTTCACACTGCACGTGTGTAAACTAGTACAAGCGATCAGATTTTGCTCGCTCGCCCTGCAAAGACAGCCCAGTGGAATGAGTGGCAGGAGAGGCCATTTGTGGGTGGTAACAGGGGCAGGGCAGTAGTAATGGGGGAGTGGAGTTACGGACGCAGGCGTGCCAGAGTGTTTCAACGCCATTTCTGGGGCGTGCATAATTAACAGGCAGCGTCATAGTACACGTCACCTGGTTGAATATCACACTGAAGTGCTCACAGTGCTTGCGGTAGGGTACAGTCAACCGCAAGTGCTGCGGTCAGATCCGATGGAACCCGATGTACCGATGGTTGTATATACTTCCTGGAGATGACGTACGCAAGTGGGCGGCTAAAGACAGGCTGGTGGGCGTCTATAAACACAAAGTGATCGCTCGCCAAGACATAGTGGGTGTGCTTATGCCTTGCCAAGCGAGCGGCTGCCTTCAAGTCACTTTGCAAAATTTACATACGCAGGGAGCGAGCAGCCGCATCTAGCGAGCGGGTCTGAATGAGCTCCATAGTGTGCAATGCTCACCGGCAAGTTGAAAAGCACATTCTGGGATTCCTTTAGCTTAAGTGTACTACTTATGTTATTTTTATTTTCATGTGTTTATTCATCTTTATACTTTTGCTGTAGACTAAATATATTATAAGTATATATTCAAGGCTTCTTTGGTTTTAACTAATGCTCCGTACACACGGAGCAATATAAATGAACGATAACGATATCGTTTATAACGTTATTCAAATCATTAATTTTTTGGCCCCTACCAACCCACCAATGACCAGCACTGCGCGGGCTTGCATGGACGATAGCGATATCGAGCAGGTTACTATAGGGACCTTAGGGCCTGATTCAGACCCGCTCGCGAGCGCTGAGCGCTCGCAAGCGGGTCGATGGTGCCCTAGTGCGCATGCGCACGACGGAGGGAGCTCCGTCGTGCACATGCGCGAGACCCGAATAGCGACGGCCAAGCTGTCGCTATGGGTCTCGCATCAAAGGGGGCGTGCTGTCGATGGTGAGTGACAGCACGCCCCCTTTGGTAGGCGTGCCGGGGCGTTACTGCCCAGACGGAAGCGCTCCCATGGGAACGCCTACCGTCTAGGGCCGGCCCCACTGACATCACTAGTGATGTCAGTGGGAGTGATTTTGGCTCTGAGCCAAAAGCACTCCTGGGCTTGCAGCAGCGAGACCCTACCGCAGGGTCTCGTCGCAAGCCCGATGGTCTTGACTATCGCATAAGCCGCTCCAATTTTAGGTAGGAGGGCCCTGATTCAGAGCGAGCGCTCTTGTCAGAACGTCCGGCTCTGAATCAGGCCCTTAGTCCCCTTAGACCTTAGCTACAGTCGCTGGTAAGTTGGTGGTGTACTGCATATTAGGTAACTTCATCATTGCTGCAGAACATCTAATTTTGTACTATTTGCAGAGTGTATAGATAACTAGACCTAGTTCTTATTAGCTTTTGTGGTATTCCTTGTTTTTTTGTGTTAGGAAATTTATTGTTAGCCTATAGATTGTAAGCTTACAAGCAGGGCCTTTCTACCTATATATCTGTGTGTTACCAGTTTTGTTCTATTTATGGGCCTGATTCAGACCCACTCACGAGCGGCTGTCCGCTCGCAAGTGGGTCGATGTTCTGCACTGAGCATGCGCACGACGGAGGGAGCTCCGTCGTGCGCATGCGCCAGACGCGACGAGCGAAGGACTTTCCTTCGCTCGTTGTGTCTGATCAAAGGGGGCGTGCTGTCGATGTTGATTGACAGCACGCCCCCTTTGGTGGGCGTGCCGGGGGCGTGCCTCCCTGACGGGGGCGTTCCTAAGGGAACGCCTACCGTCAGAAGCCGGCCCACTGACATCACTAGTGATGTCAGTGGGAGTGATTTTGGCTCTGATAGAGCCAAAATCACTCCGGGCCTTGCGGTTGAAAACCTCAACCGCAGGCTCCGGCTCGCAGTTTCGATGGTCGCGATGGTCAAGACCATCGCGGCCATCAAACTGCACGCTCGTATAGGCTGTGGGTGGTGACCCACAGCTATACGAGCGTCCAGGAGGACGCTCCATAGTTATGGAGGACGGCCCTCATTCAGAGCGTGCGCTCTGCTCAGAGCGTACGGCTCTGAATGAGGGCCTATGTTTCCAATTGTAAAGCGCAACAGAATGTGCTGCGCTATATAAGAAACTGTTAATAAATAAATAAATATTAGTGGGAGGTTGATTGTATTCATTGCATACACATGCCAGCAATCACTATTGAAGTTTCAATACTAGGCTGCAGGCCTATGCTGCTAGGGCATAATAATTATAAGTGCATAATTTTAAAAGTGCCCTTCACATTTCTAACTAAATTCGGCATTATACTGGCATTAAACAGAAGGAGATCACTCTAACGTCAAACCATTCAAAAACGAGAACATAAGGACAAACTATAATCAAGAAATGTAAGTTCACAATATCTTCACTACAAGCAACTGCTGTCTGCATAACCAGGACATTAATCCCTGGACTCTGGGCCTGATTCAGACCCGGTCGCAAGCGCTGAGCGCTCGCAACCGGGTCGATGGTGGCCCAGAGTGCATGCCCACGACGGAGCCGGCGAGCGCCGGGGGGTGGCTGCCCAGATGGAGGCGTTCCCATGAGAACGCCTACCGTCTGGGGGCGGCACCACTGACATCAGTGGGAGAGCTTTCGGCTCTGTTTTAGCCAAAAGCTCTCTGGGGCTTGCGGCCACAAGACCCTACCACAAGGGTCTCGTCGCAATCCTTATGGTCGCGATGGTCTTGACCATCGCGACCGTCATCATGGCTGCGCGCTATAGCTGTGGGTGGTCACCCACAGCTGTGCGAGCGGCCAGGAGGCCGTTCTAAAAAAAAAAAGACCGGCCCTGATTCAGAGCGAGCGCTCTGTCAGAGCGTCCGGCTCTGAATCAGGGCCTCTATTTGCTCACTATAAGAACTTATACTTTTCTTGCTAATATTTGTGCTGCCTCTCTAGCTTCACAAACACCTCATAGAATACTGTATTCTATGCCAATTTCAGTTTATGTCTTAGAAATAATGTCTTCCTACTTTAGTTCGTTGCCTAGCCTGTCAGCTGTCTTCTAATACAGTTTACTTTAATATTCCATTTCCTCCTCATAAAATCTCCACTTTTCCTCTGCTCAATAATAAAGTTTGGTAATTGTGCAGGCACCTTTTCCTCCACTGTACTTTTACTTGCTGGAATGTCAGATCAGTTTGTAATAAACTCGTTCCCAACCATGACCTTTTCTCTTTTTTTTTTTTATTTCTTTTATTCATCAGTGCAATAATATAGCATATATACAACAAAAAATAATGGTAAATAATAAATATAACAAAGGCCCATTAAGGGCAGTAATATACAAATAGTACAAAATACATACATAAAAGTATTTTCTTTACAAAACAGAACCAAAATAAGGCATATATTAGTCAAAATAATCTAGACGTGGCTAGTACACCCCTCAAAAAAAAAAAAAATCCAATAAAATTAAACCACAAAAAAGAGGTCCAAATAGAAACAGATTCCATCTTAACCTGTAACATGTAGCGAAACAGGCGGATCGTCCAGTAAAATTCTTGTTTCACCCATGACCTTTTCATCTCCAAAAACTTGCATCTCCTAGCCATTACTGAAACCTGGATTTCACCCTCTGACACCACTTCCCCTGCAGCTCTCTCCTCTGGGGGCCTCACATTCTCACACCCCTTGGCCTGGGGGTCGCCATGTGGTTGTGTGGGGGTCCTTCTATCCCCTGGTTACTGCTACCAACTCATACCCTCTGAACCATCCCTTACTTTGTCTACATTTGAGGTTCATGCCATATGCCTGTTCCAACCAGTACACCTCCGAGTAGCTGTCATTTACCGTCCCCCTGGCCCTCCTTCCAAATTCCTTGACAACTTTGCTTCCTGGCTCCCTCACTTTCTCTGCTCTGACCTTCCCTCTATTATCCTAGGTGACTTCAAATTTCCAATTGATATCCCAACAGAAGCTTCTGCCCCCAAACTCCTTACCCTCACGTTTTCATTTGGTCTCTCCCAGTGGACCTCCTCACCCTCCCATGTGAGAGGGCATACGCTTGGCCTGGTCTTCACTCACCATTGTGATATTTCTGATTACTCCAATTCCCCATTCCCCCTCTCTGACCATCACCTTCTCTCTTTTAACCTATTCCTCTCTCGTTCCCTTCCTCTACCCCCTAAGGCCACCATCACTAAGTGTAACATTGAGGCTCGTAGATCCACACCTCAACCATGGCATTCTAAATGCACCAAATACCTGCAAAAGTGTTCACGAACCGCCGAGCGACAGTGGAGAACATCACGCTCTAAGACAGATTTTCTCCATTTCAAATTTATGGCTCTCATCCTATAGTGATGCCCTTTCCCTCTCTAAACAGTCATATTTCAAGAACTTCATCTACTCTCAGTCCTCAAATCCCCAGCGTCTCTTCACCACCTTCAACTTCCTTCTCTGCCCACCACCTCATCGCCTCCCCTCCTCGCTCTCTGCCCTTGACTTTGTTACCTATTTTACATCTAAAATTTACTCCATACATCAGGACATCATATGCCACCAGTCCCCCTGCTCTCCACCTGCTGCTTTCCCGGATCTCCCCTCCCCATCCATTTTACCGACTCTAACATTCTTCTCCCCTGTACCTGGAGAGGAAGTCATATCCCTCATCCGGTCCTCCCACCCTTCCACCTCCCCCCTTGACCCTATTCCTTCACGTCTCCTCTGCTACCTCTCTCCTTCTTGCTCCCATCTTGCCCACCTCCTTAATCTCTCCCTCTTATCTGGCACTGTCCCTTCTGCATTCAAACATGCCCTTGTCTCCCCCATTATTAAAAAACCTACCCTTGATCCTAACACTCTCTCCAACTACCATCCTATCTCTCTCCTCCCTTTTGCCTCCAAGCTCCTTGAGCGTGTTGTTTACAACTACCTTACCACCTTTCTTTCCTCCCACTCCCTTTTCAGTCTGGCTTCCGTTCTCTCCACTCCACTGAAACTGCCCTCACAAAAGTCAGCAATGACCTCCTTGCTGATAAATCCAAGGGCCACTACTCTCTACTCATTCTCCTTGACCTCTCTGCTGCTTTCAACACTGTGGACCACCCTCTCCTTCTGCAAATCCTTCACTCCCTTGGTCTACGTGACACTGCCCTCTCTTGGCTATCCTCCTACCTCTCTGACCAATCCTTCTCTGTCTCCTCTCATGACACCCTCCCACAGTCTCTTAAAGTAGGTGTTCCCCAAGGTTCTGTTCTTAGACCTGTCCTTTTCTCACTCTATATGTCCTCAGTAGGTGAACTCATCAGCTCTTTTGACCTCCTATATCATCTCTTTGCTGATGATACCCAGATCTACCTTTCCTCACCTGACCTCTCCCCCTCTCTACTCACTTGTATCTCCAACTGTCTCGCTGCCAGCTCTCCCTGGATGTCCCAGCAATTTCTTAAACTTAGTATGTCTAAGACTGAGCTGATCATTTTCCTACCCCCCAACATAACCACACTTCCCACCATTTCTTTATCAATTGATGGCACAACTATCTCCTCTAGCCACAAAGTGCGCTATCTTGGAGTCATCCTGGACTCCTCCCTCTCCTTCAAACCACATATCCAGAATCTCTCGCAGTCCTGTCGTTTTTATCTTAAAAATATTTCCAAGATTAGACCCTTTCTCACCCAGGATGCCACTAAAACCCTCATACACTCATTGGTCATCTCCAGATTGGACTACTCTAACCTCCTCCTATCTGGCCTCCCCAACTCCCTTCTCTCCCCTCTCCAGTCTGTCCTCAATGCTGCTGCTCGGCACATCTTCCTCTAAAAACGCTCTGCATCTGTCTCCCCTCTACTACAAGCTCTCCACTGGCTCCCCTTCCCTTTCAGAACCCAATCCAAGGTTCTCACACTCACTTAGAAAGCCCTCACCCATTCCTCTCCCATTTACATCTCGGACCTTATCTCCCTTCACTCTCCTGCCCGCCCCTTTTCGTTCAACAAATGCACGCCGCCTCCCATGCCAATTGATTATTTCCTCCCACTCCCACCTCCAACATTTTCCCCACTTTATGAACTCTCTCACTCTTCACATCAGACTCTCCAACTCTCTACAATCCTTCAAACAGGCTCCAAGACCCACTACTTCATCAAAGCCTTCCAGCTCTCATCTTAACTTGCTGCTACATACTCCTTCCTCCCTGCCAACCCCATCTGTGTCACACCTGTTTGTCTGCCCCTCCCCTTTAGAATGTAAGCTCTTACGAGCAGGGCCCTCTACCCTCTTGTGCTTCTCCGTTCTCTACTTTCATCTACTTCTTACTCCCCACTAGGGCACCTAACACTTGCTTGCTTTGCTCTGTTGCTTACCTGGGTTTTATGGTCGTGAATTTAGCAATATATATTATCCATGTCCTGTATTGTATTGTACTGTAAGTCACTGGTCAACCTATTTGTTTATGTACTGTGTAAGGCGCTGGCTGCGGAACACTTGTAGTGCCATATAAATAAATGATAATAATAATAATATACATACACACATGTACATACACATATATATATATACATACATACACACATATTTACATACATATACATACACACACACATACACACACATATACAAACATATACACATACATATATACATGCACACACGTATATACATACATACACACACATACATACAATATATACATACACACACATTTACATACATACGCACATACCATACATACATACATACATACACACATATATACATACAAAATTTATACCCACAAATATATACACACACACACATATTTGCTGCTCATCACACTTGATGTCACAAGCTTGTACACCTGCATCCCGCAGGCTGCAGGTGTGCAGGCTGTGAAAAGATTAATATTGGGAAATCCTAAATATGAGGGTCCTGACATAGAGTTTTTCTTATCTCTATTACAGTTTACATTAGAGCATAATTATTTATGTGGGAGGCACATATAGAAACTGTTGTAATTCCTACACCGTTCACCTGATTTGGATGTAATTACCCTCAAATTAATTCTGAAAGTCTGCAGGTAAAGCACATCTTGTTTGTTTCATTTCAAAGCCATTGTGGTGGTGAATAGAGGCCAAAATATGAAAATTTTGTCAATGTCCCAATATTTATGCACCTGACTGTATATATAAGAACTATTGGCACCAGTCGTCTGACATCTAAATACCAGTGCTGTTTGCATATACTGATTTTCTATCTATTGGTACCAGTCATCTGATATAGAAATACCAGTGCTGTTTGAATATACTGATTTTCTATCTATTGGTACCAGTCATCTGATATAGAAATACCAGTGCTGTTTGAATATACTGATTTTCTATCTATTGGTACCAGTCATCTGATATAGAAATACCAGTGCTGTTTGAATATACTGATTTTCTATCTATTGGTACCAGTCATCTGATATAGAAATACAGTGCTGTTCGAATATACTGATTTTCTATCTATTGACACCAGTCATCTGATATACAAATACCAGTGCTGTTTGAATATACTGATTTCCTAGGTATATTGTCATTAATTAATATCTTCATATTCCAGAGTGACTTAAGGTCTGGCTATATAACTATATATCAACTCCTAGATACATGGAATGCTGTTTAGGGTCTGTTTGTTTTAGAATTTTATGACTTGCATTTGGTGTGGGTTAGGTTACAGGGGGATGGGATGCAATCAGTTACTACACATGTATGCTTCACTATATATTTAGGAGGGTACAGGCTGCAGGTCTGTTACAAGGCTGCATAGGGTTTTATTTCAAAGTGGGTTTATTTTCTAAGTGGTATTACATGCACAGCATAATTTAAAGAGTTAAGGTGCGTATTTTCTGAATGATTTAACTATAACAACGTCGTTATCGTTCAATCGTTCAGTTTCTGAGTTAAAACGATGAACGAAAATCGTTCAAGCGCGCTCCAGTTTGCAGTTTGTAGTTCATTTCAGACTGTCCAACAGATTTTCATTAAGGGAAGGAACATTTTTCGTTCATCGTTGTAGAAATCATTCATTACACTTCAAAAAATCGTTCATTACACTTCAAAAAATCGTTCACTTTACAAGGGAAAATCTGACAGATAATCGTTGGTTACAAAATCGTTACGTGTGTATGCAATATTAGACAGGAGGACAAGAGTTAAAATAGAAATCTTAACAACTTTGAAACAATTTAAAAGGATCTTCTAAAGGGGCCTATCCATTAGCAGATGTTATTCTGAGAGATGAAAGACAAAAGATATCTATTGATAATTCCGGTGGCTGTGCTGAACGATATCTGTCATGTACATGACAGATTTTGGCAAAAGATGAACGATATCGCATGACATCATTCAGGGAGTGGATTTTTTTCTCTGCTGTGCTCTGTAGCTGCTGCTAATATCTTTCGTCGTTCACCGCATATAAACTGCACGAAATTGCTAATATCTGGCAGCGATATGTGATAATTGACCAACATGTTGGAGAGATGAAAGATTCAATTTATCGGCCGCGGGAGTGCACATCTCTCATCGTTCAGGGCCTATCCATAGCAGATAAATTGAACGACTGAACGATATATCGTTCAGTCGTTCAATTTATCTGCTAATGGATAGGCCCCTTAAGCTTCTGGATATCCTGCAACTCAGCCACCAGCTTTCATTATAACCTGGACACACCTTTATCCAACACCCTGCTTCAGCATTGCAAGCAACTACCAATTAGTTTGCTGCACTTTAATTTTTGTATGTAAGTTTAAATCATTCCTGTACCACTGTCAATTTATCTCTATACCACCATTGTTTAACACCTGTACATCTTTAAGAGTACTTTGGCCCTGATTCAGAGCCGCTCGCTATTTGCGGTCGTTCGTTCTAAAACAAGGGGTGGCTATTCAAATGAACCGTTCGCTAATTGCGGTCTGTTCACGCCTCTAAGTCTGAACGAGCGAGCAAAACTTGCGGTTGTAATTTTGAAAAATACGCCCCCTTGCCGCTCGCATCATACGTCATGTCCGCTATTTATTAGATTAATCGAGTACATCGAACAGCGTATGAACTGCTCGCTATTCTTGTGGCTGGTTTTTTCAACCGCTATTTTGCGAGCAGTTCTGAGTAAAGAAACAACAAGTGACGTGGTCAATGACGCTGCTGTATTAATTATGCACTCCCTTAAAACACCCTTTAAGCACGCCTGCGTTCGAATTCCACACTCCCGTTTTCAAGCACCTTCCCCTGTTACCACCCACATACGCCTCCTTCTGTCACTCAAAATAACAGGCATTCGCTATATAGCGAACAAACGATTTTCGGCCGCACTGACTGGTTCGCGCATGCGTATTAAAATCCGTACGCATGCGCAGATGTGCGAACATCGGTCACAACGAACGAGCGGCCTCTTACGAGCGGCTCTGAATCAGGGCCATTATCCTAAATTTAAAGTACTGCAACTTTAACAACTCCAAACTCATTTTGTTTATTAGATACTATTGTAGTTGTGCCTTTACATCTACCAGCACTGTTCTTCCTTTTTTTCTGATTTTTAGACATTTTATATGTACTGTTCGTGTATCTGACTCTCATCACTACTACTGCTGCTCTCCCCTCCCATTCCCTCATCTACAATAAAAAGTCTCTTGCCGGACTTTTGCCGTTATCGCTGGTTTTTGGTGCGAAAAATTATCGCGCTCGTCCCCGCTTATCCCCGTTTTCAATTCCAAATCAGCAAAAAAACAGCAAAAAGTGTTGTCAGATTTGGGGAAATCAGCCTGACACCCCCTAAAAGATGGTCTGACATGGGGGATCACTATGGGTACCCCCGAATTGAGCTGCTGATGGTATTTGGGGTTTTTAAACGGTGTCGACAGGTGCTTTTATGTGTCTTTGAAAATGTGGTGAAGAATAGCATTTAGCAACATTTTTTTGGAAAACAACTCGTCCCATCAAATGTGGGGTACATAAAAATGGGTGCAAGCATATTTTAAAGTCCCTAAAACGAAAGCACTTTTTTGGGGTGTCCTATTGAACTTTTTTTTTTATAATTTTTCTTTTTTTACATAGATTACTTTAAGGGGACATTACAAGGGGTGTAGGGTATTTTTTTTTAAGTCTGCACCCCAAAACACCAATTCTGCACTCTTTTTTGCCACCTATTCAGTGGCGAAAACGTATCCCCGTTTTTTGACAAAGACTTTTCGCACCTGCGAAAAGTCTTTGAAATTTGAATATGGGGATAAGTGAAAATGGCAAAAATGACGTCATCGGCGATAAATGATAGCAGATAACGGACTTTTCGCTTCTAATTGAATACGGCCCAATGTCTCTCTTTTCTTCTTCTCCGCCCCTCACTCAGCAGCTACATAACTCTCTCCTCTACCACCAGTTCCCATCTCTTTCCTCCCTCCATAGTTTCCTTCACATTCTCCTCCCCCTCCTTCCTCTCCTCTGTCTCCCTTCATCCCATCTAGTACTCTCCACGTATCTCCCACAACTCCATTATTATTTACTCCTATTCCACCATGCTATTCCATCACTAAGCCCTGCACCCTCACTTTTCTCCAAGTTACCTCTCTTCTCCACCCACACCACACTAAGGCCCTGATTCAGAGCCGGACGCTCTGACCAGAGCGCTCGCTCTGAATCAGGGCCCTCCTCCATTAATATGGAGCGTCCTCCTGGACGCTCGTATAGCTGTGGGTCACCACCCACAGCATATACGAGCGTGCAACAAGATGGTCGCGATGGTCTTGACCATCGCGACCATCGGACTTGCGAGTGAAACCCTGTGGTCGGGTTTCTCAACCACAAGCCCTGGAGTGATTTTGGCTCTATCAGAGCCAAAATCACTCCCACTGACATCACTAATGATGTCAGTGGGGCCGGCTTCAGACGGTAGGCGTTCCCGTGGGAACGCCTCCGTCTGGCAGGCACGCCCCCGGCACGCCCACCAAAAGGGGCGTGCTGTCAATCAACATCGACAGCACGCCCCCTTTGGTGCGAGACCCTGGGCGATGGAAAGTCCTTCGCTCGCTGGGTCTCGCGCATGCGCACGACGGAGCTCCCTCCGTCGTGCGCATGCGCAGTGGGGACCATCGACCCACTTGCGAGCGTACTGCCGCTCGCGAGTGGGTCTGAATGAGGGCCTAAACCTCCACCTTGCCCACCACTTGTCATCCTTCCTCATTTTGAAGCCCACCACATACGCACACTGTCCTTATCCCCCTGCTCTAAATCAATTTTAAACCAACACTACAGTAACCCTAACAATCTCCTCTTCTCTCTCCTAACTCTGTCCCTCTCTCCTGTGTCCTCTGGAAACCCAGATCTGTCTATAATCAACTGGTCCCGGTCCATGATAGCTTTATCTCCAACTCCTTGAATCTCCTAGCCATCACCAAATCCTAGCCATCACCAAATCCTGGATTTACCCATCTGACACCACTTCTCCTGCAGCTATCTCCTTTGGGGGCCTCACAGTCTTTCACACTCCCTGGACTGGAGGTTGCCACAGTGTTGGGGTACTTCTTTCGTCTGGTCACTCCCACCAACTCTTACATACTAAACTCTCCATTTCATTCTCTCCATTCAATGCTCATGACATTCGCTTCTTCCACCTTCCTCGAGTAGCTACCTTTTTTCGTCCCCCTGGCCTTAGCTCAAAATTCCTTGAAAACCTTTGTTCCCTGGCTCCTAATCTTCAAATGGGCTCTCAAGACCCCTTTCTTCCTCAAAGCTTTCTAGCGCTCATCCTATTCCACTACTCCATGTTCCTTCCTCACAATCCAGCCCGTTTGTGTCAACCCTGTTTGTTTGCCCCTCCCCTTTAGAATGTAAGCTCTCACGAGCAGGGCCCTCTTCCCTCACGTGCTTCTTCTACCCTTATATTTTAATTTACAACAGCACCTAACACTTGGTTGCTGACACCCTGCATGCAGCACTGTTATGCAGCAATTTTTAATAAATCCTGTATTTGTCCTGTATTGTTTGTACTGTTAATAACTGTTGTTCTTGTGTGCTCATTTGTTTATGTACTTTGTTAGGCGCTGCGGAACCCTTGTGGCGCCATATAAAGAAAGGATGATAATAATAATAGTAAAAATGGTGTGCTGGATGATCGATATCGATCATCCAGCACACCAGGGAGGGTGCAGGACAATCAGACAGCGATATCGTATCGCTGGCTGATAGCTCTGTGTGTACGGATTATAAGAAACTGATATACTGAACTAAGACACACATGCGATTAATAACCCAATTAACACACCTTGCAAGTAGAACCAGATGCCCAGGTAAGAGATTTAAATTACTCTATACATATGCGATGCGACAAGCGGGATTACGCATTGGTGCAGATGCGCCAATGAGGTCATGGCAAAGCATTAGCACTACTCTTAACGATGCCAGCAACTATCGCCGGGTGGTACTCAGCTGTTTGTTCAATAATTTCAAGGTAAACTTATTTTACTAGAGGTCTTTGTACTAAGCCTTGGAGTAAGATAATGTGGAGAGAGATAAAGTACCAACCAATCAGCTGCTGTCATTTTTAATACACAGGAGCTGGTTGGTTGGTACTTTATCTCTCTCCAAGGCTTAGTACATAGGCATATAGAGGCTCTTTCTGAGTGGTACTCAATTCCGATGTTCACGTATTTTGGCCATTTTCTGCTACTGCGCGCCGAACTGAGTTGAAGGACCGATGGAGACGCACTGACTAAGTGTGGTATTGGATAGTCCTGAGAGGTGGCTAAACAGATGCACAGAGATCTTCCATCTGATGGGCGTGTCGTAGGAGTCTCGCCATAGTGGTTTCAGACTCAGACGCTTGATCACGTACGTCTGAGGGGGGGGAAAACTGCACCAGGCCCTAGCATGGGGCTGGTGCAGTGCGCTATGGTGCTTCCAAAGGTTGCGACCAGCGGCGGCTCCTACCTTCGTCCTGTGCCAGGGCTGCCCGGGATGCAGCATCCCCTCGCCTCGGTCATAGCTCATGCACGAAAAAAGAATGAGGGACCAAAAACACAAGTGAGTTTTGTGCAAGCGCAATAAGAACAGCATCAGCTGCAGCCCCTAGAAGCCGAATAGGGCTGCGATAATAAAAGCAGAAGAGGCTTCCCATTGCTGTTGGCAGTCCTGACCGGCCTGTACAGGGAGGAAAGCTCCTCCCCCTAGGACTGTCTGAAGTGTGATTAGCAGAAAGCGCTTCCAATGAGAAGCCACTTCTGCTTTTATTATCGCAGCCACGGAGGGAAGGTAGGAACCGCCATTGTGCGTAGTGGATGGCCGGGGGCTCGCAAGGAATGGTGGATTATACTGGGGGGGGGAGGGGCTGCAGCACCTAGGTACAATCCGCCACTGGTTACAACTGTATATTTTTACTGCACTGATAAGCTGCATATTTTACACCATAAGTATATACACACAGAGGTGTAGTCATAATGTCGACATTGTTGAAATGTCGGCACTTCACATGTCGACATTATGAACATGGTGACATTCTGCAAGTGATGACATGTTCAGTGTCAACATTTGATTACCTGCAGAATGTCACCATGTTCAAAATGTCGACATGTGAAGTGCCGACATTTTGCACGGACTGGCAGTGGACGGTTAAGGTTAGGCACCTGGGGAGGGTTAAGGCCAGGCACACGGGGAGGGATAGGATTAGGGTATGGAGGGGAGGTAAGGGCTAGGCACTGGGGGAGGTTAAGGTTAGGCTGCATTGGTGGAGGTTAGGGATAGACTATGGTAGGTAAGGTGTAAGGTTAGGATCAAGCACTATGGGGAGGGCTATGGCTACAGGATGGGAGGTTAGTGTTAGGCACTAGGGGGAGGATTAAGGTTAGGCTATATAGGTAAGGTATGGGTTGAGCACTATGGAGTGGGTTTGGCTAAAGCTATAGGTGGGGAGGTTAGGGTTAGGCACTAGGAGGAGGTTTAAGGTTAGGCTATGGTAGATACGGTTAGGGTTAGGCACTATGGGGAGGGCTAGGTTAAAGCTACAGGTGGGGAGTTTAGGGTTAGACACTAGGCTGAGGAATAAGGTTAGTCTACGGTAGGTAAGGTATGGGTTAGGTACTATGGAGAGGGTTTGGCTAAAGCTACAGGTGGGGAGGTTAGGGTTAGGCACTAGGGGGAGGATTAAGGTTAGGCTACGGTACATAAGGTAGGGGTTAGGCACTATGGGGAGGGCTGGCACTAGGAGGAGGATTAAGGTTAGTCTACGGTAGGTAAGGTTAGGATTAGGTACTATGGAGAAGGTTTGGCTAAAGCTACACGTGGGGAGGTTAGGGTTAGGCACTAGGGGGAGGATTAAGGTTAGGCTACGGTAGGTAAGGTATGGGTTAGGCACTATGGAAAGGGATAAGCTAAAGCTACAGGAGGGGAAGGGATAAGGGAAGGTCATACTTACCGCTGGAAGTACCTCAGGATCCACTGAAAGTCATCAGGAATTCACCAACGGACACGGAAGACAATGCTGCACCCGCCGCACCAGGTATGTGGTCACTAGACCACCAGGGATGTTTTGTCGACATTCTAATAATTTCATCATTGTCGTCAGGATGGATGTCCATGTAATCAATGTCAACATTCCAAGAGTGTCGACATGATGTATGGCAAAATGACGACCTTGTCGACATTCTCACGTTGACATGGGGAATGTCTACAAAATATACCACACCCATTACCGATATACAGCAGGTGCGTCTGACTGTGAATATGTGCGTGTGTCTGTAGCTCCCAGTGAAGACCACGTGCACATCACATTCCAAAATGAGAACTCAGCATCACCAAATATACATCCGTTTTGGAGACATACATGGAGGCGAAAATACATGTGCAACATATGTAGAGTGTAAAACAGTATCATGTATATTCCTCCTACATAGCACATTCTTTTGCTGCCACCACGAAACCGATCTGTCATTAATGATGGACTGGAACAGCCGATCTCTCCATATTCAGCTCATTCAGCAGCTGTCAGTGAGTTACTACAACCGTTTGTGTAGATCTCATAGTTTGCCTGCCAGTGCCTACAGTTACTAGATAGGGAAGTGTATAAAAGATGATTTAACCACTGAAAGCAGTAATGCATACTGTCCTGGAGTACAACAGCCTCTCCGCAGCACAAAAGCGGTTTAATCCCGACCATCGCGGCCATCAAACTGCACGCTCGTATAGCCTGTGGGTGGTGACCCACAGCTATACGAGCATCCAGGAGGACGCTCCATTCTCATGGAGGCCAGCCCTTATTCAGAGCGTGCGCTCTGCTCAGAGCGTACGGCTCTGAATGAGGGCCTTAGTCCAGTAATTACATGTCATATTTTGGGGATTAAAAAAAAAAATGTCCTCAAATTACCCCAATATCAACTTTTTCGTTAGTTTAGGCACCCCAAATTTAAATACAATAATTTTTTTGATGAAAAATTATTATTTATATAATTAATATAAATTTTAATTTTTCAAGGTGCCCTCAAAGTACCCCAAAATAACCCTTTTTCCTACTTTTTTTCTGCATTTTTCGTTTAATTAGTTTGAGAGTAAACGAAAAAAAGTTTGTCTTTTATCATTTTCTTGCATTTACAAAATTAAAAAGCACAAATCAGCCATTTGACACCACTTCATACAGTAGCGTCCTAATGCCCACAAACAGCCGTCTATACAGTCCTGCTAACAAAATTAACCAATTTGGGGGGTCCAGGATGGTCTCCCCACATTTTCATGCATTTCTCTTAAATCTCATTTGGCAGTCAAATCGCACCCCTCCGCTGCGAGTAGTGCGAATAGACATTTTTAATTGGATTGGAGAATTCTCGGGAGCGTGCTTCGCTGCAAGTTTCAAGAAACAAACTCGCTACTCGCAATTCGCACCTAATAGGATTGACCCCTATTTCTCATTTATCTAGTGCCTTCTAGAAAATGATACAGTAGCTAGGGGTAAATTTACTAAAGTGAGAGTTTTTAGAAATGAGTTTTAGAAGATATGTTGCCCATAGCACACAATCAGATTCTACTTAACATTTATCTAGCACCTTCTAGAACAGGGGTGGGGAACCTTTTTTCTACCGAGGGCCATTTTGATATATATATTATTTGCGGGCTCGGTGCAGGCCACGCCCCCTCCGTGTGATGTAACACGGGGGTGGGGTCACAATCATCGGTGATTACAGCAATAAGGGGTGGGAGGTGTAAGGGCAGCGGTGTGACCATCTCAAGAGTCCTAAGGACGCTCCAGGCGGAACTGCTGCATAGATTCTGGCTGCACGGTGCCATTCTAGGCACCCTGCTAGCCAGATGAGCCTGCGGTTCCCCATCCCTGTTCTAGAAGATAATAGCTAGAATCTGATTGGTTGCTATGGGCAACATCTCCACTTCTGATAACTCTCGCTTTAGTAAATATACCCCTTAATGCCATTAATTATTTTTCCTTTCTTCATGTGACGGCGTTGATATGCAGACAATGCTTTATCCCATAGGGATCAATAATCTCTAATGTGCATATTTTCTGTCTAACAGAAGTTCAATGAGCTCCTGCCCTTTGGACTGAAACTGCTTATGTGCGTGTATCCCAAACCTTGTACATTTTCATGTGAAGAATACGTGAATCATTGTAAGAAGTCAGGGGCGTATCTATAATGGGTGCAGGCTGTGCGGGGAACACGGCCCCTGGGTCCAGGGGGGCCCCGCACCGCACATCTTGCACCCATAATATTACTTACCTCTCCGGAGTCCCACGTCGGCGCGGGGGTCCAGCGCTGTAAAACGACTGGAAAATGGCCGCGACAGCCATTTTCCCGTCGTTTGCGCATGCGCAGTACAGGGAAAATGGCCACCGCGGACATTTTCCCGGTGACCTGTGCATACACTGCAGACTCTGGGCACACTCTAGTGACCAGAGTCTATAACTCCGGCGCTGGCTGCACACAGCTCAGTGCGCTGCCAGTTGCCGGGCGGAGAGGAGGGGGCCTGTGTCGGATACTGCACACGGGCCCCTTCCTCTCTAGAAACGCCCCTGTAAGAAGTGAAATAGTTATTCATGTACTGAGACACGTTTACATTTGTGTGAGGAAAAGTTGCTGCTTATTACAAGTAGCCTAAATATATACAGAGATTAGTTTGTCGAGGTCGCCGCAGTCTCAAGGCAAAAACATTTGTGGTGCCTATGAGCCGATTAGAAGTGACAGCATACGAGGGTGGATCCAAAAGTCGTGTCCTGACCATGAGTAACAGAGAAATTTAAGTTAAAATAACATTTATTTTTTGTCATATGATGCATACACACGGTCAGATAAAAAGAACGATATAAACGATAACGATATCGTTTGATCGTTTATATCGTTCTTTTTTTTAACCCCTCAAACTACCAAACGATGGTTAATGCGCCGGCACAGATGGTCGATATCGACCATCGCCCGTACATGCAGGCCAACCCGGTCGATATCGACCAGGTTAGCCTGTTTGCTATAGGGACCCGCCATCGTCGATTGCGGGTCGTTACGTCGTTTGGGGGAATGGTGCATGGTGCTGGATGTTCGATATCGAACATCCAGCACATGCAGGACGATCAGATAACGATCGTTATCGTTATATGATCGTCTCCAAGTCTGACCGTGTATACCCTCCATTAGTCTTTATTTACTTCAATACACTTATCCCCTCGATTCTCCAACCTTTTGATTCAGTTCAGGAAAAAGCCCGGTAATTCGAGCTCTAACCAGTCCTGTACAGCAGTCATGGCATCACCATCAGACACATATGTACTTTGTGAGGCGCTGCGGAACCCTTGTGGCGCCATATAACTAAAGGATAATAATAATAATAATCGTCTTCCCACGAATGGGTTCCTTGAGCTTGATTGTGAATTTAAGTAGCGTCATCTTCTTCATTTGCAGATATTTAATGACCCCCATCTGTGTCATCCCTGTATGTCTTCGCCTCCCCTTTAGAATGTAAGCTCTCACAAGCAGGGCCCTCCACCCTCATGTGCTTCTTTCTACTACTCCTTACACCCCACAATGGCATCTAACACTTGATTGCTGACTCCATGCTGCTTCTTTTGAGTTAATGATCGCAAGCGCAGCAATGTGTATAAACCTTGTCCTGCACTGTAATGTTCTGTAAGTCACTGGTTTCTTGTTCACTTATTTGTTTTGGTACTTTGTAAGGTGCCGCCGAACACTTGTGGCCCAATATAAATAAAGGATAATAATAATTTATAATGACGGCTTGAATTTCAGTTTTCTCCATTTTTGAGTATTCTCCATTTTTCAACTTCCAAGGTGCATACACACGTAACAATTTTTTGAACGTTTAACTATAACAATGTCGTTATCGTTAAAAAAATTGTTTAGTTTCTTAGTTATAACGATGAACGATTATCGTTCATGCGCGTTCCCTTTTGTAGTGAGTAGTTCATTGTGACTGACCAACTGAACGATTTTCATTAAGGGAAGTTACAAAAATCGTTCATTACACTTTAAAAAATCTGACAGATAATCTGACAGAAAATCGTTCATAAAATCGTTGGTAACAAAATCGTTGTGTGTGTATGCAGCTTCAGTGTTCTGTTCCGTTTATCATTCAATATCTGCAAAAATAAGAAGGATGGGATGTACAAAGCATTGCATGCGCCATGCGATACGTCCCGCCTCTCATCGGGTACATAGCGAGGATGATTACCACGTTATGTCCTACTAAATCCAATACATAAAGGGCCTGTATCATTACGGATCACCAGTGCGATCGCCGCTGGGATTACACACACAGTTCCACTGTGAAAATATGCTAATGTCTGCAATCGCTATGCTGTCGCAGCACAGCATAAGGACGCCCACTTCCCCAAGTCTGCGAAAACATCGGTAACCTCGAGTAACATCGGAGCCTCACGCACACTTGCACAAGGTCAGACTTTACTCAGAAATTGCTAATCTTCGCAGTGAGAGCTCAAGGTGTGTATGCCATCGCATCGGATAATTTATGCACGTCCCAAAAATAAGGCCAACCAGTTTCCAAATAATTATTAGCTCCACAGCTGGTTTCACTTGCACTCAGACCTCCATAATCAGGCCGGCGTCTTCCTCTTTATAGATCCCGAATCCAACCAGCAGGTATTGTATTTTTCTAAATAAAGCAGAGGTGCGCCAATAGTGCATGAATCGATAAAATGTAATCAGCAAACATTTAAAATAATTCTATAACTCTTCGTCTGTCTCCTTCCAAAACTGGGCCAGACATCATCCTGCTGTGAGCTGTATTGCTGTGGATGTTATATTTCTCATGCTATTATACTTGCAGTCATGTATACCGCCATTTTTGGTACGGAGTTATAGAATTGTTTTAAATGTTTGCTGATTAAATTTTATCGATTCATGCACTATTGGCGCACCCTTGCTTTATTTTAGAAATATATATATATATATATATATATATATATATATATATGCTGAAAAATAATAAAGATGTGCGCCTGATAGTGTAATGATTGAACTTGTGCTCAAAAGGTAAGTATTGTACGTACCAAAAACTAAACAAATGAAAGCTTATCTGGTGTCCAGGTATCACTCCTATGGTCAGGAAGCACGTACAACAACGTATTCAGGACTTTTCGAAGGGACAGAACTGCTGAACAGACCTTCAAATAGGGCTCAAATCAGGCCCATAGAAAATCAATATAGTGTAGTATTTTTTATGCAAACAATATTAACAGTAGTACAATGCATAAAACAATGATATAAAGGTATCACTCCTCCGTGTTCCTGGTCATACACAACAAGCGTCCGGCTTCATACACCAACAAAGGTAGGCCTCAGACCAAAAATTGAGAAAATCTCCGTAAATAGTTGTTCTTTAATAGACCATACAACAAACACAACAAACATAGAGTATAACCCAAAATAAAAATCAAATAAAATGCTTATCTTATGAATGGTTTAATAGATATTAGTCCACTTTCAGGGGTAAAGGAGAACTAATTCTTATGCGTTTCGTCCTTCTGGACTTCCTCAGGGGTGATGCCCAGATCCTGGAGTTCCTCTACTAGGGGTGTGCCAAAATCCCAATCTAATTGCTAAAAGACGATGTCCGCTCATGCGCACTGCGCGGCGGCCATCTTGGTGACGTCATAAAGCCACGTCATCGGCAATCGAGGGGGTGAGAGGCAATATAAAAGCACACGCTGCTTAACATAGCGGGTGTGTGTTGCTGTTAGTGCGGTGCCTAGTGAGGCTTGCTCCCTTCTGGGTCCAGAGTTTTTGGGCTCCACAATTTATTCATGAACCGGAAGTGTGATCCCGTACTTCCGGATATAACACCATCTTGCTAGAGGACGGTATAACAAAACAAGCCAGCATCCATCTTATGCGGGACAAACAAGGGCTTCAGAAACAGCTGCCATTTTTTTGGTATATAAACATAACGGCGACCATATATAAACGTCGTCCATCTTGTGTAAGACAAATGTCGGCTTAGAAACAGGCAGCCATCTTTTGGGAGTTCCTATATAGTGACCATTATACCACAATAGATAATAGCATATATACCATAAACATAATATTAAGCATACTATCTGTATATTAAAAGTAAACAAGATGATCATCATACCCTTAACACAGTTGTTGCATGTACCATACAGGGTTTAATCTTGGGGGTAAACATAACTGTAGGAAGATGGGGAAGGGTGATCCGTCAATCATAGTTCAGACTTTAGACTTAAGAAGCTTATTATCTCTGTTTGGGCTTCTGGAGAATTCCAGCTAAGATACACCATAAATTAAACTAAGCAAATAATTTAAAACTCAAGAGACTAAGACTAAAAACTAAAAATGACATAAAATATGTAAGAAATAAATAAAAGCAGGATTACAATAAAAGACTGAAAGAACATGAATTTAATTAAGAAATGGGGCTATTTCATAGTTCTCATTCAAGCCATTAGGCATAATGGTATTAAGCTCGAATATCCAGAACATCTCTCTCTGTGAGAGTTTTACCACCAGATCACCTCCCCTGGGTCCTGAATTCACATATTCAATTCCTTTAAAAATAAGGAATTCCGGATTTGACCCATGGTGTGCTTTGAAGAGCCTGGAGATGGAATGACTTTCAACCTTGTTTCTAAAATTTCTCTCATGTTCTTAGATACGAAATTTAACATTCCTTTTAGTCTTACCAACATACTCTAAACCACAGGTACACTCTAATAAATAAATCACAGAGCAGGTACTACAATTTATAAAATGTCTTATAAAATGTCTTATAGAGAATGTTCTAGAGCTATTAAAATTCGAACAAGTCTTCCTATTGGGGTGAAGGAATTTACACATATTACATTTCCACATTTATATGAGCCTATACACTTGTTAAGGATGTTACTCGATGTTACATTTTCTTTTAACATACTAGGAGCTAAAATATCCTTCAGATTTTTTTGCTTTCTTAAAATAATCACAGGTCTCTCAGGCAAAATGTAATTCAAAACCAGGTCTAAATTTAGAATATCACAATGTTTAATTTTCTTTTCATCAATACTGTATTGCAGGGGCCTTCAACCTTGGCCCTCCAGCTCCTGTGGAACTATCCCAGCATGCACTGCCATAGTTTTAGCATGCTGTTATATAAAAAAGGTGGCAGTGCATGCTGGGATGTGTAGTTCCACAGCAGCTGGAGGGCCAAGGTTGAAGACCCCTGCTGTATTGTGTTACAAAGGGAACCATCTCATCCTTCTTATCGGTCTCTTTGTATTGTAAGAGATCCTCCCTTTGGAGGGTCTCGGCTCTGATTCTAGCTTGAGAGATTAATTTATCAGGGTATCCACGGTCTCTGAATCTTTCTGAATAAAGATCCAATTGTTGTGAACATACCTCTGCATCAGAGCAGTTCCTTTTGATATGATGAAATTGAGAATAAGGGATATTGGCCCTGATTCAGACCCACTCACAAGTGGGCGTACGCACGTTCGCCGTACGTAAAAAAATATTTAAATTCAAGCACTCGCTCGTTTTTTCCTACGCAGCTAAAAATCCGCCCCAAACTCAGGCGACCCCTCCTCTGACTAACGAGTGTGCCAAATAGCGAGCGTACATCCCCGAAATGGCTTGAAGGGAACGCACGCACAAGTACAAACCGGAAGTGGGACTGTCAGATTCCGATTACCTGCTCGTTTTTTCGGCCTACCTCCCTCACTCGTATCATGGCAATCAATGTATCAATTAGCTTAATTTCTTTTTTTTTTTCAACACAATGCAATAAACTTTAATCTTGTCCGTGTTTGTATTTGCTCGCAGAATACGTACGGCTGAAACCTTCGCTTTTATTGTTCCAAAGACATGTTAGCCCCAATTAAACAATTGTTCTATTTGTTTGTCTCCCCACAATTTTTCTGTGGTTCATTTAAATTAGCTTACGCATGTCACTGCATCAAGCCTATCATAACTCTCAAGAGATTTCTGGCCCTGTCGAACACATGACTCATACACTAACCAATAGAATTGGTCCTGTTAATTTCCCAAATACATTAGCCAATCAAATTTTTTTTGGGTGCTTTATTAAAAATATTTTGTCAAAAAAACACCATTGCCATCATGAGATCCGCCGCATTCACCAGGCGCGAACTGCTGGTGCTGACGGAGGTGATGGACAGGAGGATCACCAGTCAGCCTCCACCCATCTCCAATAGGCGCAAGCGTTCCGCATATGCGGAGGTACGTCGACGCCTGCGCTCCTTCGGCTCACGCCGACATATTGGCCAGCTGGAGCGCAGGTGGTCGGACCTGCACCAGCGGACGCCCCGCTTGCTGGCATGCTTTCGCATGCAGATTGCAGAAAGTAAGTGTTCTGGACTGTGGTTTTCAAGTTTTTCTTGTGGGCCCTAACTGCGTGTTCATGTTTTCATGTCTGTCCTATGGAGTCATTGTAGTCATATCTGCATGTGCATGTTTTCATGTCTGTCCTATTGAGTCATTGTAGTCATATCTGCATGTGCATGTTTTCATGTCTGTCCTATTGAGTCATTGTAGTCATATCTGCATGTGCATGTTTTCATGTCTGTCCTATTGAGTCATTGTAGTCATATCTGCATGTGCATGTTTTCATGTTTGTCCTATTGAGTCATTGTAGTCATATCTGCATGTGCATGTTTTTATGTCTGTCCTATTTTTTTTTATTTTTTTTTTGGTTTCCTGTTGAAACTAACAACAATTTTTTGGTCATTTTTTAGGGGCACAGCAAACACTACGGCGGCATCGCCACACAAGACGCCGGTCCCGGCCCCTCCTATTCCCCCCTCCTCCCCAGACCCTGTGGCCGATATTTCTGGCCTACTTCCCCTCCAGCCCAATTCCCCCTCTCCTCCATCCGTCCCTCCTCCAAATACCCCCTCCCAGGATCAAGAAAACACCTTGCCCCTCGGGTTGGGGAATGTAGCCACCTCCGAGGTGGTCCAGGGAGTGGCTTCTGGCTCTCTCGTTTTGGAGAACGGTATGTTTTTAAAGTTTATTTTGGACACCACAAACTGTATGTAATCATGTGTCGTCCCCATTTTTTTTAACTTTTTTTCGCCTTAGGGTATTTTTGGGGGTTGTCTTTACCTGTTCCTGCTGATGTCACCATACACATATCACACCTGTGTGCCTTTTTTTAGGGCCCTTGTATTTTTGGCATACGACATTTTGGGGTTCTGGGTTTTATCCGTGTAATTTTTTTTTGGCCCACAAGCTTGTAAGTTTGTGTTTGCTTGTTTTTTGTTTTTTTACAATGTTGCTTCATTAACGATTTATTAATCCCCAAACTTTTGTCACCCACAGAGGAACAGAGGCGTCGGGAAGAGATTCTGAATTGTGTGGGCCGTATGCGGGAGCAGGTCACCGGGCTAATGCAGGGCCTTGAGCATCTGTTGGTCCTCCTTAGGAATTAGTTTTGTTTTTATTTTTTTTACAAATTGTTTCTTAATAAATCTGTTTAAAATCAAGCTCTGTCTCATGCGTTTGGAGTAAATCCAAGATTCTTTACACTGACATAAGTAGACTCTTAAAGCAAGGTTTGCCCCAGAAACTCACTACAGATTGTGTGTTGTATTTCGAATGCAAACAGGCACAAGAAACACCTCCCAGTACCAATGTCATTTTCCTTTTTTGTGGTGGTCAACATGATAGTTTACACCATTTTTCAGGTTCCTATTTGGTGGCCAAACTGCTCAGGACAATCTTACGAAGGCAACTGATTGTACACGATTCCTTGTTGTGTTGGTTAGTACCCCGAAAACATATTACATTTTAGCTCCACTTGCTTCATTACTGGGTTACCCCTTAGGTAAAATTAACGTTTGGGAGTTTGTTTACACTTGCTTCTAACGTGCCCAAAAAGGAAACAAATTACACTCTCCAAATATTTATTCACAACAGAAATCAAAATCCAAAGTGGTCATTCACAAACAAAACACAGTGATAATCAGAAAAACTCCACATACCAAAAAAACTAAACAAACACACAACAAATCAAGAACTAGTTGACGAAGGTCCATGCCCACATGATTTCAAAAATATGGCGTTGCAATATTGGTGTCAGAATATATTCCCGAAGTTTCCACAGAAAGGTTTTGGAAGGGTAGCAGGAAGTAGTCATCGTGGGAGTGCCAAAGATTATGCAAACAAACAGAAGATGGTGCAAGAATTAATATAAAAAAAGATGAACGTTAAAAAAACGGAACACATTGGGTATACACACTGTTGTTTGATCAATAATTACCTAAAATATCGGGCCACCACATCATCGCGTATGGCCCCCCCACATACTGACCTCCGACCAACCTCGGGGGGGCCATCCTCAGGTAAGGCATCCTCTGGCTGCATTGGAACACCCTTCCTTATGGCGATGTTGTGAAATATCCACACAGGACCACAATTTTCGAAACCATATCCGGCAAATACATGAGCTCGCCACCAGAGCGGTGGAGGCATCTGAATCGGCCTTTTAAAAGGCCGATACAGCGCTCCACCACTTGCCTGGTGGCTGTAAGTGCGGTATTAAACTCACTTTGTGGACCTGGTGTGGGAGCCAAGTAAGGAGTGAGCAGCCAGGGCATGCAAGGGTATCCACTGTCTCCTGTGAAAAAGAATAGACAACATCAGGATCACTGTGTATCAAGCTTAACATTGTTATGTACTAAAGGTCTCCACTTACCCAGAAGCCACGCATCACCAGCTTGTAGGTTGTTTAATTTGTGCCATATCCCTGATTGCCGGATGACGAAGGAGTCATGTGCACTTCCTGGTAATTTTGCATTCAGGGACAGGATCTGGAGGGAGGCATCACATACCACCATTACATTCAGGGAGTGATAGTGTTTCCTGTTTCGAAATATGGCCTCCAGCCGTGCTGTAGGCTGAAGTGGTATGTGAGTACCATCCACAACCCCTATGATGTGTGGGAAGCCAGCTATTTGGTAAAAATTGGCCTTGGCCACACTAAGGGCACCCATATCCAAAGGCATTTGAATAAAATGATGGAGGTGCTTGAAAAGTGCCTCCATCACTGCCCTCAGGATCCGGGAAAAGGAGGATTGTGAGATGCCCGCCACTATTCCCACCGTTGTTTGAAATGATCCTGAGGCACAGAAATGTAACACCGCCATAAATTGCGTAAGTGGTGGTATTGCTGTAGGACTGTCAATTTGCCGCTCAAGATCACTCTCTATTAATGAGAGTCTATGATGATTTTGGGAGGAAGACGGTAGCGTCTTAAAACCTCATCATCGGGCATTCCAAAAGGGTGACACGTGTTCGAAATATCTGGGGCCTTGCACGCCTACGATGCCTACGCCTGGGACGAGATTGAGGTTGGTCGGCTTCCGGGAGCATGGCCAGAACAATCCGCCCTAGATCAACCTGAAATGGCAAGATTGGAATGTAAGGCTTTGGACCCACCCCAAAAGAAAATTCAAAACAACTTAGCTTGATGATACCATCCATTGCTGCTTATATGCCGGGGTATTGTCATGATACGTCCAAACTGAAATTAATCACAAAAATTATTTTACAAATTTCACTCTGTGCATTTTTGTTTCTAAATTTTGTGCTAGACCAAACTTAAAATATGCGAAACACACATTTGGCAAAAGTGCAAAACGACATTGCACACAGTACATCAAAATGGGTTGAAATGTTTGCACAAAAAGCGAAAGGGCAACCTCAAAAATATAAAAATGATTAATAAGCATTTTAAAAAGCGCTAATTAGTTCGCAAATACAAGTCACAATAGTAAGTTGTTAAAAAGCGCTAATTAGTTCGCAAATACAAGTCACAATAGTAAGTAGTAAAAATGCGCTAATTAGTTCGCAAATACAAGTCACAATAGTAAGTAGTAAAAATGCGCTAATTAGTTCGCAAATACAAGATAAAAAATGGACTTACCAAGAGCAAATATATAAGAGTCCAAATCAAAAGGTCTTTGGGTCCGAAATTAATCAAAAGCTAAAATAGATGAAATTAGGGATCCAAAATTTAAAAAAACGAAACACAATGAAACAACAATTGATCAAAAGTTAGACTTCACAAAACTTACCAAATCAAGAAACGAGGTCCAAAAAATAAAAAGCAAAAAAGAGAACGGAAAATAAAAACGCAAATCTACCAAACAAAATAATCTCCAACCGCCAACTCCTTTATACGCAAACAATACACTCCAGCCAAGGTAACCTCCAACAATCCAAAAACGCCACCTCGACTCGAGACACACCAAGCCATAAATAGTGTTTCGTTTCCCGCACAAATTAAGGAGGGATCATAGGAAAGCACAATCAATGATGCGGCCGCAAAATAAGGACGCATGTATAAATACGTCACGAAAACACATTAAAATTCTGGTGTATTTCTTGTTTGGACCTCAGACATGGCGACAGACCAGGGAAACAATGCCCAAGAGTCAGGCGGTAAGTCTTTCATGCATTTTGTATAAATGATTAATTTGAAACATAAGATTGGGCAAGTTGTGATTTTGTGAAATCTGAATATTTACACAAATAGGTGAGGAGGATGACATGGAAGAGGCTGCTGGGCCCAGTATTCCGGCCAAAGCTGCCCAAAAAAAAAGGCAGCCACATTTCACAAGAAAGGAGATGGAGGTTTTGATCCAGAAGTGTGTGGACATCCTGCCACAGGCAGACAGGAATATGAGTCTAAGCCAGAAGTGGAGAATGTGGGAAGAGGTAGCCGTTGCTGTCAATAGGGTGGGTGATTATGTCCGTCTAGCCCGGGATGTCAAACGGCGGTAAGTAAACACTTGCCCCCCCTAAAAACAAACACCATTTTAAACAAAAGGATAATGGCTTCCATTTTTTCCCACAGATGGGGCGACTTCAAATATCGCCTAAAGCAAAAACTCGCGGACAGGGCTAGGCATGCAAGGGGGACAGGTAGGGGTCCCACCCCTGTGTCATTGGAGTTGACGGATTTAGAAGAGCTGGCACAGGGGTGTGTGCAGCCTGTGGAGGTGTTTGGCGTGTCCAACATGGATACGGACATGCCAGACTTTGCGGCTCCTCATGTCCCAGGTAAATCTTTTGATGTCATCAACTCTGAAATGTTATTGTGCCAATATGTAGATTCTAATGTGAGGCTTTTCTCTTTTTTCCTAACAGAGACACAGGCGGATGAGTCTGCTCCAGAGGGGAGCCTTGGCCGCCGAATTTCTGCTGGCTCGGCAGGGGAGGAACCAGTACATCCGGCTGAGGACCCTGCAGAAGCCAGTCCAGGGCAATCTCCCTCGCAGGCAGTGTCCCTCCTCACAGAACTCAATTTCAAATCGGATTTCCATACGGAGATTCTGCAGAGGATGGACGCCAGTCTGGTACGGGTGGCTGAGGCCCTGGAGCAAAATGCTGCGGCCAACGTGACCATTGGTCAGGCCCTGGCGGAAAATACCAGGGCCAACATCCGCATCGCCAATGCCCTGGAGCAGCTCGTTCGCCAGCACATGGTGGAGCCGACCTCCCTTCCTGCCGGAACATCAGGATCCTCCATCTCTGGCACAACATCAGCCAATCCTCCAAATGTGCCTAGCCCTGTGCCTAGTCCAGAGGCCACAACATCTGCCTCTGGACAGGCCAGCCCGATGACATCCCGGACCCGGTCTGGCGCCCTCCCTCCCCCATCCAAACGGGTGAAAAAACGGTGACAGCAATGGTGACTTTTCCCACAATCCTTCTGTGCTTGGCTCATATTCCTTTCTGGTCAAAACTTCCCTCTCCTTTCTTGTGAAATGTTTTTAAATTTTGGATGTATGTTTATGTCAACAGTTATGTTGGGCCAATTTGTTTGATTTTGGGACATATCTTTGGCAAAAAAAGATGTCCCCGATATTTTAATTTTTATTTTTTTGTTTGAGCAATAAATTGAAACAAAAAATCTGACATTGGATTGTGAAATTATTGTACAAATGGGTTACATTTAATCCTGGACCAAAAGGCAAAAACTGGCAAAAAACAAGAAAAATAAAAAAAAAAGAAATGGGCTCTTTAAGGAACGTTTAAAAAATCATATAACGAGGCAAATTCAAGAGGCAAAAATAAAATGGTGCGAAAATTAAAACATGATGACATTATTGTTACAATAGGCCCTAACCACCAAATTGAGGGCAAAATAAACCCCCACAAATGTACGCAAATTGATTGTGTCATCCTGACATTAGCAGCTCTGAGTTCCACCTGCGTACGGTTTTGTGCTATCCCAAAAAACTGATTTCAAAACACATACCAAGCCGGTTTTCAATCCAACAATAATTGCTTTTCAGCCCTCCCGCGATTAATCGCAACAACATCGTGGAGTCCCGGGACGGAGGAGAAGGACATCGCCAATGTGGTCGAGTAATCCAGACCCTAAGCTGTGCGAGCATTTTGAAGGGAAAGAGGATCATCCAGTGACGTATGAGTCGGTCCGAACACATTTTACGCTCGCATTTGCTAATGTATGTACGCCCCAAAAACGCCTCGCCACGCCTGCGTTTTTCCATCTCCACCCCCGTCAACACCCAAAAACGCCCTGTTCTGTCAATCACATTTGACATGTCACTTCCTGTATGCTATTTGACGAACGAGACCAAAAAAACTCGCAATCTGCCGTACGCACATGCGCAGTGTTACACCGATGCATGCGCGGTTATTCAACATGGGAACGCAACGAGCGTACTGCTGTTTGCGAGTGGCTCTGAATGAGGGCCATTGTTCCATTTTTTTACATGCCCACTTGTATAATGAAGGTAGCCATTGGTATCTACAGATTTAATGAATGTCTTAGTCTGTATTTTTCTTCCTTTACCTTCTAAAATTACAGCTAGAAATTCAGTTTCTTTTTTTTGTACATTTGAAGTAAATTTGAAATTAAAATCATTAACATTAATAAACTCCAAAAACTCGTTAAAAACCTTCTCATCCCCTTTCCAGATGATTATATCATCAATATAACGTTTATAAAATGGATATTATCTTTAAAAGGATTGTTTTCATAGATATGTTCTGCCTCTCTGTTACCCATGTGCAAATTAACTTAACTAGTTGTGCCCATAGCCGTCCCACAGGTTTGCAGATAAAATCGATCTAGAAATTTAAAATAGTTATGTGTTAAAACAAATAAGGTCAATTCACAGATAAAATACTTATGTTGGGTAGACATCCCCGAATCTTGTTCTAAAAATTCCCTGCAAGCTCTTATGCCCTTATGGTGCTCTATGCATGTGTATAATGACTGGACACCAATAGTTGCCTATATGCAGTCACTTTCCCACTCCATATTTTGTAAGGCTCGTGGTATCTTTCAGGTAAGGAGGTACATTTACATATGTTCATTTAGAAATATTTCAATATACTCCGATGCATGGGAGGTCACAGAGTCAGTACCTGCAACAATGGGTCTACCTGGTGGATTTCCGAGATCTTTATGTATTTTAGGTAGATGATAAAAGATGAGAATCACAGGGTTAGATTGCATGATGTAGATACTCGTCCTTACTCAAAATCCCCTCATGAAGACCTTTTACTAGTGTTTCCCTCAGAGAGTTTACAAACTCTTCTGTAGGGTCACCGGAGAGAGGTTATTGGATTTCTGATCAGATAAGAACCGGACGGCTTCTTTAACATAGTCAGACCTATTCATTATAGCAATTCCCCCTCCTTTGTGTGCTTGTTTAATAGTAATGGTTTCATTTTTCTGGAGATCCTTTAGAACTTGTTTCTCCTGATATGTTAAATTATTCTTGGTAGAGCCTATATTTTCATTATCTAATAAATCCCTCTGAACCATTTGCGTAAAACATGGAGATGTTACTACTCTTAGATTCCAAAGGATAAAATTTAGAAGCCAGTTTTAAGCCTGACTTAGATGCTTCATAATTTGAAATTACTGCTGTCTCTTTACTTAAGAAATGTCTCTTAAGAGTAAGTCTTCTAGTAAATTTATTAAAATCTATAAAAGTTTGAAATTTATTATTTCTGTGATTGGGAGCAAATTTGAGACCCTTCGAGAGGAGAGAGGTTTCTGATGTAGAAATTGAGTGATCAGAAATGTTGAAGATATCCTGTGGCCTAGGGTATTGTATGTCCCACATCATTTACACCTCCACATCTCTGCCCCACGTCATTTACACCTCCATATGACTGTTCCACATCATTTACACCTCCACATGACTGTCCCACATTTACACCTCCACATATCTGTCTCACATCATTTACACCTCCACATACCTGTCCCCACATCATTTACACCTCCACATACCTGTCCCACATCATTTACACCTCCACATATCTGTCCCACATCATTTACACCTCCACATACCTGCCCCACATCATTTACACCTCCACGCACCTGTCCCACATCATTTACACCTCTACATACCTGTCTCTCATCATTTAGACACCCACATACCTGTCCCACATCATTTACACCTCCACATACCAGTCCCACATCATTTACACCACCACATGCCTGTCCCACATAATTTACACCTCCACATACCTGTCCCTCATCATTTACACTTCCACATACCTGTCCCACATCATATACACCTCCACATATCTGTCCCACATCATTTACCTGTCCCACATTATTTACACCTCCACATGCCTGCCCCCATATCATTTACACCTCCATATGCCTGTCCCACATCATTTACACCTCCACATCTCTGTCCCACATCATTTACACCTCCACATACCTGTCCCACATCATTTACACTTCCACATGACTGTTCCACATCATTTACACCTCCACAAACCTGTCACACATATTTTACACCCCCACATACCTGTCCCACATCATTTACACCTCCACATACCTGCCACACATCATTTACACCCCCACATACCTGTCCCCCAACATTTACACCTCCACCTAATGTCCCACATAATTTACACCTCTGCATACCTGTCCCACGTCACTTAAACCTCCACATAGCTGTCCCACACCATTTACACCTCCACGTTCCTGTCCCACATCATCAAACGCAAATTTAGAGTTTGGAATTGAATGGCAAATATAACTTGCTGTACGAGTTTGCATGAAAACACCTCACAGGACCCAACTCACACCTAACTGAATTGACCCCATTAAGTCCATTGCATTTAATCAGCCTCACTGTAACACCGGGTTTGGCCTGTGATGTGTAATAAGCTAGCGTTTTAAAAAGAAAATAATATATATTGATGGGTTGGATGGAAAGCATGGAATAGGCTGCTCCTTGTATTATGGAATGGCGCAGAAATAATCAATTAGTTTGCAAAGCTGGATTTTTATTAAAATGAGATAATGGGGTGGAAATTAAAAAAAATTTATGATCTGCAAAAATATACTAATAAAAGGGGAAGTTTTTCCATTATTTCATAATAATTTACTTATAAACTTTTGTAGAAAGCCTTTAAACATTTGTAACAATGGAGTACTGTACAGTAGGTTGCAGGGAAAAACTGGGGAGAGCATAAAAAGCGTATTACAGGTGATAATAATATAATGCACTTTGTGAATGCTACTAAATCAGTCATTAGAAACAAAACAGAAATGAATAAGCTCTGCCTAAAGGCCCCCATACACGGGGCGATCAAGCAGGCAATCCGACTGATTGGTGCAATTTGCCTGCTATATCGCACCGTGTATGGCCCTGATGTCGAGCCGTGCGCATTTCCTTGGGGTCGGACATCGCACCCCCTGATGTTCCTGCAGAACCATAAGATCAGGGGATGCGATGTGCGATCCCATGGATTGCTATGCGGGTGAGAGGGGGGGGAGCCGGCATAGCGGGCGGTCGGCAACCGCCCGCTATGCATTGTGTGCGCGGACCGCCCGATATGTCCTCTGACGCCTCGCACGGTGCCATCGCATCGTGTATGGGGACCGTTATTCTTACTGACTACCTAAATGTCTGGGACAATTCCTGAAATGAAGGTGATCTCCCTGACTCCCTGGAATGTTTAGAAATCTCCCTGAGGCCGGGCCAGGTGATACCATTCCATGATAACATCATCCCTCTCCGCCCAAACACATACATGCAGAAACACTGGTAGGAACTGTTAAAGCTGGTATATAGGACTTGGCTATGCATAAGGAATATATCATACAAAATGGATGCCAGATACCACTACTGTCTAGTCTTCCCGTATTTTTAAAGTGGCAATAATTTTAAAGGCAAGCCCAGCTTGGTTTTGCCTTTATAATGATTGCTGCTTTAAAAAAAAAAAATGGGTAGATTCGCAGAAGTTCCCACAGCGGCTGCATCACGTAACCTATAAGCCCCGCAAGCTGTGTACTGCCTTTGTTTTAATGTACACTGGCTGATTTATAGGATTCCTAATTGCTATGGGAATTGCCCTACAGGCTTCACGAGTTATTTACAAAGAAGTCTTTACTGAGGCAGACCAGGAAATGTAAGGTAAATTAAAGACAGAAATATAAATAACTTCAAAGTATAATACAGAATACAATTTAAGTATAATACATTTTTAGCCAACTTTTGTGTGTACTGCATATAGCATAACCGTATAGTCCTGTGCATCATTTTTCTGCCTCCTTAATGCCAGCCTCATACCAAGGAAAGTGACTTTATTGCAACTATTGTGCTGTATTTTTGTATTTTTGTTGGTGCTTTTGTTGTTGCATTGTTCATAGTTTTTGTTTTTTTCTTTTTGGCCACGTCCTTACAGGAATTGAACATCAAGAATTTATTAAAGTTTAGGTAATTTGACATAGATTATAGGAAGGTTTGAAACAAGTTAATACATCTTAAATCTGCGCTGCAATAAAATGAAAGATGTGCGGCGGTTTGGTGTTTGTCCTCCTGGGTTGCCCAGGTCATGTGACTTCCCGGTGTGCATCTTGTACGGCTGCCATCCTGCAGAGGGAAGGCTTTCTACAGCGCACCTCAGACTCGCTCTGCTGTGTCCCTCGGTGGGGTGTCCTGTGACTGCTGTTGACGCCTGTCCTCTGTCGCCTGTAGTGTGCCATTGGCCATGCTGGGCACGGCTGGTGTGCCCAGCAGGTGTATCCGGCGGCGTCATTAGCCTCAGCCTCCTATTCGCGTGTAGCACTGTTCATGGGCTGCTTTGCTTGTCCCCTTTCAATTGCGGGAGCAGGCAGGCAGAAGCTAGGCTTTGGAAGGCATTAGCATAATTTAATAACTGCGATCCATAAGAGATTGTAGTTGCGATTGCATCAGCGTAAATATCGGAATCGGGCCCTTAGACTAGCTGGATGGTTGCTGGAGTACATTAGGCCTGACTCACTATGGATCACATCTGCGATAATAATATGCTAATCCATTGCGATCGCTGTCCCGTCACAGCACTACAGGAGGATGCCCACTTTACTTAGCACACATATGTACTGTTTAGCAAGACTGCAAAACCATCGGTATAATCGAGTACCATCGCAGCCTTACGCACACTTGCACAAGCTCTGACCTTACTCACAAATTGCTAACTTCATCGTACGCTATGAGTCCTTAGGCTGCGTACGTCAATGCACTGGGACGCCTGCGTTTCGCAGACCACCACCCCGTCACCTCTCCCATAAGGCACTTCCTTTGCTAAAGCTGCCACGTTTAGACAGCGAAATGCGTCAGTTGACCCAGCCTTACCCACAAGTGACTTATCAAACTGCCACTGTTTCACTTGCCAAAGCCTGGACCAACTTACCGGACCAACTATAAAAGCACACGCCGACTTGGGAAAATCTCCATCTGTTTCTCATTTGGACTTATACACCGTATCAATTTGAGGACTCCAAACAGCTGCATATGGATTTTATGCGAATAGGAACATTCCTCTATCGGTGAAGGACCTGGTAATTATACTGGACAGTCCCTTGTTTTCTCATAATGAGAGTGACTTTTATTTCCATTTAATTGGTGTGGATTCAGGATCTGGAAAGTATATATAGGAACAGGCACATTTGTACAGACAGTCATATGGGTGAGATTCATGCTTGCATAAATTGTTTTATTTGTTTCATGCACGTGCTCTTTTTACTATTAAAATTAAATTTTTATTGAATATCGTGTACCATCATCCATCTCAGCGCTACATATTCTTTATTTGTCTTCTTGTCAATCACTCTGCAATGGGTCAGCGTAGTCACTGCGATCGCAGTCCTGACCGCAGCGGTCGGTTCACGCACGCGCACTGTTATTAATGTGCAGAACAGAACAATCACCCGATTGCGTGCGTTTTAGCCACTGCGTTCCTTGCTGAATCAAGCCCATTATCCATCCTCAATTATTTCCTTCATTTGGAATTCTAGCTATGTCATATTATATTATATTTTTATATTTATTTTGTATTCTTTTTTTTATATTATTTTTCTTATTGTATTTTTCCTCACTTTAGCTGGGACAAAATTTTGGAACAGTCCTGGGGAGAGTAGAGGATTGACTCTGCACCTAATCATCATCCCATGAACTCCTGCAGCAAAGGGTTCTAATTACTAGAGAATAAATCTCATTCTCACTGGTGCCAGATGGGGAAGATGAGTCTGACATGTGTGCCGGACACATTCCTGTAGTTTGTCAGGACTCTGTCACCCCTGGCTGCTGTTAATATGCCTGAAAAGAGCACCAATACAGGCTGAATGGCTTCTTCTGTTTTTCTTTTTCACCATTGTGTTCTGTCACTGTCCTGCAGTGTATATGTATGTGCAATGTACAGTGGGGGTATACCTCATTCCTTATGCTTTAACACGTGCTAGTCGTCCAATAGATTGCACTGTTAGAAACGCCATTGCATTTCACCATTGCGTTCTGGCACTGTCCCCGGGAAACACACGTGCAGGGTCCAACAGTGTTTGTGTCTTTGTTTTTCTTTAATATTTGAAGTTCGGGCCACTTGATTTAAGATGGTGCATTTCAGTCTTTTGGGGATCTGTCGGCTGAATCAAATTTAGGCACTCACGATTATTGGTTTTACCTACAGACCCGCCACTTTGCTTCCTCTCTGGGAGGTCTTACTAAATTCAATAGAGACATGACTCCTTTTGAGACTAAAGGCACACGGGGCGATTTTTCACACGATCCTGCCGTTTTTGTCTGATCGTAACGACCAATCGTGTGAAAGATAGGGTTTTCATAGACGATTCCGATGCAATGCGCATCCCCGGCGTCGTGGATCGGCATCGTAGATCAGATGGAAAAACCATTTGATCTACGTTCCGTCATGCTGTAAATAGGTAAACGAAGCATCTTGTAAGATGCATCGTATACCACTTACAGCATGCTGCGATGCATCGGACGAAACTTGAAAACGTAACGAGGTGTCGTACGTTTTCAAATCGTCCCGTGTATGGGGGCCTTAAGGGGTATATTTACTAAAGGTCAATCTTAATCGATTTAAAATCGATTAAAATCGATGTTGTGTTTCTGGGGCTTAATCACACATTTACTAACTGACAATTTTTTATTTCGTTTTTTAATTATTAGTAAATGTGTGATTTAGCTTCAGAAACACAACATCGATGTTAAAATCGATTAAAATCGACCTTTAGTGAATATACCCCTATGTGTTCTCATCCTAATGCTCCTGTCCATGTAATTTCCGGTATATATCAAATACTTCTAACGTCCCGTCTACCTGACAGTCCGGCATTCCAAGATGTTTGGGAACGGGAATTTAATTCTAGAGGTATACAGATTAATTGGGAGAAGGTGTATCAGACTGTTAGTACCTGTTCCTCAAGTCTGGAAGTTGTAGAAACACAATATAAAGTACTGTCGAGGTGGTATCGTTGCCCGGTTGCGTTACATACATTTTCTTCAGGAGTGTCTCTGCTCTCCTGGCGAGGTCATCAGGATAGGGGTTCATTATTTCACATCTGGTGGGCCTGCTCCTTGATTGTCCCGTTTTGGAGAAAGATTATAGCCTTGGCATCAGAGATTCTGGGTTCACCTGTCCCGACTGGACCAGAATTTTGGCTCTTATCGCACTCAGATATACCCATTTCTAAATATAAAGTCTTTACTCAAACATCTGAATAATGCAGCCAGAGCGGTGATACCAGTCCGTTAGCGTTCTGTACCTCCCTCACCCTGGGATGGTTGCAATGCATAGATTTCTTTATGTCAATGGACAAAATTTTTACTCGACCCCGAAAAGCACTCTGCATATGTGACACTATGGTTTAGTTGGATGGATTTTAAAACTTCCTCCTCCTACAAGGATCTGATACCCCGGGATCAAGTATAAGTTTTGGCTTTGATAGGCTATAATATGTAGCTTTGGTTATACATTTGCCAACTAGATCTTGAATGGCCACATATCTTTCCTTATGGGTCGACCCCCCGTCCTGTTGTGTCTGTCTTGTACTATGCTACTTTGTTTTCGATTGTTTTTCTGCAATTTAATGGATATATGCATTTTGGATGTCGTTCAGGTGTCTTTTGTATTCCTTTTTTTTTTTGCTCTGATATTGTATATGTATATTGAAAAATTTATTTCAAAATAAATAATTTATATAAAAAAAAGATATTTGAAGTTCTCGCTCGGTGTGATCTTTGTTATGTATGCGGGTTTTCAGTACTATCACAATAATGAGAGAACATTTGGCACATGTACTGTGGTGTAATGTTAAGCAGCGATGTACCTGCCGTCTGCACCGGAGTTTCATTCTCTCAGTTATCCCATTGGAGTCCAGGAAGGGCTTCTATCTATCTGGCATATGGGTTTCCTGTCCACAGAGTAGGCCTTATGTCCCTTGCATGTGGACACGCTTCTTTAGCTGTTGGGTTTACGGTGACTAATAGTTGATTTTCTTGCTTCTAGATTCCATACCACATGCACATCCACACACTTTTTCTGGGGTCGGATTTTGTAAGTCTGTGCAACCTTCCAGTATTTTTTTATATTGACTATACCAGACTTGGCTACTCTTCTCAAAGGTGCCAGTGGCTCCCGATTTTTTGGGCAGTTCCCAGCACTTGCGTTCCGTAGGGAGGGTTGTGGATTATCCCGGAGAGGAGAAAAATAATAGTAGGCAAATATAGACTGTACAGTACATTTATCACTCATCCCTGCTTGCTCACCATGGGCGAGATGCACTAAATGGAAAATGCGATAAAAATCCTGTTTGTGTGGCCGCCAGGGTTCCGATGCGGAGGGTAACGCCATCTTTTGCTGGCGTTACCCTATAGAATCCTATGGGCTTCTACCGCAACACACTAGCATGAGGGATCCGATCGGATCCCTCCCAGCATGCCCCACGGCCGCTGCACGCCACTTATGCCTCATGTCATTATTTACAATTATATATGTTGGAAAGCATGTAAGGTTGTCCGGCTCTCCCTGTTGAAAGTCATTAGTGCCGGGTGCCCTTAGAGTTGACACATACAATCCCCACATGGTGCAGCACTCCCGGAAGCGGGACGCAGCACCCGCCCGGTGGCGCATGGTGAGCGACATCATCAGCTGATGAGTCACTGATGCGCTCCCATCACCATGGTTACATAACAGCAACTGCAGCATAATAATACGTAACATTGTAGTATCAACATACATTCATACCTCCCAACATGACCCCCTCCAGGAGGGACACAATGCTCTGGTCCTGGACTTCCCTGGTAAGAGGCGGGGCTGCAGCACAGTTCAAAATTCAAATAGGGGAGTCACACCAACTGTCATTTCACACGCTGCCAAACATCACTGGCTGGGACTCACTGGCAGTTGGTGTGACTCCCCTATTTGAATTTTGGACTGCACTGCAGCCCCACCTCTGGAGCCTCCACCAATCATAAACTACCAGGGAAGTCCAGGACCAGAGCATTGTGCCCCTCCTGGAGAGGGTCATGTTGGGAGGTATGTACATTAGATGTTAAGATTTCAATAGAGAAAACCATCAACAACAGGTCTATAAGGACATCAAAGAAATTATCAATGCTGCCTCGATATATGTCACATTCAATGAATTAAAATACAGAAAACGCCGGTTTACGGATATACATGATAAACTGCCAATGGTGTAGGCAGACTCTGGTTATTTACATATAGTAGTGGAGACCAAGGTGGTCGTTAAGTCCCTTGGGAACAATTACATAATGTTTATATATAATGTTTATATTTATGGTTATGCCCTATGACTTATGCTGGGCATACACAGCCAGATAAAATGTCTGTCAGACCGACAGACATTTTATCTGGCCGGCTGCCAGCCGCAGATGTCCTCGGCATACACTGTGAGATTTCTCTCACAGTGTATTAGCCCCGGCATCCGCGCTCCGCCCCCGGGGGAGGAGACATTTCCTGTTCCTTCCGTAGGAAGGAACACAGGAAATGTCTGTCTGTCGGCCGCGCTGGGCATACACTGCCCGATGCGGCCGACAGTTACCGGGTAAATATCGCATCGGACGGGCATGCTGGACAATCCTGCATGCCCGACCGAGCAATATTTAACCCTCGGTCGCCCGCACACACGCTACAATTATCGGGGCGATCCGTCGATATCAGGCGCATCTCCCCGATAATTGTAGCGTGTATGGCCAGCATTAGGAGCAGAAGCTGTCGTCAGCCGCTAGAGCGTTTATGTTTTGCCTTAAGCTCATTTTGTTTTGTTTTATTTCGGCACTGGGAACCAATACTTGCTGTGTGTCATTAGATAATATTTTTGTATAAGCGCTTTCACAGTATTATCTCTATTTAAATATCGTATATTCTAACAAATTAGCCTTGCTCTCAGGTATTAATCTTATGTACTGTGTTGCAGTGACCAGTGTAATTGATTTTACTTAATGTGTGGTTCGTGTAAGTAGTTCAGTGTCATAATGGGGGTGACCTATGGCCCTGATTCAGAGCCGGACGCAAGTCGCTGCTCGTTCGCTCCGAGCGATGTTTGCCCAACTGCGCATGCGTATGGATCGTAATACGCATGCGCGAACCACTCAGTGCGGCCGAAATTCATGTGCTCGCAAAATAGCGAATGCCTGATAATTTGAGTGACAGAAAGAGGCGTACGTGGGTGGTAACAGGGGAAGGTGCTTGAAAACGGGGAGTGGAGATCCGATCGCAGGCGTGCTTAAAGGTCAAAACGGGCGTTTTATGGGTGTGTATAATTAAAACAGCAGCGTCATTGACCACGTCACTGGGTTATTTTATAGTCAGAACTGCTCGCAAAATTGTGGTAGCAAACACCAGCCCCAAGAATAGCGAGCAGCTCATACTCTGGTCGATGTACTCGATTAATCTAATAAATAGCGGACATGACGTAGGATGCGAGCGGCCAGGGGGCGTATTTTTTCAAAAAACGAACGCAAGTTTTGTTCGCTCGTTCAGACATAGAGGCATGAACAGACCGCAAACAGCGAACGGTTCATTTGAATAGCCACCCCTTGTTTTAGAACGAACGACCGCAAATAGCGAGTGGCTCTGAATGAGGGCCAATGTTTCTTTATATTACCATATAGCAGAGCGGTTGCTGGAGTCAGTTAGAAGCCTGGTGTATTGATCTAGGTGTTATATACATACTATATATAGTTGTTTTGTGCACTGCTGGGAAATGGCCGACATACAAAGTAACTGGCAGTATTACTTTCCGAACATAACACATCGAGGGCAGCCTGCTAATGGGAAGCTGTGACGCCCCGTGTCTGGGACTTCTTCACGCAACTCACCCCAAAATCTTTTGTACATAATAAGTTGCAGAGCCTAAGCGAGAAGGGCTGACAGTGATGACTGCTGCACAATGTGTTCTTCATTGACACCTAATTGCTAATTAGATGACAAATGTGAATTTACAGGGATCGTCTGCCCTGTGCCTCATAATAGTACCCCAGAGACGGGACCAACTCGACTGAAAAACTTTGAAACAATGGTGGGGCTGGTTCAAGTGCATTGGTAAAGGTGACGGGTACCAAACCAGGCGCACGAGTAACAGACGTGCGGCCACAGTGATATTTACAGCTCTTTATGCAGACAAAAATGTATTTATAAAAGAATAGTTTATATATAGGCATATGTAATATAGATTGCTGGTGAAATTGTATTCATCACAATCTGCTTATCAGTATTCCCTGCACTGTCACACTTGGTCAATACTTCATTCTGCAAAGATGATCAATAAAAGGGACAGAGGTTTATAGTTGTTGTGTGCGGATGACCTCACTCGCCAAGCGATCAGTTTGTTGTACGTAGAAGAGGTTACACTCGTCCTTGAGCAACCTGATTGGGATTACTCCTCCCTCTCGCCGTCAGTAACTGCCTGTTACTGACTCCTCCCACTGCGCTGTGGGTGGGATACTCGTTGCCATCACCAGGTTCCAACATCAGCACCTGGAACAGCTTCTCCCAGGCTCCTACCACTGGCACCTGGTACCGCCTACTTCGGGTTATGTATGGTCACGCTGCTGCAACACCTCCTGGGTGGTGTTGGCTAATTCCCACTGGTCCCTCACTACAGACCAGTTCGCACTGGTAGCAGTCAGAGGGTTTGCGCTTGTAGATACTGGGCTCAACACAACAGCCAGTGAACCAAATAGCATTTTGGCGCTATATGGAGTCACAGAATACAAGCAGCTCCAGGCGTCTTGAATCAAGTACATTTTTATTGCTCAAAGGATATGTCTTTACAAAGATAGTTGCTCCACAGCTTACGTTATAGAAGATCACTCCTCTCAATGATGGTCAGAGGGTTTATACCTTACAGAGCCACATCAGCCCTTTAAATACAGAAAAAAACAGCAGGGGTCCATATGTTAACAAATCAGGGATCTATCTCCCAAAATTAAATATAATTTAAATTTCTATGGAACTGGTCAATTATGTTCCTCCTTTGATAAATCTGCCACTTATCACGCAGAATATTTAATCATCAGGAAGCAAAGTAAATTTCCACATAAACACAATCTTACTGAACACATTCTGGTCTCCTTCCTGTAGAAGACGTCGACAGGAAACTCCAGAAGACAAGAAGACCCATAGACAAAGGCACCACTAGCCCTAGAGCAAATGGTTTAAAAAAGGATTAATTAACATGTCATTACCTGTGTCTGGGTGACAATAACCTTCCCTTAACAGGTAACTGCAGCTCAATGCACTTTCCAAGGGTCACACAGACTCTATGGGAAAAAAAGTACTATTATCTAAAAGTGCCCAGTTAATACGTTGAAACATCTTTAGGTATTCTGTGCCCAGAGCTCAAAGTTGGACTTTACAAGTGGAGCCTTGCAGTCTAGAACGTAGCTCGTCCGAGGCTGCAGGATAATTCATATGATAGTTAAATACATTTTTCTATCTTTACATTTAAATACAATAATTAGGCTTTTCAATGCAGGCTGTCCTACTCTATTTGAATATTGCACATTATCTACACTGTACCCAGCACTGGGAATTAAGGCCCTGATTCAAAGCCGGATGCTCTGAAAGAGCGCTTGCTCTGAATCTGGGCGTTTTTTATTTTTTTTGTGTGCGGCCTCCTGGCCGCTCACATAGCTGTGGGTGACCACCCACAGCTATTGCGAGCGGCCAGGATGATGGTCGCGATGGTCAAGACCATCGCGACCATCGGGCTTGCGACGAGACCCTTGTGGTAGGGTCTCATGGCCGCAAGCCCCAGAGAGCTTCTGGCTCTAATACAAGTGATGTCAGTTTGGCCGCCCACAAATGGCAGGCGTTCGCTTGGGAACTCCTCCGTTTGTGAAGCCACCCCCCGGTCACGCCTACCAAACGGGGCGAGCTGTCAATCACCATTTGGTGCGAGACCCGGAGCTACGGAGCACCCGTCACTAGCCGGGTCTCACGCTGTCGCACGACGGAGTCGGCTCCATCGTGCGCATGCCCAGTGGGCAAACATCGACCCGGTTGCAAGCGCTCAGCGCTTGCGACCGGGTCTGAATCAGGCAATAAATCCCTTGGTGCTGCAGTCCCCAGATGCTGTTCAGATTACACTAGCTAGCTGCAAAAAATGTACATACTAGATCATTACGTACAGTCCACCTAAAGCGCACAGCGCCAATATTTGATGGCGCTGCATGTAGTGGTGGCCATCTTTACTGCATGACTAGCGTCCCCTGGCCACAGCTATAAAGAGCAAAAGTCAGCAAATAAGGATCCAGGGGTCCCAAGGATATCCTGCTATCTCTACAAAGACAGCTTATTAATACTTAGTGCTTTGCCAATTATAAGCATTCACCAGATAACAATGACATTATTTTACCCCCCCAAACATTCCTCCTGGCCTCTTAAGGTGCCCATACACGGTGCGATATAGCAGCCGATCCGACGGATTGGTACGATTTCCCTGCTATATTGTACTGTGTATGGTTGATATCGGCCAGTGCACGCACCCGTGGGGTCGTATATCGCACCTCCAGATCTTACTGCAGGTTCAGTCGATCTGGGGATGCGATGTGCGATCCCATGCAGCACTATGCGGTGGGGGGAGGGGGGCGGCATATCGGGTGCACATGCACGCCAACGCGCTCTCGATATTGGCCATTTCATTGAGCGTCCGATATATCGCCCAGTGCGTAGCCAGGGTAAATGTCATTTATCTAGCACAGTCTACGAAATGATAGTTAGAGGCTGATTGGACTGTGAGACGATTAAAATGCTTTCATGCAGATTGTTAGTACCTGTCACATCGGTATGCAGTCGGGAAGCCGGCGGACCTAATCCCGACAGCCGGCTTCCCGACTGTCATATCCCGGCAAGGGTCTAAAGACAGGCGGCGATATGATAACGCCTGTCATTAGACATACGCCGGGAGCCCGGCATCCCAATCGAAGGGACACTGAGCGCGGATAGCCACGGAGGGTGGGAGGTGTAGGTTTAGGGTTCCCGGGGGGGACAGGGTTAGGCACCCCCCCAGGAGGGTAGGTTTAGGCTAGGGGAAGGGGGGGTTAGCGTTAGGCACCCCCGGGGGGACTTAGGGTTAGGCACCTCCCCGGGGGACTTAGGTTTAGGTGGCGGGGAAGGGGGGGTTAGGTTTAGGCACTTAGAGGGGGGATTAGGGTTAGGCACTGGAGGGGAAGGTTAGGGTTAGGCACCCCTAAGGAGGGTTAGGGGGTAGAAATAGGTTAGTTAGTACTTACCTTAGGACGATCGTATTTTCCTCCTCTGCCAGGATGCCGCTGTCGGGATTCCAACCGCCGGGCATGGGTCTGGCGGTAAATCATACCGATTCCGTAACATCGCTTGTCTCTTGCAGGATAACGGTACGCCAAGATGTAGCAGGCAAAGTCAGATCTGCAAGCTACGTGTGATACAATTCCTCAGCCTTGTGTATATACCATATTTGGTTATAACAGTTAATAAAAGTTTCTAACGTACTCGTGAGCCCCTCGTGGCAGTCGCCCAATCTCTTGATTATTATGACAATATCTGGAAACCTTCCACAAGTACAAACTTCTCTATTTCTTCTGGAAAGGTTCCGACCACAAACTAATATATGCCTATGATTCACTACGAGGTGGTGCTGTTTCCAAATATACTGATACAAGGTAATCAAAAACAGGACATCTGTACAATCATAGAGTTCAGTGCTAAATCAACAGTATAATCACAGTGTATATGTATTGTTCATAAACAGTCACCCAGTCCTGGTCAGGGTTATCTTTGCTGGATGCGGGGTGTATCAGTTATTGCAAAGAGTGCTATACGGTCTGCCCACATTCGCCTGACTATCTGTACTTCGTTTATCGCCGGTATACAGGTACACGTAACCGCCCGGACAGATCTTCCGATATACAGTACAGCTGTCCATAGAGACGTACAGATTTCTGGGTTTGTGGATCCTGGAGACCTAGACATACTCTGCTGGAAACGTCCAGGAGGCTTCTGAATATCCGGGCGGCCCATGTAGTTATTCGCGCTGAATTGCATCATTGTAGCCACGCCCCACGCTTTATAAATCTCTGCATTGGATAGGGCTGTCAATGCCACAATGGCGACAGCCAGAAAGTCGACAAGTATGGTCTTAATGAACAGGTGCGACCATTGTAAGTTGGGGACGGAGAGGCATGATTCGGATCCCCCTCTGTTGTGGATTTTTGCGATAAGAAACCCAAAGGCAGAAGTCCCAGAGAGGTGCGCTTTCCGGAGCTAGATGCGCGCTGTAACATCGCAGCCCCATTGAAACCTATGGGAACTGCTGTGCCGATATTTCTGATGTCTGCTGAGGTCCCTGTTCTTATACAGTATATGGGGAACTGTATGGATGCGGCAAAAACCTCAGAAAATGGCAAATTATTTGGAGGTTTTACCCCAAAATAACAATGGCACAGCCCCGATCTCGATCTCTGATTCAGTTGCAGTGTGACAGCTCCTTGGAATGAAACAGTTACCACGGATACAGTATGTGGTAGAACACTATATAGTCAAAAAGAAAAAAAAAACATATAGTGTAGTCTTTAAAACATTTTTAAGTAAAAATAAAATACATTTGGGTCCTCCTACTATATGATGTGTCAGACAATTTCACAAAGCCATCATCTTTAATCACCCTACAACAAAGTATTCCATGAAGAGTGAATACAGTATTAGGGGGGAGATGTATCAAACCTTGGAGAGAGATAAAGGGGAGAAGATGCCCAACTCAGCCAATCAGCTTCTAACTGAATGCAGCACAGTCTTTAAAATGACAGCTAGATGCTGATTGGATTCTTTAGGGGGGTATCTAATTATCCCCAATATTTTTGGGGGGCGCGAAACAGGGATTTTTCACCGATAATCCCCGCTATTCACTGATAGATTTTCCATGTATCCTATATATTTGGACGAACAAATAGGATAATTCGCCCAAAAACACACAGGATACGTGATAAGTTCATGGACCGATGTGTTTTCGTCATTGCACTGGCGAAAAAACTGCACTTTTCGGGGATCATCTCTCGGGACACGTCAGGTCCTGAAAAAAAATCCCCGATAAGTGCCAACGTCGGGCCGGACTACGGTGCTAATTGGATAGCCCCGGGGGATCCATTATTGCCCGAACAATGTTCAGGGCTAATTGGATACTGCTCTTAGTAAAGCTCGATTTTGGTCGATTTTTGGTTGATTTTGTATTTCAGGGTGATAAAGTGAGGAATCATTTTAAAGCATGACTATTTTGTGTTAAAATGCTAAGAAGAAATTATGTTCTGAGTGAGACATTTGTGCTTGAGAAAGGCCATATTCTTATCTATTCTAGCTCTTGGGAATGGTATTCATATAGAAATAATTTATGTTAGACAATTAAGACTATAGCAGAGTGTGTTCATCCTTTGTATTCAAGTCTGAGTTATATGACAGGAAAGATAAGAGATTATATGGTCCTGTTGAGAACAATGGTGTATGTTGTCAAGAGGCTGCATTATATCAACAATGTATTGTCTCTAAGATTAGACATAGCAAATAAATCCCTTGAGAGAGGTCATAGATTTATAGATATAGATAGTAGTACCAATATTCATTTATATAAGAAGGAGAATACTTATCTAGAAAACATAGGATTGTTTTCTTCCTTTTTCCACAAACGTTGTTATTGGTCGTCTTCCTTAGAGGTCATCTGTCGGAATAATTTCGTATACATGGAAATAAATAATACGAAAAAAACGGAATGTGTAGATTCATCTATTGAATAGTATGCTAATAATAAATTGGACGAAAAAGACTAACCTTACATAACTACACCTTATGAGAGTAGGTGTGTACTGTCCCAGTGTGCATCTACTCATAAGTAGGAGAACACTTTAAGTGTACTAGAAACCACTCCCGACTGGGTAAATTAGGCTAGGTAATGCACCTGGCTTGCATACGTGGGTGTATTCCAAATGTGCAGGTGATTATTCAACTCCAAATCTGTACTAAAAAAATACACTTTCATATTGGTGGGAAAGTCTAGATTACACACTTGATTTATACTTGTAAGGTGTCTTCCCAGACACATAGAAATATCTTCCAAACAAATATTCATGAATCTATAACTATTAATGGCAATTCACACACCTGACTTACACATGTAAGGTGTGCTAGGAAGCATATAAAGGTTTCTTTCAATCAGGCAGTTTATCAAGATACCTTGATAAAGGGAGCTTTGATCCCGAAACGCGTTGGTCCTGGAGGCTGTCTTGATAGGTGTTTTGGTACTGGAATAGAGGTGAAGTATGTGTTCTCCCATTTTTTATTTACCATCCATGTGATTGTGCTGGCGCCCACACATCATCACGTTTTTTTTGGACACATGTTTCTCTGCCTATAGTTCCTTTAATACCAACCCTATCATATTTTATTAGCGATTTTTGGGAAAGATTGACCCAATATTTCATTCTGACCTTTATTGGTTCTGATTTTGGATTTTATGGATTTTTATATATAGTCACATTTCTTTGTTATGTGCATGATGAAATAAATATTTTTGCATTATATTCAAGACATTTTTTGAGGTTTTTGAAAAGATACCTTGATGAGTTTCATTAAGCACCAGAAAGTGTGAGTATGGGTACTCATCCACCATATATACGTTTAACAGATAAGATTGATTTCAACTGAACATCTGCCTGATTGAAAGAAACCTTTATATGCTTCCTAGCACACCTTACATGTGTAAGTCAGGTGTGTGAATTGCCATTAATAGTTATAGATTCATGAATATTTGTTTGGAAGATATTTCTATGTGTCTGGGAAGACACCTTACATCTATAAGTCAAGTGTGTAATCTAGACTGTCCCACCAATACGAAGGTTTCTAGTACACTTAAAGTGTTCTGGGACAAATTTCACACGTAAGATTCTCCTACTTATGAGTAGATGCACACTGGGACAGTACACACCTACTCTCATAAGGTGTAGTTATGTAAGGTTAGTCTTTTTCGTCCAATTTATTATTAGCATACTATTCAATAGAAGAATCTACACATTCCGTTTTTTTCGTATTATTTATTTCCATGTATACGAAATTATTCCGACGGATGACCTCTAAGGAAGACGACCACTAACAACGTTTGTGGAAAAAGGAAGAAAACAATCCTATGTTTTCTAGAGAAGTATTCTCCTTCTGTTATCCCTTGACTTCACGCACAGACAGCGCCCCCACTCTATTCCACACCCATTTTTTATACCGATTATTGGACCTATTGGGATAGGTCTGCTGGAGAGAGTAGGCAGAGGTCTGTGTGCAGCGCCATCTCTATCACCTATTTTTTGCAGTGTACTATAAAATAATCTGTCTGTCCAAAATAAAGGCAGAGTGGTTTTGGAAACACACAGGTCTTGTTTCCCATCATTCTCCGGCCGTAAAATGCATTGTGTTAACTGGTGGCTGACTGCTGTATGTGAGCTGTGGAGGATAATGGGTCTATTAAGATCAGCGTTATCAATTGACTAAATCACACATTTACTAACAGATGATTTTTGACAAATTTTTTTTAAACAATCTCAGAAATAATCCGTTAGTAAATGTGTGATTGATACGACCCAGGAATTTCCCTGCTCAGACCCGGGAATGTCTCCTGTGGAAAATTTTTTGTGGATTTTTGGTCGAGACCCCCTTTCACACTACACCTAAGACACGGGAAAATTCCAAAATCGGCCCCTTTCAGACATAAGCAGGGTTTTTCAGATTTCACGCGTGATTCACTCCACGCTGCAGCCCACGGGCATCCTGCACCGGACACCCTACTCTCCACGGGCTCAGACCCCAAACAGCCCACGGCCACTCTGCACTCCATGGGCACCCTGCACCGGACACTCTACACTCCACGGGCTCAGACCCCAAACAGCCCACGGGCACTCTGCACTCCATGGGCACCCTGCACCGGACACTCTACACTCCACGGGCTCAGACCCCAAACAGCCCACGGGCACTCTGCACTCCATGGGCACCCTGCACCGGACACCCTACTCTCCACGGGCTCAGACCCCAAACAGCCCACAGGCACCCTGCATCGGACACCCTACTCTCCACGGGCTCAGACCCCAAACAGCTTACGGGCACCCTGCACCGACACCCTACTCTCCACGGGCTCAGACCCCAAACAGCCCACGGGCACCCTGCGCCGTATACCCTATTCTCCATGGGCTCAGACCCCAAACAGCCCACGGGCACTCTGCAGTCCATGGGCAGCCTGCACCAGACACCCTACACTCCACGGGCTCAGACCCCAAACAGCCCATGGGCACTCTGCACTCCACGGGCACCCTGCACCGGATACCCTACATTCCACGGGCTCAGACCTCAAACAGCCCACGGGCACTCTGCACTCCACGGGCACCCTGCACCAGACACCCTGCACTCCATGGGCAGAGACCCCACACAGCCCAAGGGCAGTCTGCACTTGGTACCCTGCACCAGACACCCCACGATCACTCTGCGCCAGCCATAAGCCCGGTCTCACTGCTAACACCCGGTAACTGTGCAGCAGAGGAGGAATGCGGGTCACCCCAAACACCCTCAGATTGCCCTGCCATAGCCGGCCAATCAGAAGCTGCTGGGTGCAGCCCGGGAGTAAGACTAGAGCAGGGTTGACTTCCTGGTCAATTGCTGGAGGGGCTACCTGGGAACGTATTCCCGGGTAGGTGCCTTGCAGACATACGTGTGTCCCTTGAATTTTGGCTGAGGCCATTGGGTATGAGTGGCATATGAGTGGTATATTTACTGAAAGTCGATTTGGTTCAATTTGTGGACAATGTATGGTGGATTATGTGTTTCAGGGTCTAAATCACACATTCAGTTAGAGATGATTTTTGACATTGTTTAAAAAAAGCTGTCAAACATCATGTTAGTAAATGAGTGAGACCCTGAATCACAAAATCGACCAAAAATTTACCCAACATCGTCCAAAAATCGACTTTCAGTAAATATACCTTATAAAAAACTGGTGTAGGTCTCGTTGTGCATCAGCTCTTTAGTGTGGAACAATAGAGCTGATACAGAGTGAGACCTACACTAGCTTGTATAGTGTATTTTGTATGCCCGCATCTGACACTTAAGTCTCCCCTGCAACTGGAGGCGCCGGACCGGGGAGGGAAAGCGCAATCTAACATAGTCTGAGTACAGTGAAAGTGGGTTTCATGCAGACTGGTCATGTGATTTGTTAGTAGGGGTATATTTAGACCCTGCTACAGGGCAGGAGCAAATAATATGCACTGAGGATGGTGACTTGCCATAATTCAGGGGCATATGCTGCTGATGCGGAAGTGTATGCATGCTGGCAGGCGCATGCTATGGGGGAGATGCACTAAGCCTTGGAGAGAGATAAAGTGTAGGGAAATAAAGTACCAACCAATCACCTCCTAACTCATTTTTCAAACACAGCCTGTGACATGGCTGTTTGGAGCTGATTGGTTGGTAGTTTATCTCTTTACACTTTACCACTCGTCAAGGTTTAGCATCTCCCCCTATCTGCGCTATTTATACGCTATTTTTCCGCTCTTTTTTTTTAATCTCCGCCCATTTTGACCAGACATGCACTGAGCACACCGCAAAGCTGCGACACAGATGAGCCGAACGCACGCTTCCCATCACCTAATGCTCCATTGTTGCTTTTATGCTTTATGTAATAATTGTTTCTTGTTGACATTTAACGGACTACTATCCCTGTGTGAGGCCAATTAAATGGAACCACATAGACATCACCTACTGCGAGATTAATCCCAGTTGCCATGGTAAATAAATGTATAAGTCATCTAATTTGGAAAATGGACAATAGAATCTTCCTAAATTGATATGCTGAAGATTTAGGGCTTGCTACAGAGGTGGACGCTATTTACATGGCGACTGCGTCTTTACACGCAGCGGTACTGCGGATATATGCTAATGGCGCAGGAGATTAAATTTGTACGGAGACGTCCACCGGCTGCGTCTCTGACCCGTCGCTTGCCTCTGTACTTGGCCTCTGTACTAGGCCTCTCTTATGACCCATGAGTAGTGGTTTCATCTGCGTCCAGGATCTTGCCATTCTGCTTATGAATGGGTCCTCCTAGGGCCATCCTGCCATCTACCACAGCTGGGCACTCTGAGCAATCGTTCTTTCAATTCCCTCCTTTTGCTGTCACTTTGCCGTATTCTTCTACATTAGTGACCCTTGTACAGTCCTGATATTCTCTACGAATGGGTAGAAAATCAAGAAATCATACACAGAAAAAGCAGTTTTAGATGGGCATATAGATGGGCATCATCACATATTAAATTTGATTATTTTGTCTTTACACTCTAACATGGGCAGTGGCCACCTGTAGAAACTTGGACATTAACATTCAAGGGGATATGCATCAAACCCTTTGCTGCCCATAGCAACCAATCAGCTATTAGCTTTCATTTACTAGAGTCTATAAAATGATAGGTAGAATCTGATTTGTTGTCCTCTTTAGAAGGTTCAATCTTTACCACTTAGGGCATCTGACCCTCTACATATGCCGTGATGCTGTCTGGCCTCTTCCTTCTTGATGTATATATCCGTACCTCCAAGCTGTCTCGATTTTGAGTGGTGGTGGGAGGGAGTTGGAAGTCATTGCCCATTAAATGGAGTTCTATAGCCCATGAGGTGGCCCATCCCTTCAGAAGTCGTAAACTGGGGATGTGGACACACCAGGGCATGACCACATCCACTCTATCTCGGCCGCACCAGCGGGTCCAAATATGAGATCACTGATGTAGTGAGGTAACTTAAACGGCCACTGGAGCTTCTGTTCAGGGTTTATGATATTTCCCCTTCGTGTTAAGGACCTGGACGTGACGTGGATTGAGGACGGAAGTGCGGTTCCATGCCCATAATAGCCGCCGAAAGAAGAAATTTGTTCGCTCGCCAGTTATGTCTCTGAGACTGGAACATCTTCTTGTTAGAATGAAAGCGGCAGTAGGGCAGAAATTAAGGTGATCGGTTAAATGTTCTCTGTAAAGCTCTGTGTAATTTGTTACTTATTGATAACAGTACCAATATTATTGCTTTAAGGTATCTTTTCATCACTATGTAATGCTATGTGTATACTGTATATAATATATATATATAATATATATATATATATAAATAACACTGGCGGATTCAAGGGGGAGGGTAGGGGGGACCTTTCATGCATGGCCATGCAGCAGATTACTGATTGGTGGATGGCACAGGTCATCCACCAATCAGACAGCAGGTGGAGGAGGCTCTCTCTCAATATATGTCTATTTGATTGTAATTAAAACTGTAATCTCTGTTTCCCCAGGCCTTCGGACAGTCCTTCACCATTCACCGCAAGGTCGCAGAAGATGGCGAGACCCGGGAGGAGACCCTACTGCAGGAGTCTGCATCCAAGGAGGAGTATTACCTGGGGAGAATCCTGGAGATGCAGAACGATGTGAGGCAGAGCAGAGCCGTCATCACCAATGTCCAAGGGGAAAACGAGCGTCTCACCGCCCTGGTCCAGGACTTAAAAGAGGTAACTTATTCTTATTTATTGATTTGTTGTATTGGACGCATCACAGTAGTTGTTAATTTAATCTTAGTGAAGACATACGAAATGTGAGCGAGTTGGAGGCGTCACTTAAAGGTGAATTTTACACTAGAATAATCCAGCATTAGTTTCACAGAATCCTGACGTCACTAATCTGTGCTGCTAGGAGGACCCTGCTCCTTCATCTATGTAATGTTCATGACTTTCTGCTGCCTCCATTCAACCTCCTCACATCATGTTACTGCCCCTGCCACCTGCAGCCCTGTCCTCACTGACCCATCACTCATCTCCTGACATACTCTGTGCTGCTCTGACCCTTCTCCTCCCAATATATAGCTCTCAGTCTGCGGCTTCCTTCTGCTTTCATTCTCCCCCTCACTTCATGTCACTGCCCCTGTCACATGCAGCCCTGTCCTCACTAACACATCACTCATCTCCTGATATACTCTGTGCTGCTGGGGGTCCCTGCTCCGTCCTCTATATAATTCTCAGTCTGTGGCTTCCTGCTGCCTCCATTCCCCTCCTCACACCATGACACTGCCCCTGTCACATGCAGCCCTGTCCTCACTGACCCATCACTCATCTCCTGACATACTCTGTGCTGCTCTGACCCTTCTCCTCCCAATATATAACTCTCAGTCTGTGGCTTCCTGCTGCCTCCATTCCCCTCCTCACATCATGTCACTGCCCCTGTCACATGCAGCTCTGTCCTCACTAACACATCACTCATCTCCTGATATACTCTGTGCTGCTGGGAGACCCTGCTCCGTCCTCTATATAATTCTCAGTCTGTGGCTTCCTGCTGCCTCCATTCCCCTCCTCACATCATGTCACTGCCCCTGTCACATGCATCCTCGTCCTCATACACACACGTGGACAGATCACTGCCTCCCACAAGCTCAGTGCTCTCTGCTCATAAAATACTCTTCACTTCAGTGAGAATTCTAAGGTTATGTTTGCGTAATATTGTGCTAAGTAGTGTGATTTGCTCTAGGAGGAGGTGCACTAAGGAGTGATCGGGCACCCCCAGGCTTAGAGGGGATAAGGGTGCTTTTTGCAGCCACCTCATTTCTACACCCCAGTGACCATCTCTGAGTTCTGCATTAAATGTCACCACCACGTATGACATATAGGTCAGCTGGATGGATTTTTACATGTAGTAACTTAAGAAAAAAATGAAAGCACGTCCAAAGATCTATAGCACCCGCTAATGTGGCAAATGCCTACTAATATTAGGAGAACAGCCTCCGCATTACACACTGCCTAGCCGCATTAGCTGTCCCCGATTACAACCTACTCTCCTGCTCCAGAGACTGCGGGAATGGCCTTTGTGCTGGGAACTGATTTGCAAGTATCTGCCATGATATCAGGGAAATGAGAGAACTGGCACAAGACCATGACCTGAGATCTGAAATGTCATTCTGTTCTAATGCACTGAAAAATCAATACACGTCGACAGGTCCTGAGCGGCTGCAGGGTCTCTGAGGCCATTACTGGAGTTAAGAAACACGAAAAACTTTTGTTAAAGTACAGTTGCCCCCTTTGAAGTACAATGAAGTGCGTTGGTTATATTCGCTGATACACGTGTGTAGACGGTGGTCTGCCGCTAATGGCTGCAGGGTGTGCGGTGCACAGGGGCCCCTGGCTTTAGGGGGGGCCACACCACACACCCATGTGCTAAAATACTTTCCGGAGCCACGCATCGATAGTGCTGCATGGCGCCCATTCTCTTGGCGATTTGCACATGCACGGTAAAAAAAAATTGGTGGGAAAATGGACGCTGCACCATTTTCCCGGAGACCTCCGCATAAGCAGTAGATTGGCACAGCGCCAGAGCCTGCTCACTGGAGAGGAGGGGGCCTAGACAGGGACTTCACACAGGCCCCCTCCTCTATTAATACTCCCCTGCGTATAGATGTGTTTTCTCATTCATTAGAACCAGTCTCTATGATCCTGGAACATGCATCATTACGTTCCCCATTAGAAGTTTGATGCGATATTGAGAAGCCTGTACTTATAGAGAGACAGACTGATGGGACTAACACAGAATGGTTGTGTCCTGTCTTCGTCAGGCTAAGTTTTATTTAAAACATATCTAAGCGAGAACGTCACATGATTCTACTTTTATGTTATAAATTAGTATCTGCTCAGTTGTTCATAAGGTGATTTACTGATTATTATTGTTACTTAGTAACATTTATGCTGCCTCTGAGTGGAAATAAAGGAATATTTTCTTATGGTGCATACACACGGTCAGATTTTTCTTCAGATCTGAACGATAACGATTTAAAAAATCGTTCAATCGTTCACATCTGAAGGAAAATCTGACATATCTGTCAGATGAATGATTTGAACGATGCGCGTTCCCGATGGTCAGATAACGTTATCTGACTTCTGATGTGTTTGCAGTCAGACTTGGACGATTCCATTCATTTTAAAGCAGTCAAAAATCGCTCAAATCTATGATAAAATCGTTCAAATCGTTCATCTGACAAATCTGACCGTGTGTATGCTCCATAAGTTAGAGCGCTGGGGTCACATGCAGCCCTGTCCTCACTAACACATCACTCATCTGCAGCAGTTTCTTCATGACACTCCCTCGATTCCTTGACATTGCCTCTAAAAAACAGGTTTAGATGGTTTTCTGGGGAGAGATTTGGGAGCGGGAAGCCAAGCACAACATGGTATACCCATTGACTATGGTTGGTTTGAGGCCAATCGCACACCAGCAAAGGAGGTGTGATGGCGAAGTTAAATGTATGGGTGGCCATGTTGTGCACCATCGTGGTAACCACCCATGGATGGACTACCAGTGATTAAAAAAACATCACCTATCGATGAAGTGTGCCTCGAAGGATAACCCTAGTCACAAGCCAAGCAAGAGATACCGGCTCACAATTGGACCTCCCATTCACACATTCCATCCACCGCCATTTTATATTGAATATCAAAATTAATTTGCCCATCTTGTATTATATTAGCAGAAGAGACCTTGGAAAAATGGCTGAATATTAGGGAGAGGGGGCCACATTCGGAATAAAGTTTCTTCAGATGGGGATTTCAGCCGGCTATTGTGTGCGCCTGATAATATAGTATACCGAGCTCTCTGCAGATCTTCGTAGCACAGCCAGAAAGACTGTGAATTTTTTTTTATTTATTGCAAAAAGTTTGCTGCACTCTACAGACCATTAACTTATGGCTATCAAAAAGCGTCCAGGTTGAAAGGTTGGATTTCAGATTACATTTCAGCATTTTATTGCTATAGCTATCTGTCTCAGAGAATTAATAATTTAGGGAAATGTATTATCAATATATAAGTCGATAACTAATAAACTTTGATCTGGAGACATTTCACTGTGTATAAATCAACTTCCAATAAGAAATGTGTGCTTGTATTACAGGTCAGAAATTATTTTGGATTTTTGAGAGTCAGATTCCACCTCTTATAGTAAGAGAGGAGATTCTAATGGGTATATTTACTAAAGGTCGATTTTTAGCGATTTTTATTTGATTTTTGTGGTCTAAATCATGCATTTACTTACAGATGATTTATTATATAATTATTATTTTTTTAACCATATCAATCATCTCTTAGTGAATGTGTGATTTAGACCCTGAAACACAAAATCAAATTAAATTTGATTAAAATCAATCAAAAAACGTTCAGAATCGATCTTTAGTAAATATTCCCCTAATAGACCATCCTGCATCCAATGATTTTCTTTCTTTTGCTAGTACAAGATGTCCTGCGGTCTTTACACAGTTTTATTATGCTTTCTTCTGTGCTTTTCAGCCACATCTTACTATCATCAGGTAGAGTTGCCGTTTTTGTTGCTCTTCTGTACGAGATAGTACTGTTTCACGCCAAGATATCAGCTTTATGCCATGTCCAAAAGTAATAAACTAGAAATACACATATATATATATTAAAGTTGCTGCATGATGGATCGCACAAGCGACTAGAACAGTGTTGGCTAACCTTGACACTCCAGCTGTTGCGGAACTATATATCCCAGCATGCCCTGCCACAGTTTTAGCATGCCCTAATAGCAAAACTGTAGTAGTGCATGCTGGGTTATGTAGTTCCATAACAGCTGGAGTGTCAAGGTTAGCCAACACTGGACTAGAAAGTCATTCTAAGGCAAAAATATCCATAAATATATTGCAGATGGTTTGTTAGAATTACATTGGGTGCAAGATTTGCACTGAACCGCAGTAACCAATCAGACTCTTACTTTCATTGTGCAACTTTCACTAGTCATGTAAAAGCTGATTGGATTCAATGTGAGCAAATTAACCTTATTGATTATCCTTAAGGAAGCAGCATCCAGCCAACATAGAACTGTGAGGAACGTATTGTTTAGCTACAAACAAAAGAATTGAAATCTGATATTGCATCTCCCATGGTGCTTTGCCAAATCGATTGAATAGATATGGGACATCCATATTTTCTGTAAGACCGGCTTGAACATAAATCCTCCTTTTCATTTGTGCTCCAATATCTCGAGCTATAGATGTTGTGGCTGCCAATCACTCAATGAAGTTTGTTTAACCTGTTAATGGTAGCCATGTACAGACTGACCACCTGAATTCTTCCAACCCCAGTTTCTGCATTGATCCCCCTGTCGGTTGAATTTATCTTCACAAATCATACACTCACCAAAGAGCTGGTGGATTCAGGTTACAGGACTCTTAAACAACACTCTGGTGATGTCTTGTGATCAGAGACTAACCATATTGGACCAGGAAAGAACTACTGACCAATAAGACCTACTAACCAATAATTCATAATGAGTACACCTAGCCAGCAGCGTGACTATTTATCCATCGACACCATGGTGGCAGTAGGTGTTTTCCTGTCCGAGTTAATCCTTGCTTAGTCACGGAATGGATCATGATCTAATTCCTGCTGTATCTTCACTTACACATCCCATATGCATTTGCAAAACACTGAGAAAAATTCAACAGTTACATAAATCCCATCACCACTTACTGGGGTGATGCCCAGTTGAATGCATTTTGGCATTCCCCTGCATGCTGAGTTGTACGCCAAGGCAAATGCTGATAGCATTAATATGTCCTACTGAACCTTGAGTGAAGGAGCAGCGAAGCTCTCGGAAAACAAACTTGCATTCACCTCTACCTCTGCTCCACCGCCATATTGTTTATTTTGCAACTTACTACTTCTAATGTGTGCCTTCATATATCTCCTTCATAAGCTATGGTATGTGAATAATATTCCTGCACTAACATACAGATACCACCTTGTGTGGCTAATATATGTTCTAAGCCTAGACTAATCTATTTTGTAATGGCACTTTTCTATTTTGGGCCATTTCTTATTATATTATTTTCATAGAGGAAACTGTTTCATTTCCTAGTTCGTCCAAAGGGGCAATTGTGTACAATCCCAGGTGCTGGATTTAAGTGGACTGGGTACAGGGCTGGCAGTGATACAGCACAAAGTTCAGTTAACAGGCCAAGGTCAGGGCAGGTAGCAGATAAGGCAAGGTCTGTACACAATCTGGTGGCCAATAGCAGAACCTAGAAGGGTCCATTAAATATAGGAGAACTCTGATTGGTCAGAATGTGGGAGCTGCCATGCTTTGACCAATTGAAGCCCTCCTATTCATTCCTATGGCAGTAACCTGCCCTTTGCCATGCGGCCTCATAAGCAGTAGTCATGCGTAGTCTCATGTGGGTTTTTGTTTTGCCAAGTACCAAAGGATGTTAGTGAGTAATGCAGATGGGAACGAGGAATGTGTGGGGAGTGGTTACAAAGATTTTTTTCCTACACTGTGTCATCATTTTAAAAAGGTTTTTTTTTTTAGATGCACTGCAGGTGCCAGTGGGCTCTGTCTGCCAGGGCATGTTGGAACAGAGTTCTACAAGTGCCTTCATGCCCTGGCAGCTGTTTAAGTTGGGCATAAAATGGTTAACTGGGACCTATAGTGTTCTGTATAAAGACAAATATAATTTTTAACTAACATTTTTTTAACCTCACATCCACTGCCCAAGGGATGTGGGGAATAACCCTAGATGCTAGTTCCCACTCCAAGTGTCCCCTACTCTATAGTGCCGCCAGCTGTGGCTAGTAAAGCCTAGTACTGGTTAGTGGAAAAATCACCTATTTAAAAAAAATACCTATTTAAATAAAAAAAATAAAAAAAGACTGCATATGTCCTGGGACAGATCATAGGTTTGCAGAGGGATCGTGATTTAGAAACAGTTGGTCATACAGCAAATCCATGGTCAAATAAAGTTTGACCCTTCAAACTGCCGGCGATGCCCATCAGGTTCTAAGCACCAGCCAGAGTCTTCCCTAGAAGTTAATGCACAAAAAGGTGCAGCAAAGATCAATTGCAGGGAAATGCAGTGATGTCTAGATAACAATGAGTAGGCAAAAATAAATTATACACACACACACACACCCACATAGAACTATTTAAAAAACTGCAATGTACATATTAATCAAACAGTGCTGCTAGATTCATCAAACGCTGAGACAATACTCAGAAGTTTTGTTCGTCCTCCCTTGTACTTAAGGAAACAAGTGCCAGCATGTCCTGACATTCAGGGATTGCTGGAATCTGTAGTCCACCTGCAAAAAAAAAGCACAGACACTTTAACAAAATATATAAAAAAAAAAAAACACACATTCCTCATTAACCAATTGAGCATAAAAACGTGACTTTATTTGGTTAGAAACAGTGGATCCTAACCAATCACAGCGGCTTTTCTGATTTTCTGATCAGAGTGAGTTAATGACTGGCTTATAAGCCGCCATATGCTATGCTGCTCTTTGTTGTGGCGTCTAAGTGTTTTTTTAGTTGTTGTTGTTGTTTTTATTTTTGCCAAATCAGGATCTGCTACATCACAGTATAGCAGTGGAACCCTATGCTGTCCCCTCCCCCCAACCAATAAAATTGCCACAATAAGCATTAGCACTGTGTCACTTTGTGGGGAGGGGTGAAATTTCTTCTATTTCCAAGCGCAAACACCCCGGAATTGGCCAAGCCACCAGCAATGTATACTGTAGGTTTTAAAATTGCCGCACATAGCAGCAATTTGACTTCTCATCTTCCAAATTGCCAGCTATGACACCCAGTGATTTGGTGGCCAAATTTGCAAAAAAAATTCACCAATTTTGAGTTGCTGCAAAATCTGAAAATTATTACATTCTGTCCATAATCATTCGTACAGGGCAGATGGAAACAGAAGCATGAGTGGGCTGTTCTCAGGTAGATGCTCTCCAGTACCTGTACTATAACTTACACTGATTATCAGGAAATATAAACAAAAAGGGTTGGGTACGGGATGCCGTCGCTCGCTATCTCGACATGGTTAGAATACCAACACCTGTCAGTCAGTATCCGAACCCCCCCCCTTTCTCCCTACCCTTAACCCTCTCTCCCCGGTGCCTTAACCTAACCTCCCCCCAACTGCCTAAACCTAACCTCCCCCTTAGTGCCTAATCCTAACCCTCCCCCTAGTGCCTAATCCTAACCCTCCCCCTAGTGCTAAATCCTAACCCACCCCCTAGTGCCTAACCCTCCCCCTAGTGCCTAACCCTAACCCTCCCCCTAGTGCCTAATCCTAACCATCCCCCTAGTGCCTAACCCTAACCCTCCCCCTAGTGCCTAACCCTAACCCTCCCCCTAGTGCCTAACCCTCCCCCTAGTACCTAACGCTAACCCCGCTACTTACCTTCAGGATGCCGATGCCGGGATTCTGGCAGGTGTCGGGATTCCGGCGCCGGGATACTGAGCGCCAGAATCCCCGCGGTCAGTATTATGACTGCATCCCAACAAAAACTAATGTAACAGAGCATTAAAGACAATGCATATTGTACACATATTAATTGAGCATGGCATCAAATTATTACACATTCATAAATCTTCATACATATGAAACAAAAAGATGCAAAACAGTAGTTTAGGAATTGTGAATACTGATGAAATATGAATCTATTTGCACTGCTCCGCAGAACCCTTTTAGTTACATGTAGGTTACTGCAGTAATTTAAAGGTTAAAAAAAATGTCTCCCATTCCTTTTGTTGTTTGGCAAACATTACTGATAACATTGTCAAGGTCGACAGACACAAAGTCATTACATTGTCCCACACAACAGCAATCTGTGGTCTACATGTATACCAGACAATCCCTGAATACCACTGAAAATATATTTTCACAAATGCCTGTAGTAAGAAATAGTAGTATATATATATACATATACAGTCAGGTGCATAAATATTGGGACATTGACAGAATTTTCATATTTTGGCCTCTATTCACCACCACAATGGCTTTGAAAGGGAAACAAACAAGATGTGCTTTAACTGCAGACTTTCAGATTTAATTTGAGGGTAATTACATCCAAATCAGGTGAACGGTGTAGGAATTACAACGGTTTCTATATGTGCCTCCCACTTTTTAAGGGGCCAAAAGTAATGGGACAAACTAAACAATCCTAAATCTAACTTTCACTTTTTAATACTTTGTTGCAAATCCTTTGCAGGCAATTACAGCCTGAAATATGGAACACATAGACATCACCAGGAGCTGGGTTTCATCCCTGGTGATGCTCTGCCAGGCTTCTACTGCAAATGTCTTCCGTTCCTGCTTGTTCTTGGTGCATTTTCCCTTCAGTTTTGTCTTCATCAAGTGAAATGCATGCTCAATCGGATTCAGGTCAGGGGATTGACTTGGCCATTGCATAACATTCCACTTTTTAGCCTTAAAAAACTCTTTGGTTGCTATTGCAGTATGCTTTGGACGGCGCCGTCCAATGAGTTCTGAAGCATTTGACTGAATATGAGCATATAATATTGCCCGAAACACTTCAGAATTAATTCTGTTGCTTTTGTCAGCAGTCACATCATCAATAAATACAAGGGAACCAGTTCCATTGGCAGCCATACATGCCCACGCCATGACACTACCACCACCATGCTTCACTGATGAGGTGGTATGTTTTGGATCATGAGCAGTTCCTTTCCTTCTCCATACTCTTCTCTTCCCATCACTCTGGTACAAGTTGATCTTTGTCTCATCTGTCCATAGGATGTTGTTCCAGTACTGTAATGGCTTTTTTAGATGTTGTTTGGCAAACTCTAATCTGGTCTTCCTGTTTTCCAGGCTCACCAATGGTTTACATCTTGTGGTGAACCCTCTATATTCACTCTTGCGAAGTCTTCTCTTGATTGTTGACTTTGACACATATACACCTACCTCCTGGAGAGTGTTCTTGATTTGGCCAACTGTTGTGAAGGGGTTTTTCTTCACCAGGGAAATAATTCTTCTGTCATCCACCACAGTTATTTTCCGTGGTCTTCCGGGTCTTTTGGTGTTGCTGAGCTCTCCGGTGCATTCTTTCTTTTTAAGAATGTTCCAAACAGTTGATTTGGCCACACCTAATGTTTTTGCTATCTCTCTGATGGGTTTGTTTTGATTTTTCAGCCTAATGATGGCTTGCTTCACTGATAGTGACAGCTCTTTGGATCTCATATTGAGAGTCTACAGCAACTGATTCCAAATGCAAATGTCACACCTAGAATCAACTGCAGACCTTTTACCTGCTTAATTGATAATGAAATAACGAGGGAATAGCCCACACCTGTCCATGAAATAGCTTTTGAGTTGATGGTCCCATTACTTTTGGCCCCTTAAAAAGTGGGAGGCACATATAGAAACCGTTGTAATTCCTACACCGTTCACCTGATTTGGATGTAATTACCCTCAAATTAAATCTGAAAGCCTGCAGTTAAAGCACATCTTGTTTGTTTCATTTCAAAGCCATTGTGGTGGTGAATAGAGGCCAAAATATGAAAATTCTGTCAATGTCCCAATATTTATGCACCTGACTGTATATCAGTCGGATTGTCAAAGCCATCAATCATTGGCGCCTTTGACCGATTGTTTTCGTTGCTGCTTTAAAGTCATTGGTCAAAGGCGCTGTTGTTTGTGTTTTTGACAAACCGACTGATAGTACAAATCCCCTATGGCCTGTATACTGTTGGTTCCACTTGCACAACTGTCTTGCAGCATTCAACTTTTATTTCTTACCAATCATTACCCTAGCAATCCCTTGTACAAATGGCATAAACAATTGGTTGTCTCCCATCATGACTAACACCATATGGTAATCTCCTGTTATGACTAACACCATATGGTTATCTCTCATCATGGCTAACACCATATGGTTATCTCTCATCATGACTAACACCATATGGTAATCTCATATTATGACTAACACCATATGGTTATCTCTCATCATGACTAACACTATATGGTTATCTCGCATTAGTCATGATGGAAGATAACCATAGGGTATATGGTTATCTTCCATCATGACTAATGCTGGGTACAGATTGGCAGATATTTTAGCCGATCAATCGATCGGCCAATATATCTTGTGTGCGTTGGCCAGTGTGTACCAGCGATATGTCTGTGAACAACGTCGTTCACTGACATATCGCGTTGGCTGTGCTGCACAGCCAATGGCAAATATATCTACAGATATATCTGTCCATCGTGCTGTGTGTGCGGGTGATCAGCCGACCGTCTGTACACTTGCAGTGGAGGCCGCGGGGAAGGGGTCACGGCGCGACCCCCGGCCAGATGACAGATGATGGTTGTTCAATGTGTATGAACAACCATCATCTGTAGAGATATCTTCCATCTTCCATCACTCGATCTGCAGATATATCTGTTAGGTGTGTACCCAGCTTAACCGCATAATGTTATCTTCTATTATGACTAACACAATATGGTTATCTCCCATCATCACTAACACTATATGTTTTTCTCCCATCATGAATAACACCATATGGTTGTCTCGCATAATGACTAACACCATGTGGTTGTCTCCTATCATGAATAACACCATATGGTTGTCTCCCATCATGTATAACACCATATGGTTATCTCCCTTCATGACTAACACCATATGGTATCTCCCAACATGACTATCACCATATGGCTATCTCCTTGCATGACTAACACCATATGGTTGTTTCCCATCATGACTAACACCATATGGTTATCTCTCATCATGACTAACACCATATGGTTATCTCCCATCATGACTAACACCATATGGTTATCTCCCATCATGACTAACACCATATGGCTATCTCCCAACATGACTAACACCATATGGTTATCTCACTTCATGACTAACACCATATGGTTATCTCCCAACATGACTATCACCAAATGGCTATCTCCTTTCATGACTAACACCATATGATTATCTCTCATCATGACTAACACCATATGGTTATCTCCCATCATGACTAACACCATTTGGTTATCTCCCTTCATGACTAACACTATATGGTTGTCTCTCATCATGACTAACACCATATGGTTATCTCCCAATATGACTAACACCATATGGTTGTCTTCCATCATGACTAACACCATATGGTTGTCTCCCATCATGACTAACACCATATTCTTGTCTCCCATCATGACGAACACCATTTGATTTATCTCTCATCATGACTAACACCATATGGTTGTTTCCCATCATGACTAACACCATATAGTTAGCTCCCATCATTACTAACACTGTTTGGTTATTCCTATCATGACTAAAACCATGTACTTGTCAACAGTACGTACATTTAGCATTTAGTAAACATAAGTTGTGGCTTTTTTGGAGCTAATTTGCTCTTGTTTGCCCTTATGACAAGTGGGCCAGGTCAGGGGATGGAGCGAGTGTATGTACGGCCAAAGTATGGTGCGGGATGTCAACACGAAATACGACCAAGATGGTCACCTAAAAGGCGCAAATGCACTTGCATGTATTTAACCCCTGGTGAGCTGATGATGATCACAGCTGCTGGCAACATCTGTCTTGCCCAACAGGTCTAAGATACGTCCAGTTATACAAATGTAGTAAAACCGCTGTACTGTGATTGCGATCTAATAGCAGAATTACTGGGTACTGTGGGCCTGATTCAGACCCGGTCGCAAGCGCTCGCAACCGGGTCGATGGCGGCCCACAGCGCATGAGCACGACGGAGCCGGCTCCGTCGTGCACATGTGCGAGACCCGGCTAGCGACGGGCAATCCGTCGCTCCGGGTCTTGCATCAAAGGGGACGAGCTGTCGATGTTGCCCCTTTGGTGGGCGGGCCGGGGGGGTGGCTGCCCAAACGGAGGCGTTCCCTTGAGAACGCCTGCCGTTTGGGGGCGGCCCCACTGACATCACAAGTGATGTCAGTGGAGAGCTTCCGGGCTCTGTTAGAGCCGAAAGCTCTCTGGGGCTTGCGATGAACGAGACCCTACCACAAGGGTCTCGTTGCAAGCCCGATGGTCGCGATGGTCTTGACTATCGCGACCATCATCATGGCCGCTCGCTATAGCTGTGGGTGGACAAAAAAATAAAAGCCCGGCCTTGATTCAGAACGAGCGCTTTGTCAGAGCAACCGGGTCTGAATCAGGCCCTGAGTTCTTTTTACACAATAAAGCATGTTTCCTATTCTGTTTGAGAAGGGGAAGGTTGCTCACATGTTATAAGTGTGGACCTTTACATTTTATATTTATACCTTCCGTCGTATTCCTGCCCCTCTAACTTGCATGGGGAGTATTATCTACCTAGGCAAATCAAAATACTATTTTTTTATTACATGTTCACTTAGTTAGACTCAAATTGTATCCAAATCTGCCAGCTGCATCTCTAAGTGACGTTTACCGTAAATGATAAAATCCCTAGTCTGTCATGTGATCAAGCCAGCTGCAAGCAGCCAGGTCTAGGGATGGCCATCAGTAGGCATTCCATCAATGGTCACCATCGCTGGCTCCATTGGTGATTACCATCAATGGCACAAACCATCTATGGTGAATCATCGATGGTTTGCACCCCTCGATGGCCACTGCTGCTGGCACCATGCCTGCCAGCAGCAGTGGCCAGAATCAGGGGTGGGGTTTAGTGGGCAATAAGTGGCCCACTAAGCTTCATGTCGTGGGGGGGTGTGGGGGGAACTGTGAGGTCCTAGTCTGCCATCGGTGGCTGAGAACCATTGGATGTCTGCCATCAATGGCAAAACATTCGGCCATCAGTAGTTAACCATAGATGTTAACTATCAATGTTCAATGACCATCCCTAGCCAGGTCTCGGAACTGCAGATGACCTACACTCTTAATTGCCACGAAAATTGGATCACTGGCCCTAACATAGACCAGGAAACATTTAATTCTCTGTCTCCCTCACAAAAACATTCCTTTGATTTCCCATCCAGGGGATTCCGTTCATTCAACACTCTATCCACAATGCGAGACTCGGACATCTAAAAGTTTCAGAATACGGAAACCAGAACAGACTGTGGTGACCCAAAGGGTAATAACAAAAAAACAAACATTTCTCATACTGTAGCAATGAAAGAAGGACAATCGGATCCTACCCAAAAACTTAGCCAAAGTCCACCAAAGTCACGACCTCTCAGAGTCAGTGAAACGTTACCTCCCAGGACACATGAGTCTTACGTTAAGCAGTCGCTGGTCAGTTCCTGTCCTGTTATTAGGTGACCACTATCCTTCTCCGAGATAAAGGCCGCCGTTGTGGTAACCGAACACCATCCAACGTGGGTAGCAATCAATCAATGAGTGCCAGCTGATATATCTTTCTTGTTGACAGCCATAAAGACATGCTGCCGCGTGTCTATATTCCAGGGGTTATACTTCAGTTTGATGTGACAAAAGGATGTTATTGAACAGAATGATTATTATTATTATTATTGTCATTTATTTATATGGCGCCACAAGTGTTACGCAATGCTTTACAAAGTATTTAAACAAATAGGTGATCAGTGACTTACAGTACAATACAATACAGGACAAGGATAATATACATTGCTACATTAGTGACCACAACACCCAGATAAGCAGCAGGGCATAAGCAACTATTAGGTGCCCAAGTGGGGAGTAAGAAGTAGATTAAAGTAAAGTAAGGAGAAGCACAAGAGGGTAGAGGGCCCTGCTCGTGTGAGCTTACATTATAAAGAATGTCACTTTGTGGTTATCCACAATTGTAAAAATAGCTTGTAAGTTGCAAAAATATAGCATGTGGGCCGTGCCAAGCAATCTGAGCGAAATGTCATGGATTGTCCCTAGGGCTCAGACTATTACTCCGATGGGGGACTCACACAAGTAGTAGTTGTGCCCAGGCATCATTGGAAATGTCAGTTCCTCCATTTTCTTGAAGTAGCAAGGCCCAGACTTTATTGTAATTGGCAGCTGTATGGGAAGGAGGGGCTACCGTGTGTCTGACAGAGTTGCAATTCAACAGAACAACACTAATACAAATGAATACTGACTCCCAATGGGATGATGCGACACACTGCTAGAAATGACAGCCAGCTCCTGATTGAGTGAGCCAATATGCTTCTAGTATGAAAGCCCACACTTTATTAGATTAATGGCAACTAGCTGCTGATTGGATAATCAAATACACGGCTAGAATGCCGCCAAGCAGCAGCTCCATCAGGTAGGGATGGCCATCGGTGGTGTAACCATCGATGGTTACCATTGATGGTAATTTAGCAAGTAACCATCAACAGTTACAAACTATTGACTGGATGACCATCACCAACCGTTGGTCATCCCTGTCTTTTGACTGACTGGCCCGTAGGCCAATCAAAGCATGGGGGCGGGACTTCATTGGTGCTGGGGATGGGGCTATGCTCCATGTCCCGATGCTCGGAAAAAAAACCCAAAACATTTGGTTATGCTTTTACATCAATGGAGGGAAACTATCTGGTACTCCCACATCGATGTCAAAAACATTTGACATCGGCCATAAACCATCAATGTTTTTGGATCATCGATGGTCGATGGCCATCCCTAGCTCCAGGTTAGAAGGAGGCAGTATTATAATCCTCCTCTATTCAGAAGCTGCCCTTCATTTGCTACCAGGGTGTGGGTTATCAGCCCGTCTCCTGCACTCACAAAATTGTAAACCTCCTTTAATATTATTATGCTTAATTCACATCCAAAACTCACATAATTATCATGAGACAGCTTCTCCGAAAAAGTATTATGACGTGTTCATCGCGCTGCCGTTACCCTACATTGTGCCACTGTTATTGCAGGCAGACAGGGGGCAGGGAGTCACTCGGAGGTCAGACAGAGCGTAACCCTTTCTTTGTGACCTGCAAATCCACAGTTAAGCTTCAGATTGACAGAAACGCACTAGTGTTGGCAAAATGTTTTAGATGTCTACGTGCAGCCAGTAAGGACCATGGCAGGTATTCATGAAAGTTTGGAGAGAGATAAAGTACCAACCAATCAGCTCCTAGCTGTCATTTTCAAACACAGCCTTTAAACTGACAGTTAGGGGCAGATTTGTTGGTACTTTATCTCTCACAATTTTATCTCTCTCCAAACTTTCATGAATACCCCCACATGTCACAGTCCCTGCCAACCCACCTTGCTTAATTATCTATCTGTACATCTGTTTATCTATCTATTTATCTACCAATCTCATATCTATCTATCTAAATCTATCTATCTATCTATCTATCTATCTATCTATCTATCTATATATAGTGTGGACTACTCATCTCTGGAACCCAGATAAGCTTAAAAGTGTTTATTTTTGGTACGCACACTTATTCTTATGAGCACTCGTTATTGTTCCTTTAAATACTACACTATCAGGCCCATGTCTTCTTAAACCTATTTTCCATACATATGATATATATATATATATATATATCATATCCATCTATATCTATCTATCTCATATCTATCTATCTGTCTATCTATCTATCTATCTATCTCATATCTATCTATCTGTCTATCTATCTATCTATCTATCTATCTATCTATCTATCTATCTATCTATCTATCTATCTATCAGAGATGATCAGTTCGGTTTTACTCTGTTATGTTCAGATCTCAAAAACGGCATCATATTGGCTATCCGGTCTCACATGTTTTGCAGAGCCAATAAGATAAATCCGAACTAATCTCAACTTGCGCTAAATTGGCGAAAAGAATATAGTCAACACCGAACCACTCATCTCTAATATATATATATATATAAAAGTAGAAAAAAAAGGGGGGGTAGCACTCACCAGTCTTCTTAAAAACATCTCTTTATTATATCTCAGTAAAAATGTTACAACATTTCAAAATCCGACGTTTCGGTGCTGTGCATGGACCTTTGTCAACCTTGACAAAGGTCCATGCACAGCACCGAAACGTCGGATTTTGAAATGTTGTAACATTTTTACTGAGATATAATAAAGAGATGTTTTTAAGAAGACTGGTGAGTGCTACCCCCCCTTTTTTTTCTACTTTTGCATGAAGAGGATTAGTGTGATCCCATATTGGTGTGTCACCCCAGCAATTTATTATTGAAGACGAGAGTGTGGACCTTTTTGGACTATATATATATATATATATATATATATATATTTATTTATTTATTTGTTTATATGCATGTTGTTCCTTTGGCACCGCCCAGTACAACAAAGTTCAGAACTCTGATGCCATTTAAAAAAAAATCTATATATATGTGTGTATATAGACTGTTAGCTCGGCACTCCTAGTCAATATTGAATAATCCTGCTGTGGTGCCTTCTTAGAGTGTATGCGACACTCATCATATCCAGGCAAAATAGGCGGCACTCTGCAGACTTGTAAATCCGATTAATAAAAGTCCTTTATTACCAACGGCGTTTCAAGGTTTACACCCCCGTCTTCAGGCCGGTCTCACCAGCGGGACAACCGTAGCAGGCCCTATCTGGTTCACGACATCTTTGATGCTGTGTAGTCGATAGCAGCCCAAGTGAGGCGCACACCGCATAGGGTCACCGGCATTAGCGCAGGCGCATGCACTCCGACAGATGATCCGGATCATCATCAAGAAGATGACGCGGATACAGGACACTAAAGAAAGGTGAGGCCTTGGTGTTCGGGAGACCCAGTACAAGTTAATATCCCATTGGTATAGGTGTCTGGATACTCTTTCCAGGATGGGGATTGGGGTGACCGACATTTGCTGGCGGTCCTCCAACGCCCCTGGCAACCCATTTCACATATGGTGGCAATGCACCCTTCTCCACCCATTTTGGTCAGAGGTTCTTAGACTTTCCGCTATTATTATAGGAGAACCGGTTCCTTCTGACCCGTTGTTTTGGTTATTCCACCTCCAGATATAAAAAAATCCCTGTATTGCTACCTAAACAACGCTGCTAAGTCAGTTATACCGGTAAGGTGGCACTCCTCCTCTCTTCCAACAGTTAATGACTGATTTACCAAAATTGACTTCTACAGGGACATGGAAGATTTTGTATCTTCTGCGAATGGGAACTACCCAGTTTTCAGAGATACTTGGTTCCGCTGGTTGGATTTCAAGGACTCAGGGACCTATGGGGATATTATCGCATCTCACCCCCTCCTAATTAATTACCGTACCTCCTTATGGTATGTGGATCCTTCTGGTCCTCGGCCAATAGGTTTGGGCACTGATTTGGTTCTCTTGTACTTGGCGGAATGCATTTTCTTTCTCTTTTGTTCTTTGTGGGATTCGGAGCTGATTTCCCCTTTTTTCTTTCTTTTTCCTCTCTATTTTTGTTTTTTTCTCTTCTTTTCCTTTTTACTTTGGTTTTGTTTTGATTTAATCAGAGACTATTTTGTATGATTTTGTGTTTTCTCCCTTATTGTTTTTTTTTATGTCTTATATTTAGATGTTACTATTTTCTTTCTGTCTGCAGGTTGATTGAGATATATACATGTATATATATGTATATATACTGCTAAAATTGTTTTTGTTCATTTTTTTATTATAAACTAGTAAAAATCTATTTGCACTAAAGAAAGGTGAGGCCTCACCGAATTCAACATACTTTTTATTAACTCTCTTACATCAACCCCGGACTTGGGACTCAAGTAAGGGACAGGGACGCCTGCCCTAACACAGCCTCTCTATCCTAGCATCCCTCTCTCCATCACCACTTACTCACTAGTGTACAGCACACATGCTGTAACTATCCTGTCTCACACGTGCCCCCTCCAGGGGATCAGTGCCTATTTGCATAGTTGCATCATTTCACATCTAATCTAGCTGTGTTACTAACTAATAAATAGACTTAAACACCCCCTTTTTGTGGCATGCACCTCTATTTGTCTGAATCTATACCACACTCTGAATTTCCCTCTATAGCCACACTTAGCTGTGGTCACGGTTCACAGCCAGTTGAGCTACATTTCCACCACAGGCGCAGGTTTATATTATATTGCATGTTACCACATGCAATTACAGTACGTGAACCTTTGCTATTGTGTCATTCATGTGTCATGCAAGGGACTCCTAAAGGAACCGGGATACCGTACAAGGTGTCACAGCCTCCTTCCTTAATCCAGTTCTGGTGCAGTATGGCGTAAAGATGCTCAGTGTATAAGGACACTGTCTATCTGTACTAGTGTCATTGCTCACCTGCAAAAACAAGATTGATGAGAGAAAGTAGCTCTCACGAACTCTTGCTCAGAACGACCATGGCCGTAGGGTATATAGGCGAATGCCTAGTGCACCATTGCTCTGGCGGGGGTTCCCTTAGGTATGGTGGCCCATCCTCCATGTCGTTTAAGGGGCACAAGCTAAAATCTTTTCTAGGGCACCAAATCAGGTCGGGGCCAGCTCTGCTCTTGCTGGCCCTACCCCGGTATAAGCATTAGGCACTTTCACTTCAAGGTATATAAATAGGATCGTTATACCAGTCTAACTTCTCTATCAGTCTCCACTCTGCATATATTGATTTATTGTAGGAAAACAGTTCCCGTTCTCCGAGCTCCAGACACTCCTATGGGTATAGAATACGCCAAGTGTGAGGCATTTCTTTCACTAATTAACAAAAAAAAAAAGAAGCAGTGATCTATTTCTCCATGTTGTGAATTCTAATGAGGGTGTTTTTTGTTAATGAGAATGAAGGATAACATTATTCAATGTTTCTTTGCCTCCAAGCCAAAGAAAAAGTGTACAGGAAATAAGAGAGCAAATCCGTTTAATAGAAAGTATGAGATCGTTATTTCTATTTTTAACGAGATTGCTTAATTAAGCAGGCGAAACACCAGGATAACATAGCTGCCCATTAATGTGTTAAATAGGAGATGTTATTGCCAACCGCATATTATAGCATTCCCAGGCTGTAATTGAGTCTGTAGTGTAACTATTACTTTACCTCAGATAAGCAAGCAATATGGCCGCCCTCATGTACATGGTAGTCGTAGGCTGAGAAATGAAAATGCTGCACTTTTCCGTACGCAATAAAAATAAATGAGACATGAGAATGTCTGAAGATGAAAAAGAGCCTGCAGAAAATGACCCTCGTCTGATACCTCTTTAATCCTCATCTAACCCATTTTAGGTAATGCTTAGAGCTAATTCTGAAATGCAATATACTCCAATGGGGAAACGAAACATCAAAAGTCATTTGCACTGAGATCTTCTCTTAAGGTGGGTACACATTAGGACGAGCAGCAATCGTGCAGATGGTCAGAGCGATTTCCCTTCGCCCCGGACCATCACAGATTGGCCAAACACACTAGACAATTTAATGAATGACGGAACAATAGCTTGTTCCGTCTTTCATTAAAATTCACTGACACACACAATATCGTTAGATTGACCTTGGAGTACGGTCAATGAAATTATCTAATTTGTCGTCCACTGGAGCGCGCAATTGTGCATACACACTAGAGGTCCCGATATCGTTCTAGTGAGTACCCACCTTTACACACCATGTAACACACAAACAAAATAGATGGACGCGCACATATTCATACAGACTCACACTCATGCATATATATATATATGTTCTTTTTTTATGTGAAATCTTAATTTAATTTTGAGTAATAAACACATAACAAGAAAAGCAACCTATTGATCTTCAAATAGTACACTACAAAATAAGAATTTTTACCTCGGATTTTCCCGCCAAATTCAGATTTTTTTTTTTTCCCGCCAAAAATCGGGTCTCAGAAAGAGGCAAAACGTCATCTTTCATGGACAAACGTCATCTTTCTTGGACTTTTGTCCAGGAATGATGATGTTTGTCCATGAAAGATGATGTTTTGCCTCTTTCTGAGACCCGATTTTTGGCGGGAAAAATTCTAATTGTCGGGAAAATCCGAACTAATCCAAGCCTGCACATCCCTAATACGTACATCAAATATATCACTAATGGGAGGCAGTTTGAACAAGTTTTCCTGCTTATGTCATACAACAATGGAATGGGCACTGGTATGCACAGATGTGTATGCCATACGTATAATTAAGATCAGAATCATAGGCTAACAGACCTGCGGCAATCGTAAAACCAGTTCATCCATTGTCCAAGCCAGGGGCAATGACAATATGGGCAATGTAGCTGCTATATTTACAGATATTTTAACAGATATATTTACAGATCAAACACAAAGGAATATTAAAGAATAGAAATTCCACATTTTATGACACCATGGTTGTTTGAGCAGAAATATCCAACCTGGGCCAGCAAACATGATTTACAACTCCTTGGAGTTTTAACTGGCTAACCTATAATTACCTATTGCATTGAAACCTGTGATAATATGCCAGTTAATGCATAAGGTTTGGGATATAAGGCAGAGTTTTGAAGCTAGGGGAGAGAACAGAAAGAAAACAGAGAGAGAATAGAGGAGATGTAAGAGAGGTCAGGTATGGTGAGCTCAGTGTGGAGAGCGGCCAGCATAATGTAACACAGAGTCCAGAGAGTCCAGAAGAACACAAAGTTTGTGCAGGAGGAAGTGCGGTAACTATAAATGCTTACAAGCATATCATTCATGTTATTAATTGTCTAAGGGTGTTAAATTGTTTAAGTTTTATTTCTTAGGAAGCATAAATATATAACTATACCTAGTATATATATCACTACTGTGTGTAACATATTCTGCATAATTTAATTTGCCTGTAAATAAAATATCAGTTAATCAGCTGCAATTGCACTATTATGTTAATGCACCAGGAGGCGTCATGTATTACTGATCCGAGCTGCATCCAAGGACGCAGCATCAGATCATCTGTGATCCTATCGGCGGCCGCAGATGCGCAGAGGCCAGGAAATATCCGTCAGCCGACTTTAGATCCTGGCCTCTCCACTCCCCCACAACGGCAACGACACGCCTCCGTTTTGAGAAAATGAAGGCCTTCGCCTCCCCCTCCATGCGTGATCGCAGACCCATAATACACATACGCAGAATGGGTCCTGCGCAGATTCCCGATGTTTGGCAGTGCACACTGAATCACCCCCTTAGATCCCAAATGTGTCTTTGTATATAGTGAAAAATAAATGTTTTTGCTTAAAAAAAATCTTTCCTAGCTCTTTTTAAAAAAATTATATATAGGTCAGATCCTAGGGACAGTAGTGGTTGAATAATTAAACCATGGGTCCCAGTTGGGTTCTAATGCGATATTGTTATACGATGACCTCCCTCTCCCCTCTGTTTTTGTTTCTGTTTTATCTTGATTTCACTTTCTTTTTTTCTGTTTATTCAAATTTGATATGAAAATGTAAGGTGAATATGGATGTTGTTTGATATATTATGTTTTTGTTATCTTTAACACTTTGTTGTCGATAATATTGTATTCTCCTTTTCAATAAAAATTATGGTTAGAAAAAAAAAATCTTTCCTAAAAAGTTTTTTAGTTCACGTTTCCTGCTTGAAACACCCCGACATTATTACACTTCTTTCAAGAATGGATGTAAGAGAAATAATTGCCAAAATGTAGTTAATGTTCCCCACAGTGCACTATCTTCATATTCCATCTCTTCCATCCTGACCACAATGTAACATTTGGGGAGCGTGAGAACCCTCTCCCTTTGTAGGAGCACAATAGAACCCGCAATCTGTTTTTCTTATCTCAGAATATTTTTCAATGCCATTTTTTTTGCCTGTTCCTGGAATGTCAGCAATGTGTAGGCTGTGTGTAGTCCTGCTTTCATTCATATGGTAATTTACGATGCCCTATTAACAGCGTGTCTCCTGTGATGTCTCCACAGCTGGACTTGTTCATAGAAATAAATGCAATTTTCAAAAAGTGTTCTGTGGAATATTATTATTAATATGAATATATTATTATTATTATTATTATTATTTTTATTATTATTATTATTATTGCTTAGGTAAGATAATACACCTGCATCTATTCTGGAGTATTCAAGATGCAAACAAAATGTATTATACTCATGGCGTTATGGGTGTTGTAGTGCATCAAGACCCTTGTAGACGCACTTAGGGCCTGATTCAGACCCGCTCGCAAGGGCATAGCGCTTGCAAGCGGGTCGATGGTGGCCCAGTGCACACGTGCGGCGTGCGCACTGTGCGTGCCCCGGAGCGAGAGCGCAAAAAGCACTCACTCCGTGGCTCACTACAAAAGGCGTGGCGGGGGGTGGCTTCACAAACGGAAGCGTTCCCACGCGAACGCCTGCCGTTTGTGGGCGGCCCCACTGACATCACCAGTGATGTCAGTGGGAGAGCTTCCGGCTCTATTAGAGCCAGAAGCTCTCTGGGGCTTGCGGCCACGAGACCCTACCACAAGGGTCTCGTCGCAAGCCCGATGGTCGCGATGGATCATCCTGGCCGCTCGCAATAGCTGTGGGTGGTCACCCACAGCTTTGCGAGCGGCCAGGAGGTCGCTCAAAAAAAAAAAAAACGCCCTGATTCAGAGCGAGCGCTCTTTCAGAGCGTCCGTCTCTGAATCAGGCCCTTAGTACAATGCGCTTTGGTGCACTGGCTCAACAGTAAAACCTATGGAAAGACTTTTTAAAAAAATGTTGGTAATTTACAGAAATTTTCTCACACTTCTGGGAGAGTAGATCAGCCTCCTGGTTTTAGTGTTTAATACACAATTTGTTGCAGTTTGCATTATTGGGTCCTGATAATGTGATATTGCGCACTAAGTTCCCCCGACTTCCCACCTGGAGGTAGGCAAATGGTGGCCAGAGCTAATATTTAATCTTGCAAGTCACTATATACTAGTGACATCACTGACACAAGAGGCAATGGTGAAATTACCATGTGATTGGATATCTGCTTACTAGATGGGGCGTCGACTAAATGACACTGCACCAATCCAGTGTGTTTGTCAGGTTAAACATAAAGAGGAACCTCTTTTCCCTTTATATTTATATTTTTGGAACACGGTTTCTGCAATCCATTTGTTTGAAAGAAATCCGGGTAATAGTATCTGGGATGCAGGAACGAATCCCAAATGTGTCCTTATTTCCTCTCTTGGTGCATTATAAGATCACACGCTTTAATGACAACCAGCAACGTATTTTGTAATTAAAAATAAAATAAGAATATACAGTAGATACATGGGAAATAAAAATTTTGTGAACACCATAATCTTTTCTCAATTAAGAGAAGATGTTGAAATTAGATAACGATACAATCTAAAGAAAGGTAAATTTATGTTTTCAGTAGGCTTTGCAAGGTGTATTACTCTTAAATGTAAAGCCTGGCAGAACTTCAGCTCCCCCTACTGATCACTCATAGTTATTGCAGTTTAGTTTATGAACCCTTTATATTATCCTGGCAATTCTCTTGTCTGCTTGGTTCCTAATTAAGGAATACTCCTGATACTAATTATATACTGCCGTTTTGAACTTTGAAAGCCAAGATATGTAGAAAATAATGGCCCTATTCTACAAGTGATGAGTTTTATGTCAGGGGAAAAATGTTTGGATCTTCAGTCTGGGAATTTATTTAAGCATTTCGATGTGTTTATGTGTGTGTGTGTGTTTTTTTGTTACAGTAACAGATAACACTCTCCCAGAGCTACAGGACCTACACTGAGCAAAGGAAATTTTTGTATTCCATAAAAGATGATTATAGATTAACCGTACTTACAGACGTATGTAAATTAATTGAGATAGGAGAGGTATGACAGGAGGCAGTTGCACTCTTATTTTTACAGTTGAGGGCCTGAACCATACTTCTTTTTAGACCTTCTCCTCATAGTATCATACAGTGGAGGAGCAGGTCCATGATAATACACTTTGCGGCGAAACGCGTCATTAAGTCCCCATCTTCCCAGCGAAGTGGCCGGGATCCAGGAAAGAGCAATGCACTCCCAGGACTCAGAGAGAACTAACCAAATTCTAAAGTCTCACGGACAGAGCAGCCCGATCTGAGAAGTTATCAAGGGCTCACTGAGTGATACAGATAACGAATCATGCTTAGCCATGATTATCTTACAGAAATTACCAAAAATGATTCCCCAACCCTCTCCTGAAACAATATTGACACTAAATGTCCCTTAACTTAAGACTGTTTGCCTTTCGGCAAGGGATTACTACTGTTTATACTTAAAGAGCTTCTATTTGTTTTGCTCATCCTGATGCCGTCTTTGCTAGGCTGAAAAACAACTGGAGCACGTTGGATTGCTAAAAAAAAAGTTTAATGGAACTGAACAGAAAACTACAATAGTCTTTTACAATTAATATAAATGATATGAAAAGAAATGGAATGCAATAGATTATACAGTAGGTGTTTATCTTGTACCTCATTTAGAATTTTACTTTTTGTTTCCGTAGACAAATGAAATCTTGGAGTTGCAGAGAATGCGGATGAAAGACGAGATCCGGGAGTACAAGTTTCGGGAGGCCAGGCTTCTCCAGGATTACACTGAGCTGGAAGAGGAAAACATTACATTACAGAAATTAGTCTCCACATTAAAGCAAAATCAGGTATGTTGTTGTCAGCCTGGGGAAACATGGCCAATTATTGCTAGTAATTGTTATTACATTGTTAGTAGTGCATGTCTATCACTAGCCTATAGAGAAGTGTTTTCCAAATGCTTTCCTCAGGGAGCACTAACAGTGCATGTTTTCCAGGTCTCCTTTTAGAATCACAAGTAAGATAATTAGCACCACCTGTGGATCTTTTAAAATGTGTCAGCCGGTAATGAATACACCTGGGCACCCACTAGGAAAAATGGAAACCATGCACTGTAAGTGCTCCCTGAGGAATGAGATTGGGAAACACTGCTCTAGAGTGACTCAGAGCTGTAATACTGGGGCAAGAAAGATGATATATGCCCTACTGCAAATTAGAAATGTATTATATACTGATTGTAGAAATGGGATGTGATTTCCCTAATCAGTAACAATCTACGTTATTCCTTACGTGAGTGCGTTATTCCTTATAGTGATGACATCACAAATCATCAACTACTTAACTTACTGTTTATACCGTTCTTGTATACGTCTGAAAATTAATTTCAGGGAGATTGTGGAGCTCCACTGAAAGGGGCGTGTCCTGTTCTCAATAAGAGGCATGTCTACTTCACATATGGGCATTTCAAGTGTCCAGGGACACCCAGAGGTGTTTCTGGTGCTACCCAGGGCTGTAGCTAGGGTAGTGCGGCCGGTGCCGTCGCACAGGGCACCGCAGGGCAGGGGGCGCTGTTTGGGCCTGTCAAATTTCTGTTTATTATCATTCTTGCTTGTAGCTTCCTCTTATTTCATCTCGAGCATCCCGACATTCTCCTGGCCCTCCATCAGTATGCATGATGTGACATCGTAACGTCACGTCGCGCTTTACATCCATCCAACTCAACAGAGCGCCCGTAGATACAGCTGTTCAAATAGGCTTCTGAGTGGTTCAACGCCTGACTTCTGACCGGGCCAACCGATCAGCCCATCTAGTCCACAGCGTATAGAACATCCATGTAGGACACTGAAGGGCACTCACCGGGCATTCAGGAGTATTATACATTTATTGTATACTTACCAATCAGCCAATAAAGTCAATGTCAATGTTTTGGTCCCTACAGACCTTTAAAAACTCACAAACGTATCACCAAAATTGTAACGATCCAGGACAGAGTATATGTTCTATACGGGATGTAGTTTATAGACCGGCGGACTAAATGCCGCCGGTCTATATCCCGACAGCAGAAGCCCGACAATGGACTTAAGATAGGCGTCGAAATACCGACGCCTATCTTAATCTCGACGCCGAAATGCCGAAGGATGCATGACCAATCGAGGTAAGTCCGGTCATCCTTAGCACTTAGCCACGGGGGAGGGGGGTTAGGGTTAGGCATCCCCGGGGGGACTTAGGGTTAGGCACTTCCCGGGAAGGGTTAGGCTAGGGGAAGGTGGGGTTAAGGTTAGGCGCCACTGGTGGGAGGTCAGGGTTAGGCACCCCCCCCTTCCCGGTTAGATTTAGGGTACAGGGGGGAGGGTTAGGTTTAGGCACCCCCGGGGGGGATTTAGGGTTAGGCAAGCCCTGGGAATTGTTAGGATTAGGCTAGGGGAAGGGGGGGTTAGGGTTAGGCACCACTGGGGGGAGGTTAGGGTTAGGCACCCCCTGGAGGGGTCGGTTTAGGGTGCGGAGGGGGAGGATTAGGTTTAGGCACCCCCGAGGGGGACTTAGGGTTAGGCACCACCTCGGGAGTTTAAGGGTTAGGCACCCCTAAGGAAGGGTTAGGGAGGGGGGGGGGAAGGGTAGGTTTAGGATACTTACATGCTCTGTTGGGATTCTCCTCTGTCGGGCTTCCGGCGTCGACATTTCATCCCGGCGGGATTTCATACCCAGCCCGTTCTATACATGTGCACAGCACATCACAGACTTTAATAAAGTTGCCCCCATAGACCCCTACTGGATTTCCACCCCAGGCTTAATTTTTTCCCATGCACCAGTCCCACACCGCACCCCCGTATCATAAGACAGCACATTGCTTTTTATCATGTACAGAAAAGTCCAATCATTAATATTCTACTCTAAGAATGTTTTGTTTCTTTCTCGCAGTTTATAATAAAAGTTCATTCGTGTTCATGAGAACCAGCGCGTTATCAATGTCAGCATTCTGCAGAGACGTTGGCGGCGTGGCACATGTGCGCACATCTTGGCAGCTGCACACAGGAGTTTAATTAGGAGATATATCAAATTTCGCTCAAAAATGAGTATTTATTTCTAGTGGGAGTCCTCATCTCTCCAGAGGATTAAACAACTATCCAATTATTTCCCGTGTCTAATACAGTAGTTCTAGTACAAGTTCTCAGCTTTTCTTTTGTAGTGCACAATTTTTATATTTGTTTTATGGTCAGCAGTTTTTATGGCAGTAATAATAATAATATTACATTTATAATCTGATTACAAATGTAAAGGACAATAATAGTAAAGAATGTTTAGGCCTTTAGCACCGGTTTCTTGGTAAGCTGTTAGTAATTATTACCTTGGTTTTTTCGTCATGAGAATAACCATGATAAATGGATAATTATCGGGTAATGGCTTGGGCCTTTGACCTTGTAGATGTTTCTTTACAAACACCAAGGGTCTCACTTAGCAAATTACACCAGTGATTTGGTTTGTGTCAATGATATTCAATACCACGGCCAACTCTATTTATAGATCATGGGAGAACGAGTATCTGTACATGTTTATGGCTGCAATATGGAATCTTGTTTTCCAATATTATGAAGCCAAAGGAAAACTATGGGGCACTCTGCACAGTGGCAGCGGGTGTCACCCTCCAAGGGGGTGACGCCAAAATGGCGGCTCAATATTTTACACGATCAGCCCGATTCCGACGCATCGGGACGACAGAGTAAAATATGTCCTAATCGTGAGTATCTACTTTCGATTACGATGCCGATGCGCGTACCCGCTGGTCGTACATCGCATCTTCAGATCTTGCCTGCTGCAGGCAAGATCTGAAAATCTTATCACAATGCACTGGAATAGTATAGGATGCACGATAGATCGTGGGTCAATTTGGATTGTTTTTAACACTAAGAGGGGTATTCAATATGAAACGTTAACTTCACTGCCGAAGTTAACGTTTCATATCTGAGTTTTTACCTGCGTTAAAGTATCGGGCGTGCTCCCGCTTATCCCCGTATTCAATATAAAATTAACGAAAAACGGGAAGCTCCGAAGTTGGATTTGCGTAAAGTTACAAATTTTTCCTTAAAAAAAATTGTAAGACCCCCCTAAAGTTGTAAAAACATGGGGGATCCCTATGGGTACCCCCGTTTTAGCCTTTAAATGAAAGTCGGGGATTTAAATAGCCGCAGCAGGTGTTTTTTTCCCGACATTGAAGAAGTGTTGCAGAAGAGCACTTAGGTTATTTTTTTCGTTTTTTTAAGTGGTCCCATCAATTTTGGGGTACATGAAAATGGGTACTAGCATATTTTTATGTCCCTAAAGTAAGTTTTTAAAAATTCTGCATTTGTGCACCTGCCGCTATAATTCTATTCTTCAAAACACCTGCCGCATACTTGCAGAATAGCCCTGAACCTATTTCCCTATTGTTAAACAATTTTTTCCCATTTTTTTTTTCCACCCCAATTTTTTAATCAATTTTTTGGGGTGTCCCTATTTTTTTTATTACTTTTTTTGACACAGTTCTTTTTTAAATGTCATTCCCAGGGGTGCAGGGTATTTTTTTGTAAGCCTGCATCCCTAAACCCCAATTCTGCACTTTTTTTCGACACCTATTCAATGGTGAAAAGTTATCCCCGTTTTTTATCACAGACTTTTCAAAACTGCGATGTCTCTGAAATTGAATATGGTGTAAAAGTAAAACCTGCGATAATGACGTGATACCTCCGATATTAACGCAAAAACGGACTTATCGCTCCCATATTGAATACCCCTGTAAATCGTGCCCACGACTGCAGGGGGAGAAATCGGACACGATATCGGATCGTGACCTGAACGCCTAGTTTGTGGGCTCCTTAGGTTGTCATGTGGTTTCCCAGGTGTGGGTATGGATACAAATAAGTTAGGTTTAGTTGAAACAATGACTCCACAAGCTTATCCTTCTCAGGCTGTAGCAGAGAGGCTAGTCCCATACACACAGGGCCTGATTCAGACCCGCTCGCCGATGGTGGCCCAGTGCGCATGCGCGAGACCCGGATAGCGACGTGGGTGGTCACCCACAGCTATACGAGCGGCCAGGAGGCCGTTCAAAAAAAAAAATAGCCCGGCCCTGATTCAGAGCGAGCGCTCTGTCAGAGCGTCCAGCTCTGAATCAGGGCCACAGTACAATGACAATGCCTTGAGAAATAGTATAATCTAGTAGATTTATTAAAGGGGGAAGTAAGAGGACGTAGATCCAGGGAGATCAATATGGAGAAAACAATCACCATATAAATGACAGTCAATGTAGCACAAATGAAATATGACAAATATATGACAGTAGTTAGCAAAATGCTAGTCAATAGGCAATAATTCTCTCTAATGGTTAAATAGGCTCAGTTATCCTAACTGCTGCAGCACCTCTTTGGCTATAACTATGGGAAATTCAGTTTCTTAATTATTTCAAGAGACTCTAAACACGCAATAACCTTCTCAATACCACATATATGAAAAAATAGCAAAATAGATTATTACTGGGCAGACTAGCAAAAACCCAGACTGATCAGTCATTTACTTTAAAGTGAAAACAAAGTTCTTTTGTTGGAGTACTCTCTTGCTACGTGATCACTGTCCTATTACGTGCATGTACTTCTATTCCACAATAGGCAAAAGTAACAAAATTAGCATCTGATGCTGGTCTTTCTTGATTACAGACACAATAGTGTCAGGATCAGCCGGTCCCCAGACACCTCAATCAGAAACCATTGGGTGTTGTTTTTGGTCACGTCAGCACTCACAGTTAATAACACAATTCAAGCTGCCATCACGAAGGGTTATATTTGGAACCCTTACATTCTCCTGTCGATTACAGTACCACAATTATTATTACGCATACAATAATGTCACACATATATATATATATAGCATAGACCTTAGCAATCCTACAGGCGTATAAGTTCATGGAAAGAACTTCAGAAAACACGCTAAGATTAAGGATTTTAATCTGAGTACAAAATTACTCCAATGAGTAACAAATACAAAAAAAATTTAATAAATGCCACCCAGATTAATATGCACAAATAGATTCAAGAAATAAAAAGGAATAACAGAGGGGGAGAAGTGGAAAGAGGTAAAGTACCAACCAATCAGCTCCTGTCACTTTACAGGCTGTTTGAAAAATAACAGGAGCTCATTTGTTGGTACTTTGGGGTCTATTTACTAAGCCTTGGATGGAGATAAAGTAGGATGGAGATAAAGTACCAGCCAATCAGCTCCTAACTGCCATGTCACAGGCTGTTTTTGAAAAATTACAGTTAGGAGTTGGTTGGTTGGTACTTTATCTCCTTCCATTTTATCTCCATCCAATAATTAGTAAATAGACCCCTATATCTCCACTTTAGCTTTCTCCAAGGCTTAGTACAGTACATCACTCCCAGAATCTCTAACTTACAAAGGTTGGGTTAGAACCCTGCCAGGGGCGTTTCAAGAGAGGAGGGGGCCCGAGTGCACTCCTCGTGCGGGGATCCCTCCTCTCTCCCTGGTGGCTGCCAGCCGACTGACGCGGCTGGCCAGCCACTGGAGCATTAGTAGACTCCGGGCACTAGAGTGTGCCCGGAGTCTACTGCGCATGCGTAGAACGCCGGAAAAATGGCTGCGGCGGCCATTTTCCGGCGTTCTGAGCAGCAGTGACACCCGACGCGGGACCTCGGACAGGTAAGTTTAAAAAAAATATGGGTGCGGTGCGGGGCCCCTCTGGACCCGGGGGCCCGTGTGCCCCGCACACACTGCACCCATTATAGATACGCTACTGGACCCTGCAGTGAAAGGAATTCACATGGGAAATCATTTTTTTGCATCCTATCACCCTTAGGTAATGGACCATAGGTGAGGGGAGAAGTTGAGTCTTTTGCTCTGCAAACTTGCTCCTAGCACCCACCTGTCTGGCTACTTTCTGTGAGGAAATGAGTTTCCTTTGGTCTCACACCAGGAGCCAAACGTAATAGGGTGAGAGTTTAGAAAATGTGTGAGAAAACTGTCTCAATATAAAAGCTCAGCCAATATAACAAAGTCACAGAACATGAAAACTCCCACGTTTTCCAGACTCAAAAGACTCTCAAGATTTTGGGGCATATGTATCAAAGCTCGATGTGAGATAAAATTGTGAGATATATATCACCAACCAATCAGCTTCTAACATACATTTTGCAGGCTGTGTTTAAGAAATGATAGTTTGGAGCTGATTGGTTGGTGATATATATTTCACAGTTTTATCTCACTTCAAGCTTTGATACATACAGTATGCCAGACTTGCCTAACTTTAGGCTGTCCCTTCCGGGAGGGGACAGCCTGGACGACACTCTTTTCACAGCAGGTGGGCGGAGCAGGGGGCGTGGCGGCTCAATACGTAATTGTGGCCACGCCCCCCGCTGTTCAGAGCCCGTAATACAGGCACTGTACTGCGGGGGGCGGGGCTTCGATGACGCGATTTAACGCGAATCGCGTCATCTGATCCCAGGGCTACATACTAAGTGGCCGGCAACGGGGGGTGCGGGATGGCTGCGGCTGGTTGCGGGAGACTTGCCTTGCCTTCCGGGTGGTTGGGAGAGGCACCCGATTTTCGGGAGGCTCCCGACCAAATCGGGAGGGTAGGCAAGTATGCAGTATGCCCCTTAAACTCTCATCCAGGTGTTTCCTGTTTTGAAAATACAACTCGATCAATGTATTTGTGTGAGAGAGTTTTACTGCTAAACTCTCACATTGTCTAAACCAGGGGTCTTCAAACTTGGCCCTCTAGATGCTGTGGAACTACACATCCCAGCATGCACTGCACATAGTTTTAGCATGCTGTTATATCAAAAAGGTGGCAGTGCATGCTGGGATGTGTGGTTCCACAGCAGCTGGAGGACCAAGTTTGAAGACCCCTGGTCTAAACTCTCACCCTATTCCATTTGGCCCCAATTCTCTAATCAGAAGGTTAGATTTCCCAGGCAAGGGGGGAAGGTCACCTCACACTTCATGTAGTTTGTCAGACATTTTTCACATAACCTTTAGGACAGGAAGTTTGGTCTCTAGATCAATATATGGGACATATTTGATCTTCAAACAGAATTATTGAAGTGTAGGGTAAAACCACGTACATTTGGGGGATCTGAAAACCCTTTAGAAGTACATCCTGGACCTTTACGTGTGACTTATGTCACGTCTTTTACAAATAGCCAAAAGGGCTGGAGCCTGGCTGTCCGGCTTTCATTGGCAGATAAGAATACTGGCCTCTTATGCCACCTGATATAGGTCACGGTAGGTCATACAGTTATTACACATAAAGTTTTCATAATTACAATATCTCGTAACCAGGACAAATAGCTTCAAGTTTCCAATGATAAAGCTCTGCCCTGTCCCACCCTCCACTCTGTCAGATTTTTCCCCCTCTCTACTGGTTTGATCCTCGCCGCTCCATCCTGACAAACTCCCAAGCCCCTCCACCATCGTTGCATACCAAAGTCCACCACCCCCAATCCGTAGTTCCGTTTCGCCACCCCCGGCTTCCATTTTTACCTTGTTCCTGGCAGCCGGTCCTCATCTTCCAGTTCTGTCCTTTCTCCCTAGCAGTGGAAGCCATTGGGGTGCCCCCAGGCTTCCACTGCACTCGCATTGTGGAGACAGGACAGACCCTTTAATAATTAATATGTAGATATATAAACATGCTGTATAAACATACAGATACTATGAATAATCATGACTAATATGTAACCCCAGGGGGGGGGGGGGAGACTAACGACTAATGTTTGAATGTATATGTTTGCGATTAACTCAATAAAATCAATAGGATATAGCATGACAGAATGTTAAGCCTACTGGTCGATATCGAGTTAGTTGTATGATGGAAGTATAAGTGGGAAAAAAAGTAAAGGGGAATGTCTAACGAAGAGTTAGTTGTTAGAAATGAACCCTTATCCATGTACACATAATTTTTTGATACTAAGCCATTCTTGTTCATGAGCTGTGTGTATTTAAGGACTTACCGCTTCATTTTGACAAGGAGCCTCAAATCCCTACTTTGTCCCGTTTTTAACATTAGGGCACTTGGATTGGTTAAAAGATATCCAAGCCCCTCCCACTTCAAACTTCTACATATAGACACACAGGAGATGGCTGAGATTAAATACTCTGTGCTTCTCTTAATATTCTAATCCTAAAAAAAAATCTATAACCATCATAAAAAATGCAGTGATGCTAATTTCTGTTACATGACTCTTGTTTGGTGTTTTTTTTTTTGCCGTAGGTTGAATATGAAGGTCTGAAGCACGAAATCAAACGATTTGAGGAGGAGACGGTGCTGCTGAACAGTCAGCTGGAAGACGCCATCCGATTAAAGGAGATCTCAGAACACCAGCTGGAAGAGGCCCTGGATACCTTGAAGAATGAAAGGGAACAGAAGAATAACCTGAGAAAAGAGTTAGCTCAGTATATCAACATCAACGATAGCATGTATAACAACCACATTAATATCGCTGTGGATGGGCTGAAGTTTACCGAGGATGGCGATTCCAACAATGAGGACAAGATGAATGGTCACATCCATCCTCCTCTTGTGAAACTAAACGGTGACTATCGGACTCCGGCAGTGAGAAAGGGGGAGTCGCTCAATCCCGTCTCCGACCTTTTCAGCGAGCTGAACATTTCGGAGATGCAAAAACTCAAACAGCAGCTTATTCAGGTAGGTTTTTATGACTTTAAGATGTCTGCATAGTGGAGGCGGCCATTTTGACATTGGTTCGTAGTGAATTGATAAGTGGCAGTGTCATATTTATTGGTCCATCCCAAAAGTGACGACATCCACTGTGTGTAAGAATCTGATATGCTTAGCGTAAGCTGCCATTTATTTAAATTGTAGGATTACTCAGAAATTATGTTGTGTAATTAAAATCACCGGTCAAATAACAAACGCTAGCATAGCAATTCTATCATCAATATGAAAGATAATAAATAATAAAATAAGATATATAAAACCAATGTTTATACTTTTTTGGTAAATGTGGTGGAAGCGGGGTTAGTAAATAGTCCAGTATGGAGTCGCACTATGTTACAAATAGAATGAGAGCCACTAGCCCTATCTGACCCTAACTTGGTGCTGTTGATGTGATTGCTCCGCCCTCTCCTAGGCAGCGCTGGGCGTCTGTTTCCTAGTAACTTTCCGGTTGAGTTCTAGCGCATGTGGCAGTGGCAGCGGCTGATGATGACGTCAGACCCCGCTCGGACCTGGCGGGCGGACCTGGATATAACCACTTGTAGCTGTACACTTGAGAAAGCACCTATTATGTGTGAAACGCGTTGTAGAGTGGAGGGACTACACTGCAACAAGTGTACAACTACAAGTTGCACCAAACAACCCCTCTTGGTGCACCAGGTGCCCTGCATTTCTGCTTGTGCTGAGCAGCTTTTTTGCTCCTTTCACGCCTGAAAATGCGTCGACGCAGTGCGACTAAAATCCACTACGAGAGAGCACTGATTAATTTAATGTGCAACACTTGTATATAAGTGTGCGACTGAGTCTGAATCTGTATACGAAGTGCTACAATGCAGCGGACGCAGCTTTTTTCCATGCCAAGTTCCGTTGTGCTTTGTATACAGATTCAGTCGCCCACAGATAGTTGTGTCACATATGAAATGAATCAGTGCAGTCTGCTGGTGCATTTTCAGGCAAAGAAGGCGTTCGCATAGTAGCACTCACGCCAGGCAAGTCGCGCTGTATGGCGTCTTGAGGCTAGATCTATGAGGACCAGTGGCGGCTCTCGAGGTGGGGCTGCACCCCTCCCTTTAACAGATCCCAAAAAATAATTTATAGCTTATTAAAAGTGGTGCATAAGGCTTAGCTCTGCATGAGGTATATATTATACAAAATGGATTCCAGATATCAAGCAAAATGGTAGCCCCTCCTAATCACCTTTGTTGCTTCTCTATCTAAGCGTTCTTCAGGTGGACTGAGCTCCACAGTCTGGCAAATGTGTCCTGGGCATGCTGAGTGCTTTGAGGATGGTTTTAGCCGTCCCACATTGATTGCATTTCCCCCTAGTAATTAAATAAAGGTATCTGAGAAATTGCTAGTGCTAGAATGCGGATTACAGCTACAGTATATGGAACATTATGCATTGCAGATGCAAGAGGATAAGATTACAATATGAAGGCATTTGTATAGCTGTCATTATTTAGTAATGCTTTAAGAACCAATACATAATTAGCATAAGATAAGATAAGCATCAATACATAATAAGATACGATTTTAAAATCGTGTGTGTGTGACGTGTGTTTTGACTTTCAAATTAAGGTGCCCATACATCTGCGACGGATTGTCCCGATGTAGCAATGCAAAGGGAAATGCTGATCTTCTGGGTGGAAACGGCGACCACCCACCATCGATGTTCAGCGATCCGTCGCAGGATCGCTGAAATTTTAAATGTTACATGTCCCCGATTAGACAATCATGATCATTTATTGATCGCGATCGTCAAATCGGGAAAATCCAACATGTTGGATATCTGCGATCCTGCGATACCGGGTTGCAGCATCACAGGATTGCGGCAATCCGTCGCTGATGTATGGGGGCCCTTTAAGATGTTGTTTTAAGACAGGATGTAGAGAAGGGTTGAATGAAGACAGGTGTGAAGTTACAATTGCTCTTCAGGTGATCTATAGAGATGATAAGGTTTTACTTTAAATCAAATAAAAGAAGAACAATCATTTAACATGGTAAAATGGAAAACCACTAGTGACAGTGGGTGTCATCTTGAGTTCACAGCATAACAACATCTAATGACAAGTTATTGTGGTCGACCGAAATATAACAACGCCTAAAGGCAACGTTTACATAAACAAAGGACTGTAGAGTGATTGGTAGTTCCAGCGCTTCACCATCCATTAATTCATAAAATGTTTTGCTAGTATCAAGAAACAAAATAAATGTATACAGTGTACAGTGGGACTGATTCAGACCCGCTCGCAAGCGCTATGCGCTTGCTAGCGGGTCGATGGCCGGGCAGTGCGCACACGGCGTGAGAATTTTACTCGCTCCGGGGCTCACTACAAACGGGGCGGCTGTCGATGTTGATCGACAGCTCACCCCGTTTTGTAGGTGGGGAGGGGGGGGGTGGCTGGTCAAACGGAGGCATTCCTGAAGGAACACCTACCGTTTGAGGGCAGCCCTACTGACATCACGAGTAATGTCAGTAGTGAGCTTACGGCTCTATTAGAGCCGGAAGCCCACTGGGGCTTGCAGCAGACGAGACCTTACCACAAGGGTCTCGTCGCAAGCCCGATGGTCGCAACCATCACCTGGACGCTCGCAAAAGCTGTGGGTGGTCACCCACAGTTTAGAGAGTGGCCAGAAGGACGTTTTTTTTAAAAAAAGCGGCCACCCTGATTCAGAGCGAGCGCTCGCTTTTTGCGAGCGGCTCTAAATCAGGGCCACTGTGTCATATAAGTGAAATAATTATCCAATCATCCAACAGGTGGTTTGAGAAGTACTGGAACCACCAATCTCTCTACCTATGTTCACATTATGGAACTTTATTAGTTACAGTTCCTCAGTTCAGAGCTGCACACTCCTAACCTTTGGTGAACTTTTTCATTTGGCTTGGATCTTTTCTTCTATCTACATAAACCAAGCATTGCTCATTTAATATGGTGACGTCGGCCTGTTTCCGAATAGGACATATCAGTCATAATTGAACTGTTTCACATAATTAACTTTTGTAAACAATCACAATTTAGATTGGGAGCGAAAAGCCGTTTTCGCGTGTTTTTTTGCGATAATTTAGCTTTTTTTTTTACTCTTTACAATTCCATTCCATTTTCGCCTTTGCAGAAAGTCAAGGCACTGAAATAGACGATATTTTTTCTCCACAGAACAGCAGGTGAAAAAAAGTGTAAAGTCTATACTTTGGGGTGCAGAAGTTGGGAAGCCACTCAAAACCCTTGGTATACCCCCCCCCAATGGCCAATTCACCGAAAAAAAAGAATTATAAAAATTCCAGGACCACGCCAAAAAACACCTTTGAAATTTGGGGTGAAAATGACAAAAGTGGAGGGACAAAACTAGCAAAATAAGCTTCTGGGGGTGCTTTAAGAAAGGGCCAAGTTTTTTTTGGGAGTGCAGGTGCTTGTATGATGGAGGAATTTCACTTTTCAAAAACTTCACTTTATAGACATTAAAATATGCTAGTACCCATTTTCAAGCACCCCAAATTATGATGGGACTACTTATTTTCACCAATAAATACTGATATTCTCCACCACTTTTGCAAGGACGCTAATACCAAGGATTTTAAACAAATTCAGTACCCCAATTAGTTTTATTAGAGGCTATTGGAACACTTCTATATTGATCCCCAATATTTTTGTAAGGTAAGGCTGATTTCCTCAAGTCTGACAGTACTTTCCGCCTGTTCTACATTCGCCGCTTGCCGTTTTCGACTGTTTTGGAATCGAATACGGCGGAAAGCGCACGATAAGTTTTTACGTCCAAAACACGCAATGTAGGCGAAAAGTCAGGCAGGCAGAACTTTTTCGCAGATGCGAAACTAATTAAATACAGCCCTATATCTGCCAATTTCTTAGAATTTAGGGTGACGTGCTATGCTTAATAATCAATATTCATGAGCTTATGTAACTTGAAGTGGATCAAGATCAAGGACCCTATTTATCAAAATCCGCAATTTATTGCAGTTATCCAGTGATGATAACGATTATTATCGCATTGTGATAATCAAAATAATCATACGGATGTATCAACATCCACACGCCAGGACGCAGCTTGCGATAAAGCTATGTCCCAGTGAATCCTAATCGCAGACTATTTTTCGCAAAATAATACGGTGAGCCCGCTGGCTAGAGTTTGGACCCAATTCGTAATCTCTCCACACATTTTACATGGTTTTACCCAAGTGCAAAGTTACCTGATTTTTTTTTGCTTTGCTCCCAGAATCAGCCCAGAATGTCTTCAACTGAATCATGACACAATTTAGGTCCTGTCCCCTTTTTTGCTGAAGAATGCACAAAGAGGTTTACGCTTGTATTGTGCGATCAATGCTTCACTCCTGACGTTATTGATTCTAGCATGTAGATAATGGACTGAGGGTACTATAAATATAGACTCCACGCTTTCACAGTTCTAAGAAGGATTCTGGCCTCATTTAACCTTGGAATGAGTATTTATTTTGGTAATTTCTAAATTATCCTCCATAATAAGTGGTGACACTATTCATTTTTTAAAATTTAAAGGAAATCTACGACCAGCAGTGACTGGACTTGTTTTGTCAGTGGGTTGGGGCTTGCCCTCCTTTTCTAGGAAACCCTTATTTTATTCTGTGATAGTATGGAGTGAACTCCATAGCATGGGAAGACTTTAGGGCACATGAGTTTCAAAATGCGGAGAGCATAGATGTACATGGATAGTCCACGCTCTTGTCATCTCCCGCATTGATGTTTGCAATCATCTCCTCTCTGGCCTGCCTGTCACATGACTGTCCTGCCTGCAATCTGCCATGAATGCAAAGGTGCAATGTTTCTTCCTCTCCCTCTGTTCCTCTCCTGCTATGGCTCCCTGTAAAGTCCATTCCCACCAGAATACAATTCTAGCTATTCACCCTCAACATCTATGGTCCTCTGTAATGCCTTCCTTGCTTCTCAAACTTTGTCAAGACATAATCCCCTCTACTCGCCATCTACATTCTGGCAATAATCTTGACTTCTAGTCCTCTCCTCCTCCAGGGCTTTGCTGGCGATATGGACCAGACTTCCCCCAACCGACAATCTTTTAAGATGTCCCTCAAAACGTACTTTTTCAACTTTGGCCACTTGCCCTATCCCACACAGCTCACTCCTGTCACACATTGGGCTTCCAAGCCCCATTACCTCACGCTGTACTGCCACTGCCTGGCCTTGGGGCAGTGGCAGAACTTGTGAGTGGTGGCTCCAGTCTGCAAACACCAGCGTTCAATCAGCTTAGTGCACTTCAGTCTGCGTTCATCTGCATTCATTCTACACAGTGCACTTCAGACTGCACTCACCTGTGTTAATTGAGCCTGATTCAGATGTGGATGCAAATGTTATCGCAGCTACAATCTCTCGTGGGTCGCATTTGTGAAAATGTGCTAATGGCTCACTTGCCGTCCAGAGCTTAGAGTCGCCCACTGAAAGCATCTCACATCGCCCCTCACGCACAAAACCAGGAACATCGTACGCAGATCACACACCCATCATTCTTATGTGTAAGTCTAAGCTGTTACAGACATAGCGGGTCCCCAGACAGGCAGGGGGCTCTCCTGCTGCAAGCAAGGACGCATCGGTTAATTTATGGACGTCCAGAAAACAGTGTTTAAATGGTCCGACATGCCTGTGTTTTTCTAACCACCCCCCGTTACCTCCCCTAATCGCTGACTACCTGTCACTCATATGTTCCTCTCAATGGACCATTCCTCTCTACACTGCCACCTTGTCCCATCTCTTCTATCCTGAGACCATCATCTGTGCTCTGCTACCTTATTTCCTCTACACTCTCTCTCTCCTGGGAGCCCCCCCCTCTGCCCTGCAACCTTCTCCTTTCTACAGGGATGTCTTGCCATCTTCTGTCCTCTCCATGGACCCCTCCTCTCAGCCCTGACACCTTTTCCACTCTCCTCTCTTATGGGACCCCCCCTTTCTGCCCTGCCACCTTCTCTCCTGAGACCCCTCCTCTCTGCCCTGCCACCTTCTCCCCTCTCATGGACCCCATCTGCCTGCCCTGCCACCTTCCGCACTCTCCTCTCTCGTGGAACCCTTGCTCTCTACCCTACCACTTTGTCCCATCTCCTCTATCCTGAGACCCTCATCTGTGCTCTGCTATCTTGTTTCCTCTACTCTCATTCTCTTTGCCACCTTCTCCTGTCTTCATCTGTCATAGGACCCCTCCTCTCTGCCATGCCATCTTCTCCACTTTACATGGACCCCAACTGTCTGCCCTGCCAGCCTTCTCCACTCTCCTCTCTCATGTAATCCCTCCTCGCTTCCCTGCCACCTTCTCCCCTCTCCATGAACCCAACTGTCTGCCCTGCCACATTCTCCACTCTCCTCTCTCATGGGACCCCTCCACTGCCCTGCCACCTTCACCCCTCTTCTCTCTCCTGGGACAACTCCTCTCTGCCCTGTCACCTTCTCCCCTCTACATGGACCCCAACTGTCTACCCTGCCACCTTCTCTACTCACCTCTCTCATGGGACCCCTCCTCTGCCCTGCCACCATCTCCCCTCTTCTCTCTCCTGGGACCCCTCCTGTCTGCCCTGCCACCTTCTCTCTCATGGGACCCCTCCTCTCTGCCCTGCCACCTTCACCCCTCTCCATGGACCCCAACTGTCTGCACTGTCACTTTCTCCTCTCCCATGGACCCCTCCTCTCTGCCCTGCCACCTTAACCACTCTCCATGGTCTCTTCCATTCTGCCCTGCCACCATCTCTTCTCTCTCTCATTGGACCCTTCCTGTCTGCCCTGCCACCTTCTCCTCTCTCTTGGGACCCCTCCTCTCTGTCTTGCCACCTTGTGCTCTCTCCATGTTCCCTTCTCTCTACACTGCCACCTTCTCCACTCTCCTCTCTCATGGGACCCCTCCACTGCCCTGCCACCTTCACCCCTCTTCTCTCTCCTGGGACCACTCCTCTCTGAATTGTCATCTTCTCCCCTCTACATGGACCCCAACTGTCTATCCTGCCACCTTCTCTACTCACCTCTCTCATGGGACCCCCTCCTCTCTGCCCTGACACCTTCTCTCCTCTTCTCTCTCCTGGGACCCCTCCTGTCTGCCCTGCCACCTTCTCCTCTCTCATGGGACCCCTCCTCTCTGCCCTGCCACCTTAACCACTCTCCATGGTCCCTTCCATTCTGCCCTGCCACCATCTCTTCTCTCTCTCACTGGACCCCTCCTGTCTGCCCTGCCACCTTCTCCTCTCTCATGGGACCCCTCCTCTCTGCCCTGCCACCTTCACCCCTCTCCATGGACCCCAACTGTCTGCACTGTCACATTCTCCATTCTCCTCTCCCATGGGACCCCTCCTCTCTGCCCTGCCACCTTAACCACTCTCCATGGTCCCTTCCATTCTGCCCTGCCACCATCTCTTCTCTCTCTCACTGGACCCCTCCTGTCTGCCCTGCCACCTTCTCCTTTCTCCTCTCTCCTGGGACCCCTCCTCTCTGTCTTGCCACCTTGTGCCCTCTCCATGTTCCCTTCTCTCTACACTGCCACCTTCTCCACTCTCCTCCCTCATGGGACCCCTCCTCTTCACTCTCCTACATGATCTATTAATGTGTGTATATGTATATATATATGACAGACCCTTTGTATATGCATGAATTAGCTTTAAGTGAAACTTTAGCATCCATTATCCATTACTACATGTAATATAAAACACTACCACTCAGCAGATTTCCCATCGCCGTTCTACAATATACTACAGTGGCTGCAAAACCTGAGATCGGTATTAAAAATACCCATCCTCCAGGCTGAGTGCTATCGTATGTCACTGTACTGCTTACATGTCACTGCTTCATACATAAAGGCTGCTGTTTTGTTATTGAGTCATAAATCATATTAGGAGACTCAGGGTATTATGCTGATAACAGCTATATTATTGTATTTCATTTACAGAGCACCAACATGTTATGCAGTGATATATATGGAGGGGTTTGTGTTTCAAGAAAATTAAATGACACGAAACAGGAGGTAGAGTTGGCACTGTCCAATTGAGCTTACACTCTAAGAGGTGTGTGCTACATGTGAATGTGGAATTACGTAGATGTGGAATTACGATAGTAGCTGCTGGTGTGGATAAATGTTTATGTACTGTGCTCACTTCTTGTTCCAGGATGTTATAATTACAGGTACGTTGTTAATCTCTGGCTCTGGGCAGTTGGCGGGTACAGGCAATGTTCCTGGCTCCATACTGTAAAAGTTTGCTTCTTGTTCATATGCAAAATAAGTAAATTTAAGTTGAATAAATTATTGATTATTTATTTTAAAGATAATGAAGATCAGCCCTTAACTGAGCGGACGTAGCACACTCAGGGTTGAATGCATTCGACAATAATCATTAATTTATAGGCACTTTTATACATTTCTGCTAACAATACCGCACCAAAACTACTTTTGGCTAAACTAGTACAAAACGTACGAGTATTGGCTAAAAACATTTACCCAGGAGTTAAAGTGGGCCGGAACAGGCGGAACTGCGTTCCATCAGTTCTATTTTGAGTCGGAACCAGTTCCACCTCTTCCAGCCCACCTTACCCGGCCAGTCAGGGAGTTGCCGGGCACCCGCTGAGGTTTTGATACCAGCAGGCGCCCGGCTCCTTCCCTACAGCGGCAGCCAGAGGCTAGGGTACAGTCCTGAGCTCCGGCTTCTGGCTCCCACAGTGGGCACTATGAGAGAGACGTCATGACATTTTCCTCATTGTATACTGGATTTAATTGTCAGTGTCTTATCTTCATGCACTTGTCCTTTCCCCATATACTGGGTGGACAGCTGCAGATTATTATTATTATTATAATCATCATCATCATTGATTTGTAACGCGGTGGGAAATACAGTGCATACACAGGACATACAGTACATAAACAGAACATTTAGTACATAAACAGGACATACAGTACACAAACAGGACATACAGTACATGAACAGGTCATACAGTACATAAACAGCACTTGTAGTACATAAACAGGACATACAGTACATAAACAGCACATGTAGTACATAAACAGGACTTACAGTACATAAACAGAACATTTAGTACATAAACAGGACATACAGTACATAAAAAGGACATACAGTACATAAACAGCACTTGTAGTACATAAACAGGACATACAGTACATAAACAGCACATGTAGTACATGAACAGGACATACAGTATAAACAGAACATTTAGTACATAAACAGGACATACAGTACATAAGCAGAACATTTAGTACATAAACAGAACATACAGTACACAAACATGACATACAGTACATAAACAGAACATTTAGGCCCTCATTCAGAGCCGCTCGCTATTTGCGGTCGTTCGTTCTAAAACAAGGGGTGGCTATTCAAATGAACCGTTCGCTAATTGCGGTCTGTTCACGCCTCTAAGTCTGAACAAGCGAGCAAAACTTGCGGTTGTAATTTTGAAAAATACGCCCCCTTGCCGCTCACACCATACGTCATGTCCGCTATTTATTAGATTAATCGAGTACATCGAACAGCGTATGAACTGCTCGCTATTCTTGTGGCTGGTTTTTTCAACCGCTATTTTGCGAGCAGTTCTGAGTAAAAAAAAAAACAAGTGACGTGGTCAGTGACGCTGCTGTATTAATTATGCACTCCCTTAAAATGCCCGTTTTGACCTTTAAGCACGCCTGCGTTCGAATTCCACACCCCCATTTTAAAGCACCTTCCCCTGTTACCACCCACATACGCCTCCTTCTGTCACTCAAAATAGCAGGCATTCGCTATATAGCGAACAAACGATTTACGGCCGCACTGACTGGTTCACGCATGCGTATTAAAATCCGTACGCATGCGCAGATGTGCGAACATCGGTCAGAACGAACGAGCGGCTGCTTACGAGCGGCTCTGAATCAGGGCCTTAGTACATAAACAGGACATACAGTACATAAACAGGACATTTAGTACATAAACAGGACATACAGTACATAAACAGCACATGTAGTACATAAACAGGACATACAGTACACAAACAGGACATACAGTATATAAATAGCACATGTAGTAAATAAACAGGACATACAGTACACAAACAGGACATACAGTACATAAACAGGACATAAAGTATATAAACAGGACGTAAAGTACATAAAAAGGACATAGGGCCCGATTCAGACCTGGATGCTAAGCCGCGATTGCTCGCTATGGGCGATTGTCGCCAAAATGCGTATGCATCGCAGTGCGAGAACCAGTCTGTGCGATGGGAAAGTGCTCGCTCGAAGCCCGCAGACTGGCCTTTCCTTTGAGTGACAGTGTCTTTTGTTGGTAGTAACAGTGGAAGGTCCTTTAAAACGGGGGAATGGTTGTGTGAACGCTGGCGTGTATATAAGCGTCAAAACGGCGTTCTTTGGGCATGTATAATTGACATGGAACCGTCATTGTGCATGTCACCTGGTTGTATTTCAGCCTGCAGTGATCGCAGTGCTTGCAGCGGGGTAGGGTTTTTTTCTTAAGGGCAGCGAGCTGCTCCGATGGCTCTCGATGTTACTGATTAATCATACACTTGCTGGAGATGACGTGTGCTAAGAAAGAAAAGTGGGCGTCATTACATCGGCGTGCGATCATTCTGCTGTCGCTCTCTAAGACATACAGGGCGTCCTGTAGCCTGGCTGTGCGATCGCAGCATTTGCATATCCCCTGACGACTGCGAGATAGCGCAGCTTAGCGTCCGGGTCTGAATCGCCCCCATAGTACATAAACAGGAAATACAGGACATAAAGTACATAAACAGGGCATACAGTACATAAACAGGGCATACATTACATAAACAGGGCATACAGTACATAAACAGGGCATACAATATATAAACAGGGCATACAGTACATAAACAGGGCATACAGTACATAAACAGGGCATACAATATATTAACAGGACATGTAGTACATAAACAGGGCTTACAGTACATAGAAAGGGCATACAGTACATAAACAGGGCATACAATATATAAACAGGACAGCTCTCGATGTTACTGATTAATCATACACTTCCTGGAGATGACGTGTGCTAAGAAAGAAAAGTGGGCGCCATTACATCGGCGTGCGATCATTCTGCCGTCGCTCTCTAAGACATACAGGGCGTCCTTTAGCCTGGCTGTGCGATCGCAGCATTTGCATATCCCCTGACGGCTGCGAGAGAGCACAGCTTAGCGTCCGGGTCTGAATCGCCCCCATAGTACATAAACAGGAAATACAGGACATAAAGTACATAAACAGGACATACAGTACACAAACAGGACATGTAGTACATAAACAGGACATACAGTACATAAACTGGGCATACAATACATAAACTGGACATGTAGTACATAAACAGGTCATACAGTACATAAATAGGACATACAGGCCCTCATTCAGAGCCGTACGCTCTGAGCAGAGCGCACACTCTGAATGAGGGCCGGGCTCCATTTTCATGGAGCGTCCTCCTGGACGCTCGTATAGCTGTGGGTCACCACCCACAGGCTATACGAGCGTGCTTTGTGATGGCCGCGATGGTCGAGACCATCGCGACCATCGAAATTGCGAGCCGGAGCCTGCGGTTGAGGTTTTCAACCGCAAGCTCCGGAGTGATTTTGGCTCTATCAGAGCCAAAATGACTCCCACTGACATCACTAGTGATGTCAGTGGGCCGGCTTCTGACGGGAGGCGTTCCCGTGGGAACGCCCCCGTCAGGGAGGCACGCCCCCGGCACGCCCACCAAAGGGGGCGTGCTGTCAATCAACATTGACAGCACGCCCCCTTTGATCGGACACAACGAGCGAAGGACTTTCCTTCGCTCGTCGCGTCTGGCGCATGCGCACGACGGAGCTCCCTCCGTCGTGCGCATGCTCAGTGCATAACATCGACCCACTTGCGAGCGGACAACCGCTCGCGAGTGGGTCTGAATCAGGCCTACAGTCTATAAACATAACATAAAGCACCTAAACAATACAAACAGTACACAAACAGCACATAGGGCTATTTCACACACACCGGTTTTGATCGACCGGCAAAGAACGGGCGTTTTTTTGCTGTGTACCAATTTTAGTGAACTATTTAAATAGATGGGTCCTTTCAGACGGCACGGACACAGGGTCTGATTCAGAGCCGGACGCTATTTGCGCTCGCTCAGAAAAAGGGGCCGGCTATTTAAATTGAGCGCTCGCTCTTTGCGGTCTGTTGACGCCTCTATGTCTGAGCGAGCGAACGAAACATGCGCTCGCTATTTTGTAAAGACGCCCCCTGGCCGCTCGCATCATACGTCATCTCCGCTATTTATTTGATTAATCGAATACATCGAAAGGCGTCTGAACTGCTCGCAGTGCTTGTGGTTGGATTTTCCTACCGCAATCAGGCGAACAGTTCAGGCTAAGAAACAACCAAGTGACGTGGTCGATGGCGCTGCTTTGTTAATTATGCACACCCTTAAAACGCCCGTTTTGACCGTTTGGCACGCCTGCGTTCGGATCTCCACTCCCCGTTTTCAAGCACCTTCCCCTGTTACCACCCACAAACGCCTCATCCTGTCACTCAAATTAGCAGGCACTCGCAGTTTTGCGAACACACTTTTTCCGACCGCACTGACTGGTTGGCACATGCGCATTATGACCCATACGCATGCGCAGATGTGCAAACATCGATCGGAGCGAACGAGCGTCCGCTTACGAGCGGCTCTGAATCAGGCCCTCAGCACGATCACCGTATTACAGCCGGGAATATCCACTGACAAGGATGGCTGCCTTCCACGGTTTCAGTGTTAAAGATTGGAAAAAATGAAATACACACAGCAAAACCATCACACATGGCACAAAACCGTCGTGTGTGAAAGGGACATATCCACAGGGAAAATAAACAACCGATTTTTTCTGGCCGGTCAAAACCGGTGTGTGTGGAATAGCCCATACAGTACATAAACAGGGCATACATTACATAAACAGGACACGTAGTACATAAACAGGACATACAGTACATAAACAGGGCATGCAGTACATAAACAGGGCATACATTACATAAACAGGACATGTAGTACATAAACAGGACATACAGTACACAAACAGGACATGTAGTACATAAACAGGACAAACAGTACATAAACAGGACATACAGTACACAAACAGGACATGTAGTACATTAATAATACATACAGTACATAAACAAGAACACACAAGGTAGATAAAATAAATGCAGATGGGAAAACAAAGGGATGGAGGGCCCTGCTCATGAGCGGAGCTTGATTAACAGTTTTGGCTGCCCGGGGCTAATACAATCGTAGTGCTCCTTCTCCTTGCAATCAATCCGACTTTCAACTACAAGCCCCCAAATCACCCCAGCATAAGATTTATACTCCACTATCCCAACCCTACAGTATATTAGTAGGCACACCGTGATGTCACTATTATATGAAATATATCAATAGTTCCATTAAATGAATAGCCTCCACCACACCATTAAAGTAATAGCCTAGTCCCCCATGCTCAATACACTAAATGAATAACCCCCACCTCACAATTAAATAAATAGCTCAGTTGTGAAAGTCCTCCATTTCAACCGTGACACATATTCAAAATCTCCTTTGTCTTTGTATGTTTGTGCTTCCATAAATAAGTGTCCTCATCAGCGGCGGCTCCTTACTTGTCTGGCCGTGGGGGTCTGCATTGCACATCCTCCCTCTCCTCCCTTGCCATCCCGGTGATTGACAGTTGATCTCACCGGGAGATGGAGCTTAAGGCGGACGGTAACGGGGCATGCCCTAAATCAGGGGGCGTGGTTTAAGCCCGGAGCTGCTGCTAGGCTAGCAGACAGGCTGGCTTTTAGGAGCTGCATTAGCTTCAGCCCCTATGAGTCATATAGAGCTGCCGTTATAGCAAGGGAGTGGCTTCCCATGGGAAGTCCTCTCTCTCCTATTGCAGTCCGGACTGGCAGCCCCAGGGGGAGAAAACACCTCCCCCAGGGACTATCTGGCTGTGATCAGCAGGGAGTGCTTACAATGAGAAGTCACTACCACTGCTGCTAGCCTAGGCAGGTGGTCGATATTACTGGGGGGGCTGCAGTCCCGCAGTCCCTAGGTAAAATCTGCCACTGGTCCCCTTACTCTCCAAACTGTCTATTTAAGGGGAGAATTTCTCACTTGTACAGTACATGTGACTGCCATTCTTCCTCCCACCAGGGTAGGTGTGAGGGTGCACTAGTGTGAATAGTATAGGTGGGAGTAGGGTAGATGTAAGAGTGCACTAGTGTGAGTAGTATAAGTGGTGGCAGGTTTGGGTGAAGGTGCATCAGTGTCTGTAGTGTAGGTGTGAGGATAGCAGTGAGAGTGCACTAGTGTCAGTAGTATAGGTGGCAGAAGGGTGGATGTAAGAGTGCATCAGTGTGAGCAGTATAGGTGGGAGGCTAGCAGTGAGAGTGCACCAGTGTGAGTAGTATGGGTGATAGTAAGGTAGATGTAAGAGTGCACTAGTGTGAGTAGTATAGGTGGGAGGATGGCAGTGAGAGTGCACTAGTGTGAGTAGTATAGGCGATAGTAAGGTAGATGTAAGAGTGCACTAGTGTGAGTAGGGATGAGGGTGCATTAGTGTGAGTAGTATAGGTGATAGTAAGGTAGATGTAAGAGTGCACTGGTGTGAATAGTATAGGTGGGAGGATAGCAGTGAGAGTGCACTAGTGTGAGTAGTATAGGTGATAGTAAGGTAGATGTAAGAGTGCACTAGTGTGAGTAGGGATGAGGGTGCATTAGTGTGAGTAGTATAGGTGATAGTAGGGATGAGGGTGCATCAGTGTGAGTAGTATAGGTGATAGTAGGGATGGGGGTGCATCAGTGTGAGTAGTATAGGTGATAGTAGGGATGAGGGTGCATCAGTGTGAGTAGTATAGGTGGTAATAAGGGGATGTAGTTATGAGACCGGCGGCCACAATGCCGCCGGTCTAAATCCTGACGGGGGAAGCCCGACAAAGGAACTTAAGATAGGCGTCAAAATACCAACACCTATCTTAATCCCGACACCGGAATACAGAAGGACGCCAGCTTGAACGAGGTAAGTCCGGGGCACCCTTACTGTTAACCACATGGGAATGAGGATTTTGGGGGGGAGGTTAGGTTTAGGCACCACTGGGGGGGGGGTTAGGGTTAGGCACGAAGGGGAGAGACTTAGATTTAGGCACTAACGGGGAGGCTTAGGGTTACGGTTACAGGTGGTGGTAGGTTTGGGTGAGGATGCATCAGTAGTATAGATGGTGGTAGGTTTGGGTGAGGATGCATCAGTAGTATAGATGGTGGTAGGTTGGGGTAAGAATGCATCAGTAGTATAGATGGTGGTAGGTTGGGATGAGGATGCATCAGTAGTATAGAGAGTGGTAGGTTTGGGTGAGGATGCATCAGTAGTATAGATGGTGGTAGGTTTGGGTGAGGATGCATCAGTAGTATAGATGGTGGTAGGTTGGGGTGAGGATGCATCAGTAGTATAGATGATGGTAGGTTGGGGTGAGGATGCATCAGTAGTATAGATGGTGGTAGTTTGGGGTGAGGATGCATCAGTAGTATAGATGGTGGTAGGTTGGGGTGAGGATGCATCAGTAGTATAGATGGTGGTAGGTTTGGGTGAGGATGCATCAGTAGTATAGATGGTGGTAGGTTGGGGTGAGGATGTATCAGTAGTATAGATGGTGGTAGGATGGGGTGAGGATGCATCAGTAGTATAGATGGTGGTAGGTTGGGGTGAGGATGCATAAGTAGTATAGATGGTGGTAGGTTGGGGTGAGGATGCATCAGTAGTATAGATGGTGGTAGGTTGGGGTGAGGATGCATCAGTAGTATAGATGGTGGTAGGTTGGGGTGAGGATGCATCAGTAGTATAGATGGTGGTAGGTTGGGGTGAGGATGCATCAGTAGTATAGATGGTGGTAGGTTGGGGTGAGGATGTATCAGTAGTATAGATGGTGGTAGGTTGGGGTGAGGATGCATCAGTAGTATAGATGGTGGTAGGTTGGGGTGAGGATGCATAAGTAGTATAGATGGTGGTAGGTTGGGGTGAGGATGCATCAGTAGTATAGATGGTGGTAGGTTGGGGTGAGGATGCATCAGTAGTATAGATGGTGGTAGGTTGGGGTGAGGATGCATCAGTAGTATAGATGGTGGTAGGTTGGGGTGAGGATGCAGCAGTAGTATAGGTGTGAGTAGGGTAAGTTCTAATGAAGAGATTGGTTTTCAAAAAGCGTCTAAAGATTTATTAGTACTTGTCATCATTTATTTTCTCCCCTCCGGGAGAGTAGGTAAGTACAGTACTGTATGATTTGAAGATTATGGCAAAGTTTAACCAGGCACAGTAGGGATATTAACAGACAGTTTCACAGTACCTGTCACCTTGTACCAATGTAATTTGCAGCATTTGGACTTATTCGACATGCATGGATAAAGTACCAGTACCCAGTACCTATCTTGTTGTGTATGCTGGACAGCGTTTCTTAACACATAACGATTTTTTGAACGATTTAACTATAAAGACGTCGTTATCGTTCAATCGTTCAAAAAATCAGTTTCTGAGTTATAACAATGAACGAAAAATTGTTCAAGCGCGCTCCAGTTTGTAGTTTGTAGTTCATTACAGACTGTCCAACATAATGATTTTCATTAAGGGAAGGAACATTTTTCCTTCATCGTTGTAAAAATCGTTCATTACACTTCAAAAAATCGTTCACTTTTCAAGGGAAAATCTGACAGAAAATCTGACAGATAATCGTTGGTTACAAAATCGTTACGTGTGTATGCACCTTTACTGTTTATTACAGGGTGACTGCACTGACTGTATTTTTTCTTGTTCTGCATGTATGGGCAATTCCTTGATTAAAAAGGAGGATCATGAATTGATAAACTGCATTGCCAGTATTGGTACAGCCAACAGTGACCACCTCGACTCTTTGTCGTTGATAGGTATGCTAGTACCAGTGATTTCATAGGTCCCACTTTCATGAATGAAGTGTCTGCCTCCACTGTCTGTAATGTCACTAATATTGAATAAACTCACTACATCATTATTTCATCAATATCGATTGTGGCCACAAAATGGCTGCCTCTACTGTGTGTAACTGGCAGGAAGTGAGATCACAAGAACAACTCCTAAGCAGAGGGAATTTTACACACTTAGGGGTATTTATTTACTAAAGTGCGGGTTTTTAGAAGTGGAGATGTTGCCCTTAGCAACCAATAAAATGCTAGCTATTATCGTCTAGAAGGTGCTAAGATAAATGATAAGTAGAATGTGATTGGTTGCTATGGGCAACATTTCCACTTCTAAAAACCCTTTAGTAAATATACCTCTTAGAATTATCAACGAGTAGTTTTAATTAAATAATTCTTAAAGTAAACTTCCATATAATAATGTTTAAAGATGCACTTTTAACAAAGGAAGTAAATTATGTTAAAGGGGGTTTTAAATATTATGTTCATTTGACCAAGCCAACATTTATTCAGCACATTTCTAAACTAACTTTCCTGTCGGACGTACATGCATTCTTTCTTTATCAACTGTTTGTTAAAGTAGAAAAAGAAAATGTTAAAACATTGTGATAAGACATATGCAGCAGTTTTGTGAGTGCCACCCAGTGTTATAAATTGTTGTCTTCATTCCAACTGATATGTTGTTTGTCTGCAGGTGGAGCGAGAAAAGGCTATCTTGCTGACCAACCTCCAAGAGTCTCAGACCCAACTAGAGCATACAAAGGGGGCCTTAACCGAGCAACACGAGCGGGTCCATAGGCTTACGGAGCATGTGAACGCAATCAGGAGGCTTCAAAGCAGCAGAGACCTGGACTTTGATAAAGTCAAGGTTTCCGGGGAAGAGGCTCATGACTATGAGGTCGATATCAACGGGCTGGAGATCTTGGAATGCAAATACAAAGTTGCCGTCACCGAGGTAATAGAACTCAAAGCTGAACTCAAAGCCTTAAAAGAAAAATACAATAAACACATAGAGAGCTACACGGAGGAGAAGCTGAAGCTGGACTCAAGGATCCAGACCTACGACGAACAAGTAACGGGTCTCGAGAGGGCAAGTAAGGAGAGTGGTGAAAAGTTGACGCTCATGGAGATAGAACTGCATACGATGACTGCTATGGCTAATGAAACTCATAATACCCTTAATACAGCTCAGGATGAGCTAGTGACTTTTAGCGAAGAGTTGGCTCAACTCTATCATCATGTGTGTCTATGTAACAATGAAACACCAAATAGAGTTATGTTGGACTACTATAGGCAAAGTAAAGTTACTCGTAGTGGAACTTTGAAAGGTCCCGATGATCCCAGGGGACTTCTGTCGCCAAGGCTGGCAAGGAGGGGTATAGCATCCCCTATTGAGGCAAGAAGTCCCTGTGAGCCGGTACCAAAAGACAGCATAGAGTCCAATAGAGAGCCAACACCTCAAAAGTCCGCTACTGTATCCCCCGTCATCACTGCCCCCCCATCCTCCCCTGTATCTGACACTAGCGATATTCGCAAAGAGCCAATGAACATCTACAACCTCAATGCCATAATCAGGGATCAAATCAAACACTTGCAGAAGGCAGTGGACAGGTCACTGCAGCTGTCACGTCAGCGGGCCGCAGCTAGGGAACTAGTGCCCATGATCGATAAAGACAAGGAAACCTTAATGGAGGAAATCCTCAAGCTGAAGTCTCTGCTGAGTACCAAACGGGAGCAAATAGCTACCCTCAGAGCTGTATTAAAAGCAAATAAACAGGTAAGAAATAGTACAAAAAGAATAATATGTGCCAATGTATAACAAACAGTCCTGTTGAGTTTTTATGTTGCGGAATAGTGGTCGCGGAGGTAGTACGTGGTGAATCAATAAAGAAAAGTATCTTAGTTTTCATAATAAGGCTTTAAATCCAGTGTTTCAGTGATGGGACGCCTCATCAGGATCACAGTAGTTAAAATTTCACTGGCCAAGACATTTGATTAAAGTGATTGCTTATTTTTGGACAACCTATCCTTATTCAATGTTATCCTCCACATTAGTGAATAGCGCATTCACACACACACACACACACACACACAGGATCTCATTCAGAGCCGCTCGTAAAATGTGTGGAATAATGTGAACTGGGGGCAATACGGGGTGTTTAACACATTTGTGCTGCCAGGAACATTTACACGTTATAATTTTTAATAGCTTTGCCAGCATATCATATTGACAATATTATTGCTAGAGGCCCTCACAAATGAATTGCTCTGGGGAGTCACAGTGCTTATACACACAGAGGGCTATTGCCCAAGGAGTCACGGTGCTTATACATACAGAGGGCTATTGCCCAAGGAGTCATGGTGCTTATACACAGAGGGCTACTGCCCAAGGAGTCACGGTGCTTATACACACAGCGGGCTATTGCCCAAGGAGTCATAGTGTTTATACACACAGAGGGATACTGCCCAAGGAGTCACGGTGCTTATACACACAGCGGGCTATTGCCCAAGGAGTCACAGTGTTTATACACACAGAGGGCTACTGCCCAAGGAGTCACGGTGATTATACACACAGAGGGCTATTGCCCAAGGAGTCACGGTGCTTATACACACAGTGGGCTATTGCCCAAGGAGTCACGGTGCTTATACACACAGAGGGCTATTGCCCAAGGAGTCACAGTGTTTATACACACAGATGGCTACTGCCCAAGGAGTCACGGTGCTTGTACACCCAGAGGGCTATTGCCCAAGGAGTCACGGTGCGTATACACACAGAGGGCTACTGCCAAAGGAGTCACGGTGCTTATACACTCAGAGGGCTACTGCCCAAGGAGTCACGGTTTGTATACACACAGAGGGCAATTGCCCAAGGAGTCACAGTGTGTATACACACAGAGGGCTATTGCTCAATTGAGTCACGGTGCTTATACACACAGAGGGTTACTGCCCAAGGAGTCACGGTGCTTATACACACAGAGAGCTATTGCCCAAGGAGTCACGGTGCTTATACACACAGAGGGCTACTGCCCAAGGAGTCACGGTGCTTATACATACAGAGGGCTATTTCCCAAGGAGTCATGGTGCTTATACACACAGCGGGCTATTGCCCAAGGAGTCACGGTGGTTATACACACAGAGGGATACTGCCCAAGGAGTCATGGTGCTTGTACACACAACGGGCTATTGCCCAAGGAGTCACAGTGTTTATACACAGAGAGGGCTACTGCCCAAGGAGTCACGGTGCTTATATACACAGAGGGCTATTGCCCAAGGAGTCACGGTGCTTATACACACAGAGGGCTATTGCCCAAGGAGTCACGGTGCTTATACACACAGAGGGCTATTGCCCAAGGAGTCACAGTGCTTATACACACAGAGGGCTATTGCTCAAGGAGTCACGGTGCTTATACACACAGAGGGCTATTGCCCAAGGAGTCACAGTGCTTATACACACAGAGGGCTATTGCTCAAGGAGTCACGGTGCTTATACACACAGAGGGCTATTGCCCAAGGAGTCACGGTGCTTATACACACAGAGGGCTACTACCCAAGGAGTCACGGTGCTTATACACACAGAGTGCTATTGCCCAAGGAGTCACAGTGCTTATACACACAGAGGGCTACTGCCCAAGGAGTCACGGTGCTTATACACACAGAGGGCTATTGCCCAAGGAGTCACGGTGCTTATACACAGAGGGCTATTGCCCAAGGAGTCACAGTGCTTATACACACAGAGGGCTATTGAGCAAGGAGTCATGGTGCTTGTATACAGTAACAGTACACAGTGGGATACAGCACACAAAAAAATTAACTTATATTAGTTATTTTTCCTTTTTTTATACTGTTTAAAAAAATATATATATATATATATATATATATATATATATATATATATATTTTACACTGGAGCAGATGGGCAGTACTTTAATCTGCAGCATACATCAGCAAAGGCAATTGAGTCTGGAGTCTGGACACAGGCTACTACAGCCACTTTAATTAGCAGAGTAGCTCAACATACATCAGCGTGCAGTCTTCCCCATACCCTACAGTCACTTAGCAGCACAGCCAATGGAGTCTTTTGACAACTTTGCAGAGCTCTGCACAGCATGTGTGCTGACTAACAAATGGCGCCGAGTCCCGGGCACGGCGCCTTATGTAGAGGCCGAACGTCATCCAAGTCTCACGAGAATCTGACGTTGGAAGGATGACGATCGGCCTCGAAGTGGGATCCGAGCAGAGCCGGATTTAGACCTCATGGGGCCCTAGGCAAGATACCAGTTTGGGGCCCCCCTACCTCAAACAATCCATAGCACTTTATTTGCATTCCTGATTCATGCAAAGCGTCCCTACCCTAATCCTGACCCCAATTCAACCCTAAGCTCAAACCTGACCCTAACCATAACCTCTAACCCTAATACCCTAACTGCTAAACCCTACACCATCCCTAATACCCCAACTCAAACACCTAATCTGACCCTTATACCCTAACCCAAACTGATACACCAACCCTAATACCTTATCCCTAATACCATAACCCAAACTAAACCTAATACCCTAAGCTTTTACTACTCGTCATCCATTAAATATATCACATAAGCCTGAGGAGTGCTAAGGATTAGAAGGTAGCTGCGAGGTGGCATCTGCAGTGGGGGTTGTGGTGTGGCCATGCCCAGTATTGTGTGTGACTGTGCTCAGCTGAGTACTATGATGGGGAGGAGTCATCAGCATTACACCTCCCCCTTTTTTTTAAAGTACACTATAGGATTTATTTTTGTAATGGTAGGTGGGGAGTGGACAGGACTGCATTATAGTATAGTACATATTACAAGTACCTAACATGAAAATACCATCATCCTGGATTGATGTACTAATAATATCATGATCATCATAATGTATATTACTATATGCTTGTAATATAAGGCAATCCTGTCCACTTCCCAGACCCCGTCTACCATAAAATATAAATCCTACATAATTCAATCTATATTAGAGTAGTTGAGAATAGCACAGTACGTGACCCTACCTGCCTGGCTGCTGTGATTCCCTGAGATCTGGATCCTTGGTCACTGTCTCACTCAGCCAGACTCTGCCTTGGACTGTCCCTCTGCTCCTTGCTGGGTGCCACCGATGCATGCTGCTGGTGGTAAGCTGCAAGCTTGGCAGTCAGTGGCAGAGGCTGCTGTGCTGGGGGTGGGCTGGATCTGGATGGGGCTGGTCGGAGGAGCCAGTGACCCTCGTCCTCCCTCTTATGCACAGTCACTCTGTGACAATGCAGACAGTGGTGCCATAGCGGGACTCTATAAGCGGGTCCTCGTGACATCATGATGTCACGTAGTACTTGTACAGTGCTCTTCTGGGAGCATTTTGACCGGCCAGATTTCTTGGGGAAAAGGGGCCCGTTTAGGGCCCCGCGAGTCAATAGGGGCCCATCCACGGGCCCCTTGGGACTCGTCGGGCCCTAGGTGAGCGCCTAGGTTACCTTGTGGGAAATCCGGGCCTGGATCCGAGTCAGGCGGGAGCACCCCAGCAGCTGCTCAGGTGGACTTCCACAGAATCCAAACCGCTCATCCTTAGTATGAACGACCATCATCTACAGCTATATCTGCAGATCACTTGATCTGCAGATATATCTGTTCAGTGTGTACTCAGTATTAGATAAGAAGGGTGTAGGGTCTATTGTTTTAGAATTGTACTGACTATATACAATTTGTTCTGCTAATCTATACTTACAAGAACCAAGAAATACCAAATGTATTGTTGACTGCCTGTGTGTCTTGTAATATATAACCACTATGCCAATACTTTTCTTTGTTCAGTCATTATCTTGTAACCTTGCTTTGAAACTTTAACCATGTAACTGTTTCCTGAGTTAAAGGGCAGACCCCTGTGACTGTCCAGCGAATACGCTGTCACTTGTAGGGTCTTCTGTGAAATCGCTGTGTCTTAAGCTGGGTACACACTATAGCGATATATCTGCAGATGATGGTCGTTCATACACACTGAATGGCCATCATCTGCTTCTACCCGCCAGTCCCGGCGACCAGGGGGCGTGTCCCGCCCCCCTCCCTGCGGCTGCCGCTGTGTGTGTACGGGCGGCCTGCAGACCGCCCGTACACACTTGCCAATGGACAGATATGTCTGCAGATATATCTGCACATTGGCTGTGTAGCACAGCCAATGCGATATGTCCTTAAACGATATCGCCTGTACACACTGGCCGATGGCCAGCAGATATATTGGCTGGTCAATTGATCGGCCAATATATCGGCCAGTGTGTACCCAGCTTAAATTAAGGTGTCACTGATATTCAGAATTTCAGGCATGTAATATTATTATTATTATCCTTTATTTATATGGCACCACAAGGGTTCCGCAGTGCCTCACAAAGTACATAAACAAATCAGCAAACACCAAAACAGCAACTTACAGTACAGAACAATACAGGATAAGAACATAGTTTATAAACATTGCTGCAATAGCGATCATAACACCCAGAACAAGCAGTAGGGCATCAGCTACCAAGTATTTGGTGCCCTTGTGGGGAGTTTGGAGTAGATGATCGTATGAATGAGGGAAGGAGAAGCACATAAGGGAAGAGGGCCCTGCTCGTGAGAGCTTACATTCTAAAAGGGAGGGGCATGCAGACAGGGGTGACACAGATAGGGTAGACAGTGAGGAAGAAGCATGTAAGCAGTAGGTTAGGATGAGAGCTGAAAGGCTTTGAAGTAGTGAGTCTTGAGAGCTCGTTTGAAGATTTGTAGAGAGGTGGAGAGTCTGAAAGGGAGAGGGAGAGAGTTCCAGAGAAAGGGAGCAGCAGGAGCGAGATCTGTATAAGGCTGTTACGGTTCTCGCACGGTTGTGTAAGACCTCTAGAGACAAGGAGAGGATCTTCCACTAATAACAGCGACCCGATGGTCCGTTAGTGATTTATACTCAAACTGGTACTTCGGTGGCTGCCTGGATAAAGCAGTGGAGGCTTACACAACCGACAAGAGACCGCAGACCTGCTGACTGGAAACAAGACAGAGCTAAGGAGTGTCAGACCTTCCACTAATGGAACTAGCTGGAGTGAGGCTGCAGGCAGATGGTTACTTGTACAGATGTAACAGACAAGGTTCACTAGCAGCGGCAGATGATGAAGGTCTCAGGTACATCTTGGTACTATGGTGCAGCTAGGTCATCAGGCAAGAAGCGACTAGACAATGAATACAAGCTGCAGAGCAGGAGTGACCTGGACAGTGATACTGCAGGCTTTACAGACAAGATAACCAATGCGGCAGGGCAGAGTTACAGTCAATGACAGGACAGACAGAAATGCACTATAATGTGGCTGGGCCACTGGCTGAAGTAAAAGACTAGGTTCAAGGTGCGGGCTTGTCGGCCGAGGTGCGACAAGAACAACAAGGTGCGGCCTTGAGGGCTGTGGTGCAACAGGAACAACCAAGTGCAGCACTGAGGGCCAAGATGCGACAGGAACAACGCGGTGCAGCCTTGATGGCCGAGGTGCAACACAAACAACACGGTGCAGCCCTAAAGGCCGAGGTACGTCAAGCCACTGACTGATTAGACAGGTGAACACAGGCGTGGCTGGAACACAGGCTGGAGGCAGTGAGATAGAGAACACTGCTGGCTTGAATCGGCTGGACACAGACTGACGCGGCTAGACTGGAATGCGGTATGGAACTGCCTCGGGCTGCGGAAAGGTAGGCCGCAGCTGCAGAAGTCATTGCTCTGCGAAGTCTCACCAGCAAGGACATGAGCAGCAAGGACATCAGCAGATGACTTGACTTCTGATCAGGCAGACAGACACAGGAGACAGGAGAAATACTCTCAGCACACTGGAACTGCAGAACAAGGTGAGACCGGCTAGAAATCAGGCTTCTGAGCACAGGACAAACACATACTCTGGAAGTCAGACGATATCACCAGCAGGAAGGGTAGGGCTGGCTGTAATTTATCAGAAGCAGGAACCAATCAGCGCAATCCCTGCAGAAATCCTCCCTAATGACGGGATAGTATGCAGCTGAGCTCTGAACACAAACTGACAGGCAGGAATGCAGCAGTAAGCTGCACACAGACACAGAGTTCCAGCTACCTGCAAGAGCCAGAACTGGAATTAAGGCATGATACAGTGGCCCAGACACCTAATACAGCCGGGACCTGCCACCAAGATGATCCTCTGTCGCGGTTCATAACAAAGGTCTAGTCTCAATTCTCTAACACACTATTAATTGGCTTGATTCTAAAAACTGGGCACCTATGAAAGTGCAGGAGAGGAATAGGGACTGAGCTGCAAAAGCATTTAGCTAACTCTAAACACTAGATTGTTATTACTCCTTTTACACCAAAATCCCAGGTCTGACCCGTGATTGGATTTGGATCATGGTTCCAACACGGGTCAGACCTGGGACAGACACCTTTCAGACCGCATTCGACCTGGGTTATTCACAGATCGGCGTCGTGCACACGGGTGCAGTGGTTCTCTTATGCTGGTGCTTGGAGATGACATCATCCCCAAGCATTGGGGATGCACATATTCCTATGCTATGAACAGGAGCCGGGTCACCTGTTCACACTGCAGGGTTACATGGCGTGGTTTTACTACAGGGTTACATGTGTGTCTTTCCCGTATTCAACCCTGCTCGCTCCCCAGGTTGTATTGTCGGGTCACATGGTCCCGGGAATCCAACATTGGCCCCTTTTACACTGAGCCGCGACCCTGGTTGACACGGCATTAACCCTGGTCATTTGGGCAGTGTAAAAGGGTCATAACAGTATCAGAAGAGGGGTGTGGAGGGCTACAAAGAATCCAAGCCTTGTTCCCAACAGTTTCTGCCCCCTGCATGCATGTGATGTCATGATATCACAGAACAATCACAAGAAGCAGAAAGATGGGTGCCAGGAGGGGTTTTAAAGATGTGTCGGTGATCACACAATCCCCTCGTTATGGCCCTGAACATGGTGTATTTAAAAAAAAAGGATTTTTCATTAAACCATTTTAATAGTAAAAGGATCAGACTTGCGTAATATCTCAGACAGTGCATTCTTAAATTTAAACTTGGCTCTCACAATCAGACAGTTTGATGTTCTGCCAATGATCATTAGTGAAGGTGACCTAAAAGAGAGATGTTCTTTTAGCTCAGTACAATCAGTTTTACAATGTAATTCAAATAACAGCAGATAAAAGGGAAACAGAAAAGAGTAAAGAGAAAGTTAACAACAAGGGGAGAGAGGGGGAAGTTGTTACTCTAACAGTTAAAAGTTACAGTGCAGGGCATGGCTTGGCTGCTGAGGACAGCGGACGTGTCTTTCATCAGCTCCTGCAGCCGTGCCGATATTGACGGGATTCCTGGGGGACCTCCCTATCCCCAAACCCTTGCCACACTACCTGAGGTGTCCCTGGTTGGCTGGTCCTCTCCCACCGCCCTCCGGCAGTCTTTGCAGCTCTTCGTCCTGCCGGGGCCTGCGACGGGGTGAAGCCGCAGCCTCGATTTGACTGTCCCGGCCGCCGCGTCCCCGCTGCTTCTTACAGCTGGCGGCTTCCACTTCCTCCCTCCGCACAACCTCAGAAGCCGCTGACCGCTGCCCCTACCCTCCAGTCCCTCTATAAGACCGGAGAGAAGCTCTCCGGCGGCCCGACTAGGAGGGAGCATTATACCCGCGAGGCAGAGTGCCCCGAGACCCGCCCGCCATCTTGGGTTTTGTTTTTTTTCTCAAGGGAGCCAGCTCTGCATTAGGAGGCTGCCCTGAGCCTATACCATCGCACCTCTCCAGGTTCTGCTGCCAAGGCTCCTCTTCAGGCTGCCATACAGGTACTCACTCCCTTGGTTGGGGACATCACACTGACTCTCCCCCCTGCTGCTTGTGACAACAAGCCCCCCTGAAGTCTTATTTCCCCTGCTTTGTATACCCTACCAAGTACCAAGGTTTGCCCTGCACATTATTCAGCTTCTGAAGGGTTCTCAGAGTTGCTCCACAATTAAAATAGGTGACATAAAAAATGTTCTGGACTTTCCTGTACTTTAATAACTTTAATGCTTTAACTGGCTTGGAGCTCTCTCCTGTGGCTGATTGAAGACACTACAGCTCTATACCTGCCTGTTTTTCTATTGTGCTCTCTGCCACAGCCTGATCGTGGTCCGGACTAATCCATTTAGGAACATACTCCTCAACATCTCCACCGACTGGCCTTTAATGTGACTTCAACTCCACTGTGTCCGGCGCCTCATGTAGGCACTCCCTGTCCGCTTTGCTACTCCACTAACAGGGGAATGTAATCTTCGTCATCCAATTCATCCGCAGTGCTCTCTTTCTATGTAACTTCTATCCACTGTTCTGATGGGCAAGACAGGGAAAGGGTTGCAGAGTAAGACTCCCCGAAATCCACGAGATTGTACCTCCCAACAGAATTTGCGCTCCTATTTGTCCATTTCCCATAGTGCGGACCAATCTGAAGAGCCGCAAGGGGCCATCTCCAGTCTCTCAAAGCCCATGGCTGCTGATCCTGCCCCAGGCGATATTCAAGATCATATGCCTCAACTATGGGGTGAAATCACTGAGATATTGTCCCATGTGAAGTCGCTCCCTTCCAAGCAGGATATGCAAGAGCTCGAATCTCGGCTCCATGAATCTCTGCAAACACAGATTTCTCTAGTACAAGCCGTTGTCACTCATCTAGGCTCCCGTGTGCTCACTATGGAAGAGGACAGAGACGCATTACACTCGCAACTATCCCTGCTTCATGAGACGATCACTCAACAGTCCTTGGACATGAGGGCCATGCAAAATAAGCTAGATGATTTGTACAATAGGGGCCGCAGAAATAATATTTGAATTCGTGGCCTTCCAGAAGATATTCCTCCTTCAGGCCTTATAGACTTTCTTAATGAGATCTTAGGGGAAATCCTAGACTTGGACCCAAACGATTCCATTGAATTCGATAGAGCCCATAGAGCCCTCCGTCCAAAGGGTCCGGTGTCGGACCGTCCACGCGATGTGATCTGCCGCATTCATTACTTCTCGCAGAAAGAAGACATCCTTCGCAAGACCCGCAACTTAGAAGGTGTAGAATTTAATGGTACTCGCCTGCAGATATTCCAGGATCTGTCGTGGCACACGCTTCAGCAGCGTAGATTATTGAAGCCCCTTACAGAAGCGCTTCACAAGAAGGACAATAAATATAGATGGGGATTTCCACTTTCCCTTCAGGTTTCACACAATGGCGGTCTCTCCTGATTCTTGTTCAGCTTTGGGACTAGAAGTTATAACTCTTCCTGATTGGCAAGCTCTTTCTCTTCCCAATATATTACCTTTCAGCCTTCTGAGAAGAGTCCGCTGGGAACAAGTTCAGCACAACAAGAAGTCTAGAGGAGAAGCTTTTCCCCGTGAGGCTGACCCCCGTGAACTACTGCTGGTTTGCCGTATATTTTTGCTTTATAACTTTACTGCATCTTCTTGTATTTTTGCATAATTTGGTGTTATTACTGTGAGTCAAACTGTTTTTTAGTGGGATTATCTCCAGGACTAGCCGTTAGAGCCACTACCTATTATTTGTATTGATTTTTGCCGGCAGTACTTCCTGGTCCTGCTGTCCCTTCTTTTCTAGTTTCCTTATATGGGCTCTCACCTAATCGTGCTGCTGCTTCGGCCATTTTCCCCTTTCACCCGTGTTGCCCTTCTGTTAGACTGTTAGGGCAATCTCTCCCTAGCGGAGGATTGTCCTCTTCTGGAGTTACGTTTAGTCTCAGATATTTAGCAGTTAGCACTGTTTTTTCATTTTTTCATTTTGTTCATTTGATATGGTTTAGGATGACGAGGTTATTGCCCCCTTGTGTGCCCCCCACCGCAGAACTTTTTTCCGTGACATGGACACCCTGGTGGTCCCCTTTTTGTCCGGATGCGGTTTTTGTAGGTTTCTACTGTTTTTATGTATATTTCAAATTGTATTTTTTCTTCTGATTTGTTTTTCTATATTTCGTTTTTTTTGTTTTTTGTTTTACCCTTTTTTCTTTTACCTCTTTCTTTTTTTATTCTAGCTCCAGTCCCTTACAGCCTTCTATTTGTGTTCTTCTTTTTTTATCTATGGCTGCCTCCCGAAAAACGGGCTCAGGCCCTACATTCATTTCATACCAAAAGGGCAGACATCTTTCTAGTACAAGAGACCCATTTCCACCTTCATGATTCTGCCCCTTGACTTAGCAATCGATTCTTCCCCACAGTTTATTATTGGGGGAGTGGCGATTTTGTTCGCTAAACATCTTCCTGTGTCTAATGTGGTTGTCCACAGATTGGAGGAGGGGAGGTGTTTGCTAGTTAAAGTGCTGTATTTACTCAAACATTTATCATTGTCAATATCTATGCCCCTAACTTGGGTCAGCCAGCCTTCCTCGAAAAGATATTTGATAGGGTCGCCTGTCTTCAAAAAGGTATCCTGGTGGTTGGAGGGGACTTAAATTGGGCCCTGGACCGTCAAGTAGATGTGTCTTCTGGTTCTGCTTCCTTCCCAGTTCATACGTCACGTAAGGTAAGGCGTCTTCTCCACACTCACCAGCTCTCCAATGTTTGGGGTATCCTTCACCCCACTGATAGAGACTTTACTCACTTCTCACACCCACATCAGTCCTATTCAAGGATAGATTATTTATTGTTAGGCCATGAATCTCTCCATTTAGTGCGTGATGCTTCCATAGGTCAGATGACTTGGTCAGACCATGCTCCATTCTTGTTGGATCTTTCTCTAGGGATCTCTGGTCCGTTTTGTAGATCTTGGTGTTTCAGTGAATCCCTACTGAATGATCCCTATTGTAAATCCCAACTTGCAGAGGCTATTGATGGGTACATTGAGTGTAATGTAACCCCTGATGTGTAGGGGCTTACTATCTGGGAAGCACATAAATGTGTTATTAGGGGGAAGTGTATTCAGCTGGGATCCTACTTGAAAAAACAAAGGTCTGTCCAGGTGGAGGATTTGTTGCAGAAGAAACAGAGTTTGGAGTCTTCCCATAAGGATTCCCTGTCTTCTGATATTTATGTAGAGCTGGTTGCTGCACGCACGGCATTGAACAAGTTTCTCCTTGATAAAGTTAAATATATTCGTTTAGGAAATGCCGTAGCAGATATTATAAATGGGGCAACAAACCCGGGAAAATGTTAGCTCGAGCGCTCCGTGCGCAGAGGGCTCTCTCCTTTATACCTTCTATTAAAGATGGAGGGGGTCTGGCTGTTCACGACACCAACAAGATTGCAGCAGCATTCTGTTCCTTTTACTCTTCCCTTTACAATCTCCCTACTTCAATATCCTACCCCGATACATTGGTGAGGCAGAGGGCCATTAGTGACTATCTTGTTAGAGTAGGTTTCCCACGGCTTGCTGAGCTTGAGTGTGAGGAGTTGGAGAGGCCTTTCACCATGCTTGAATTAGAGGAGGCTATCAAATCTACCCCTAATGGGAAGAGCCCAGGCCCCAATGGTTTTACTACAACCTATTACAAGGTCTTTAAGGATAGACTGCTCCCATTGCTTCTGGAGGCCTTTAACACGGTCTCTGAACAGTCCCCTTTCTCAAGCCAGTCCCTGGAGGCCCACATCACTGTGATCCCTAAGGAAGGCAAGGACCCCTCCCTTTGTCCCAGCTACCGGACGATTTCCCTCCTCAATGTTGATATCAAACTCTTTGCGCCGAGGCGCACGCAACCGGGTCGATGGCCCCCACAGAGCATGCGCACAACGGAGCCGGCTCCGTCGTGCGCATGTGCGAGACCCGGCTAGCAACGGGCGCTCCGTCGCTAGGGGTCTCGTAGCAGACGGGGCGAGCTGTCGATGTTGAGTTACAGCTCGCCCCGTTTGCTGGGCGGGCCGGGGGCGTGCCCAGCCAAACCGAGGCGCTCCAGTCGGAACGCTTGCCGTTTGGGGGTGGCCCCACTGACATCATTGATGATGTCAGTGGGGAACTTCCTGCTCAAAGAGCAAGAAGTTCCCTGGGGCTTACGAGAGCCCAGACCCAACCTTAGGGTCTGGTCGTAATCCCCGATGGTCGCGATGGTGATGACCATCGCGACCATAACCCTGGTCGGTCGCTAGAGCTGTGGGTGGTAGCCCACAGCCTAGCGATCAACCAGAAGGCAGCACTTAAAAAAGTAAGTGGCCGCCCTCATTCAGAGCGATCGCTTGCATCTTCTGCGGATGGGAACTATCCAGTTTTCAGGGTTACTTGGTTCCGCTGGTTGGATTTCAAGGACTCAGGGACCTATGGGGATATTATCACATCTCACCCCTCCTAATTAATTATCTCCTTATGGTATGTGGATCCTTCTGGTCCTCGGCCAATGGGTTTGGGCACTGATTTGGTTCTCTTGTACTTGGCGGACTGCATTTTCTTTCACTTTTTCTGGGATTCGGAGCTGATTTCCCCTCTTTTCTTTCTTTTCTCTCTCTATTTTTTTTTCTCTTCTTTTCCTTTTTGCTATGGTTTTGTTTTGATTTAATTAGAGACTATTTTGTATGATTTTGTGTTTTCTCCCTTATTATTGTTTTTTTTTATGTCTTATATTTAGATGTTTATATATACTGCTAACATTTTTTTGTTAAATTTGTTTGTTATAAACTAATAAAAATGTATTTGCACTAAAACCAGCTCCGGACCCTTTCCAGCAGGGGGCTGATGCCACAGCCCTTTCACCGTCCCGTCCCCAGCTGTAGCATTAGCCCTGACCACTAGTCAGCCCTGGCCAGGGATCCCTGGGGAGTTGGGGACCCCTCCAATAAAGGGGTCCCCCTCTCCTGGGCACCCCTGGCCTAGGCTGATAGGCTCATTCCCTGACCTGTCATTAGCGTACTGTATCAACATGCTGTAGCGTGTTGATACAGTGTGTCCGGGTCCCTATTTGGATTACTGCGGAGAACATTGTGGGACAAAAGGTGAGTATTGGATCTTTTTTACAGGTACTTCCATTGGAAACTTTACGTTGAGAAGGGGACGTGAACATCTGGGAACAGGTGAGTATGTGTGAGTGTGTATGGATGTAATAAATCTATATTTTCACGGTGTGTGTGTCCTTTTTTACACTACACGTACCAGCGGGCCCTTAATACCCTGCATGCTCATACTTGTAGTTATCCAAGTACCAGCATGCGGGGGAGGGTTGCTGGGACCTGTAGTTCCACTGTAAAGACAATGTTGATAATTCTATTTTTAACACTAAACACTATCAACCCACCACCCAGGGATGGCGGGGATAGCCCTGGGCTATCAGTCTAGGCCAGGGGTGCCCTGGAGAGGGGGACCCATTTACTGGGGGGTACCCAACTCCCCAGGGATCCCTGGCCTGGGCTGTAGTCGGTCAGGGCTGATGCTGCTGGTGGGGGGCCCGGTGAAGGGGCACCCCTGGCTGTGGCATCAGCCCCCTGCTAGAAAGGGTCCGGAACTGGATTTAAATATACGGGGAACCTCACGCCATTTTTTTTCTCCATATATTTAAAAACAGCTCTGTCCCTGCTGCCTAGTGCTGGTTCTTAAATTGCAGTGGAACCCTACACATTTTTTCCCTGTAATTTTAAGAACCAGGACTGGCTGGCAAGTCTGGGGCAGGTTAATCTTTTGGGGGGGACCTCACATTATTTATTTTTTTTAAATAACCCTATTTTAACAATTTACAGAAAGAAACATACACAAATCACAATGATTTGTGTATGTTTCTGACCATCTCTAAGCTCAGGAGGTGGAGAATTTGAAAAGTGATTTGGACAGAGAGTTTACTCCTATCTCACCCGAGCTTGTCATCCCGATTCTTGGTAAAGTTGAGAGATGTATGTTTGAGGTGAAAAGTATTTCTGATTTGGCCCAATGGTGATTTGATTCGAGATTGCTATCTCACCCGAGTTTTACAAGTGAGATGAAAGAAATCTCTCTCTAACCCATCTGACTTTTGCCTTTAGTTGATTTGGAAGGAGGAAAAAAATGAATAAATCACCCGAGATGGTCATCTAGACCTATCTCCATTCTTAGAGTGTAAAACAATTCAAAAAAATAATTTTAAAAATGATCCTGTTCATATAGCAATGAATATACTTTTCAACCGTTGCTGTATTTCTTATAAAATCAGGATATCGTGAAACAATAAGTGAAATAACTTATTTCAACCAATATTTCAATTATATATTGTGTCATTAATTTGTACTTTATATAAATTAAACATATACCGGGGTATTATACATTCATAAAACCGCCGGTTCTCTTTATAGTCAAACAATCTATGTACAAGGTACATTATTCTCAGAAGTCAACACATCTCAATAATTTCCCCACGTATAATTATAGTCGGTATGAGCTCTCCAATGATTTGTATAATATAATCCATAGGTCTAAGCCTTAATAGAATTCCTTGCTATATCAGTATTGTATAGTGTCTCCCAATTTTAGTCACTAATATCATGTAGATAATGTCTAAAATAACTTAATGCACCTAGAGTACGCTGTAAATCATGTGCCTTACATTGATAATACCAGCAATAAATAATATCTGCATAGTCATTCTACTTTCTATGCATCTATGCATAAACCGTATAGTATGTAGCATTATACAGTAGTTATTTCAGAGTAATAATATTCACAATGTGACAGGGAGAATTGAGGTTCAAAGAGGAATCGTATTCTGAACCTATTGGGGGAAAACACCCTTAATATTGCCTATGTTTACCTGTGGTATTGGACAGAGCAACGAGAGATTGAGACCCCCTGAGTGCAGAAAGGAAACAAGGAAAAAAGAGCACCAGCTTCTGCTGTCCCTGCGGTCTCCGGTTACCACCCAAAAAAATTCTCAGGTGTTATTTTCTTATTGAATCATTTGTTAGATGATTCAGGTATGCAGTTGGGAAGCCGGCGGACCTAATCCCGACAGCCGGCTTCCCGACTGCTTTATCCCGGCGAGGGTTAAATGACAGGCGTCTAAATCTAGACACCTGTCATTTTACCGACGCCGGGAGACCGACGCCCAGCATCCCGATCAGCCGCGGGGGAGGGGAGGGTTAGGTTTAGGGTTCCTGGAGGGGACTTAGGGTTAGGCACCCCCCCGGGAGGTTAGGGCTAAGCTAGGGGGAGGGAGGGTTAGGGTTAGGCACCCCCGGGGGGGACTTAGGGTTAGGCACCACCCCGGGGGACTTAGGTTTAGGCATCGGGGAAGCGGGGATTAGGTTTAGGCACTTAGAGGGGGGATTAGGGTTAGGCACTGGGGGGAAGGTTAGGGGAGGGAATTAGGTTAGTCTATACTTACCTTAGGGACGATCGGGATTTTCACCCATGTCGGGCAGCCGCTGTCGGGATTCCAACCGCCGGTCTTGCGTCTGGCGGTAAATCGTACCGATTCCATGATTCAACACCCACCTTATACTGTACTTTCCTGTGGTGCACCGCCGACCATCCATAGATTGGATTTATTTGTTTTTAATAAAACCTCTTTATTAATAAGATTTATGGTGTGTACACATGGTACGATAAAAAGGCATGATATGAACGATAATGATATCATTCATATCGTTATCGTTCATATCATGCATTTTTTGGTACCTTCCAACCCACAAACGGCCAGCGATGCGCGGGCACGTATGGACTATAACGATATCGACCATCGCCCGTGCATGCAGGCCAAACTGGGTGATATCGACCAGGTTACATAGGGACCCACGATCGTTGATCGCGGGTCACTGGCCCATCTTGGTGGTGTCTGGATGATCGATATCGATCATCCAACACTCAGGGAAGGTGCAGGGAAATCGTTCAGCGATATTGTTATCGTTGTCGATCGTAACGTGTGTATGCACCATTAGATGTTGGTCTTACATTAAAAACTGTAACAAAAATATTTTCCTGTGCAGATTAAATATACCCTTCCCCAGAAATATTATGAGAACCTAGTTTGATTATTATTCAGCTTCAGGTGTTATATTTTTGACACTGTCAAAATAAATTTGGTCTGGGTTTACTACACTTGATGCTCTACACCAGGGAACAGCAGCTTATTGCTATTAGAGTGATGGCTAAAATCCAATCAATCAACCAACCAATCTTTGTAATACTGTAGATTCTGCAAAAACAATAAATGCCCTTTAAAGTGTATCTGTTGTCCAAATATATTTGATGCAGTCACAGAGAGTTGCTCCTTACCTATGGAACTCCCAGCCTTGTCTGACCAGACTGTTTCCCCAAACTGCTGTACATTCTTTCAAATGCTCTCTCAAAACCCACCTTTTCTCTCTTGCCTACCTCACCCCTCCTAGACTACTACTGATTGCATCCTCTGCATTTTCCACTTGTGTCCCATCGCTCCTACTGTGTCCCCCTCTCCTGTCCCTCTAGATCAGGGGTCTTCAAACTTGGCCCTCCAGATGCTGTGGAACTACACATCCAAGCATGCACTGCACATAGTTTTAGCATGCTGTTATATCAAAAAGGTGGCAGTGCATGCTGGGATGTGTAGTTCCACAGCAGCTGGAGGGCCAAGTTTGAAGACCCCTGCTCTAGATTGTAAACTCTCACAAGCAGATTACTCTCTATCCTACGTCTTCTGTCTGAGACCTTCCTGTACCTCGCTTGTGCCTATTATGTTTTATGGTCCACTTTTTTGTGCCACAGATCTGATTATTTTGCTTACTCTGTACTCATGTAATTGTGCGCTGACTGCCCGGCGCTGCATAATATGCGTTACTTACCATACATATAAACTGTGATGATGGCGACGATGATGATAGTTTGGTGATGGAAAGAGCAGGGTCCTCCAACAGAATAATAAAGTGATGATCCTAAACACTGATGCAAAAAGATTATCATGTGAGTTCTCCTCACACATCCCATCGGTATGTACTGTGTTTTTCAGACCGCAGAGGTCGCACTCGCAAACCTAAAAAATAAATATGAAAATGAGAAGACCATGGTGACCGAAACAATGACGAAACTGCGGAACGAGCTGAAGGCGCTGAAAGAGGACGCCGCCACCTTCTCATCCCTGAGAGCCATGTTTGCCACCAGGTAACAGTGCTGAGTTACATCTTGAATTTATGAGAATTCTATCATTACTCCACAGTGCAATTCTTTATGCTGCTGTTTAGGTATATGAAGTACAATATGTAGCAGTTAGTGCTATGAGAACTTAAAAGACAATTAAACCATAGCACCCTAACTTTGATCTTTGTGCCTCCCAAAACCAGGTATCAGGGGAGTAACTAGATATTTATAGGCCCCATAGTTTGTAAGGTTCATTATGTATCACCCAATGGTGAAAAATCTATATAACACATGGAACTTTAACAGAGAAGATGCCCCCCCCCCCCAGCTGAGGGCCCATTAGAGGTCACACCCCCTGCACCTATGGTAGTTACACCCTTGTGCAATATCATGAGGCTCTTGATATGCTAGACCTCCCCTCAACTCCCATTACTCTCCTCCATACATTGCTGTGTCCCATCTGTCCTCCTATTCAGGACAAAAATCCTTTGCCAGGACAGTGGTACGGTGCCACTAAATCGGGAGTAGTTTCTCTGCAATTTATTACTGAGCAAAGTACTAGGACCTCATCTCGCAACTCAAGTACTGTCTAATGAGATCTGACGGAAGTCATAAAGCTGAAAGTAGAAATGGTCTATTTATTTCATATCGCTGGCCCAGAGACTGGGTACAAATCCACAAATCAGCACCAGTTTTATTTTTATCTCTGGCACTTGAGAACCAGCCCAACGAGATGGCTTTGTACTACTGCATGATAGAGATGCCCCACCCTCATAAGCAGTGGCTGCTTTGTCTAAGGCAGTGAATTCCAACCAAGTTTGTTGGGACACATTTGTGTGTCAAAGATCTAGGCTGGATGTGTCACAAGAATTTAGTCAGTGTGACAAGAATTTAGGGGTGATAATGAAATGTCTTAATGGATAAGCCCACATTTTTAGGCCGGGATGTACTAAGGTTGCGGTGACCATTCTGCCAGTCACCACAACCTTACTAATAGCATATGTATTAACATATGCGATCAGTATCGCAAAGGACAGCTCTTGCGATAAGAGCTGCCCTTTGCGAAGCAGCCGATGCCAGGTGAGGGGGTCTCCTTGGGAACCCGCCCCCTCCGAGCACCAGGAGCTTCCTGCTGGTGACTTGTGCAGGAAGCCCCGGGCTCCTCCTCCTCCCTGCACCCGGAAGAAGATTAGGAGGAGGAGGAGGACCCAGGAGGAGCATGGGCCGGCGACCATGGAGAGCAGGTGAGTGGGGGCCAGCGATGGGCGACGGCGGGGCGGTGAGGTGTCAGCGTAGCGAAGCGTCGGGAGCAGGGTGCGGTAAGAATCCCATAGGCTTCTATATACTCTCTGCACCGATAAAAGTGTGGCCGGGGCTTAGTACATATGGAAATGCGGTAAAAACCCCGAAAATGTCAAACCGTAACTCAGGTGTCCTAAAGCGAGCTCAGGGAGGACAGAAACCTCCCGTGGAGCAGAACGGGGTTTTTACCACATTTTTCCTTTAGTACATCCCAGCCTTAGACTTTAGTTTAGGGGTCAAATGTGTAAACTAGATCCATCATTATTAACTTGCAGAGCTTTGGCTTCTCACTCTGGACCTGATTAGAGATGGACAGAGTTGCAGAGGTGCACACAAGTGACTGTGCAATTCCGTCCATGTACAATCAAATGCAGCAGGAAGTGTCTGTAGGAAACAGACATCTCCTTGGTGCATCTGCGATCCCAGCGCTGCGACTGAAGTTACAGCTTTGGATCATCATCGCAACCATCAGTCGTGATGGTTGCCCCTTTAACCAGACTGCAGTAGGTGAAGCCTAACCGCAGGCTGACCGGGTCCTAGCACCTTGCGAGGCCAGGAAAATCTGCGTCTACACAGGACAGGCTCGGGATGGATGAGCAGGTTTAGGCATCTTGCAGGGATAGAGCCGGATCTTTAGGAACAGCACACAATGTTTTGCATTCAGGGATCATAGGCACATACAGGGGGGGGTTCCGGTTGGCCCTCTGAGCATCCCACAAGCTGGGTGCCGGTGCTTTCAGCACTAGCAACCATGCCACCCCCTAGACCCTGCGCTCCAGGGCAGCAGCACTAGCCACACCACATCCAGTACATTCCTTGGGTAGAGCACAGAAGCCAGTAAAGGGTCTATGTACTAGCCTTGAAGAGAAATAAAGTGGAGGGAGATAAAGTACCAATTAATGAGCTCCTAACTGCCATTTTTCAATCACAGCCTGTTAAATGAGTTAGGAGCTGATTGGTTGGTACTTTATCTCTCTTCACTTTATCTCTCTTCAAGGCCTAGTACATCTTCCCCTTAGCAAACACCCCTCTCAGTGCCCTCAAAATGGAAGTTCTCCTCAGATATCTGTATAAGATGGGCTCCCTGTGCAGGTTACATTCAGTGTTTTACTGACCAACTTAGAGAATAATGAAGTGTTACTGTAAGAGAATAATTTGGTCACATAATGGACCAGGCTTGATTTATTAGCTGCTTCGGCTTCAGAAGTTCCGTCTCATTTATCCTGTTTTGCCGTCTGCAGCTCTTCCTGTTCTCTGCTGTATTACTACGGCTAACTATTTCCCCGTCAAAAATCGATGCCTATAAGAGAGAGAGATCTTCATCCTGCTGAAATTGCCGGCACATATTGACCGCGCTCCAGTGCTGATGTGAGACAGATAAAGGTCTGGCTGCAGCAGCTGGATTAATAATATTTATTTTCAGGGATTTTAATTAAAAAGCTCATAAAAGAAAATGCAAGTGTTTTTATTATTTTCTTCATTTTTATAGAATTGATTTGCCCCCCCATAGCAGGTGTTTGAGGGGTGTCTGAACCCCTTCCTCTGCATTGTGGGATGCCTGGTGAAATCAGGACTATATAAGACAGGAGCCGCAATGTGCCAATACTGCCTGATCTACGACTCTGTTAAACCTTTAGAGGTCTTATATATTGATTCTAATGTGGTTAAAACGTACTCATTCTGCTATAACTTATAGTGGATGGAGAGTTTACAGTAAGATCATGGTCGTAATTACCATAGGTGCAAGAGGATGCAGCTGATATGGGGCCCAGAGCTGAGGAGGGGGCCCATCTTCCTTATCAAAAGTTACATGTGTTATATACATTTTTCACCATTGGGTGGTACATAGGGGACCTTACAAATGTTTGCTATGGGGCCTTCTAACACCTAGTTACGCCCCTGCGTGCAATGCAAGGTTAGTGCAATAATTATACGGAGGAAAAACACAAAATCCCACCTAAGGTAACTGGCTCAATTATGAGAAAAGAATTTTATGTTATCAGAAATTATGCCACTTTGTATCTTTATTATTGGTTGAATTCATTAATGAATGCTTATTGTAATCTGCTTGGTCTGAAACCCCCTCGTTTAATGCATGCGAATTCGGCTTAAAATAAGCCCGCACCCCGCCCAGATGCAGCCAGGCCCAGGTTTAGTCTGCCCAGGAACACCCGATTTTTGAGCGAAACCCTGACTACTTTAATGTAAGCGCCACTCTTTTGAGACCCGCAAGTGAGGACCGTCCTTCCAAAATCATTCCTAATGTAATGTGACGTGTAACGATATAAGATACGGCCTGGGAAGCGCCCAGCAGCAGAGCTTCTGCTTTGTCGCTCTGCTGTCCTCTATTCTGTGCTTCAAAAAAAGAGGAGAGTTTTTTAAGTTCATTATCAACTTCCATGGACCTCCTTTCATGGGATAAAAATATTCCACAGCAACGTTCCCTTCCCACAGAACCATAGCGGCACTTCAGCTGGCCTGCGCAGCAACATGAAGTGGTCCCAGAGCCAGTAACCCCAGTGACTTGTACATGATTGCGTTGGCTGTCTGAAATTCCATTCCTTTTACAATTTTTTTTTTTTTTTAATGTAAGTCTTTTAAAGGAGATCTCCTATTTTTATTTTTTTTTCCGATTTGCGTCCCTTTATTGATGAGATGATTTAAAAATTATTGGACTTTTTGGCTCCATGTATTACACATCACTGTAACCTTACTGGGTGCATATTCATCTGTTGTAGTTTAAAAAACACATCTTAAAAGGGGAAATTGTTACCTGTGCTGACCCCGGATATGGGACTATTTGCGGTTCCACCACGTCTGGAGGAAGGCCAGGTTACTTGGATAATATAGCTCTTAGACATGGTTCCCTACTCTCCCTGCTCCCTAAGAGCAGTCAGTTCTCCTAGAAGAGAGCTAACCTGCATGTAAGGAGTGTGTGCGTGTACAAATGGCGTCATCAAGCCCCGCCCACCTCCATGAACATGAACTGGCGAATAATTTGCGTAATTATAAGTTCATCATCATCAACTGCCTTGTCCCACCCACCTTTTTTTAATTCCCCTCTCAATCTCCAAGAAGCGAGGTACGAAGAAGAGGAATTAGGTTATGCTTATGGATATATACAGAGTGCGCAAAGCTCTCACCTATGTGTGCCCTATAGAGTCAGTCTCACACGTATGATATTATAATATACTAGAGATGCTCTGTATGGAAAATTGAATGAGGAAAAAAAGGCAAAAATGTAACAATTAAATATATGTTTATTATGCTAGACAAAAAGCACAATGCTCCTGATTAATAAAGATAAAAAAACATAAAGAAATAATAAACAATAGATGAAATTAAATAAAAATAAAAATAAATGGATATAGAGATGACCAAAATTAACTCAAAAACAAAAACAAAACTGGTGGCTGTGCCACAACTGGCTACACCTCTGGTGACGTGGGAGGTGAGTCAGCTCTTTTAGGGAGCAGACTGTCCGTAGTGTACCTACGTGGCCCTGGGTACCATATGTAATATGAAAATGTCTAAAAAAAAAAGGATGAATATTATATATTATACATTTTTATATTACATATGGTACCTTGGGTCTTGGGTCACATAGGTACACTACGGACAGTCTGCTCCCTAAAAGAGCTGACTCACCTCCCAGGTCACCAGAGGTGTAGCCGTTGGGGCACACCCACCAGTGTTTTTTTTGTGTTTTTGCGTTAATTTTGGTCATTATTTAATTTTATCTTTTTTTATAATTTCTTTATGATTTTTTATCTTTATTAATCAGGAAACATATATTTAATTGTTAAATTTTTGCCTTTTTCCTTATTCAATTTTCCATACAGAGCATCTCTAGTATATTATAACATCATGCGCGTGAGACTGACTCTATAGAGCACACATAGGTGAGCGCTTTGCGCACTCTGTATATATCCATTTATCCACAATAGAGAATTTGGGTTTTTCTAGCGCTCAGCTGCTCCCGACACAGGACTCTGTGGGTATTCCACGCGCATATCACACACTGTCTTTTTTGGATAATTATTATGGCTCCCTTACTGCTGTAAATTAAAGGACCACCAATCTCACAGAGTACAACAATATATGTACAGTATACTGTGTAAGACTAATGAGGACTAGTAAACACAGTGTAGAAATAATGTTTTCTATAATCTCCATTGCAAACAATTAGGCACAACTGCTTTAAACAATACCTCTGTTTACTAGTAGATGATCTCTGATCAATATACATTATGTATGTCATTATAGTCTGTATTTGGGGAGGTAGTGAGTTTATGTACACAGAGCAGACGACCATGGGTGGTCCTTAGTGTTCCCTTCTGCTTCCCAGTCCCACCTCTCATCCTTACCCCTTTCCAAAAAAGTTAAGTATCTGCAGTATAGATGGGGATTTAAGCATATACTGTAGGTGGAGAGCAGGTTTTTTGTAGAGAAATATAGGCGAAGATCTTTTCTGGAAGGACTACACTAATGGTGGTGCTCCAAATGGTCTATTGATATTCTGTTTGAAATAGATACAAAAACAATCTAAATAGACCATTAGAAGCACCACCGTCAAACATATATATTTTTTGTATTGCTCCATATGGGTAAAAATAAAAATGTGTAAAAATTAGGTTACAGTGCCTTGAAGTGTGTGCTTCAGCCTACCACCAACTTCCTTCACAGGCAAGTTGGGTCTTCTCCATCATAGAGACGCCAATAAAGTGTCACCATTTTTTCTTACTTTCCGTTTTTTGCCTGAGCAGGTGTGACGAGTATGTGACCCAGCTGGACGAGATGCAGAGGCAACTGGCGGCCGCAGAGGATGAGAAGAAAACCTTGAACTCCCTGTTGCGGATGGCGATCCAGCAGAAACTGGCCCTTACGCAGCGGTTGGAGGACTTGGAGTTCGACCACGAGCAGTCCTGGCGCACCAAAAGCAAGATTGGAAAAAGCAAGATCGGCAGCCCCAAAGTAAGTGCAGAGCCGGCCGCAAGCACAACACTTCTGTGCACTCTGATGCATAGCCAGTTTTTGCCAGTATCACTGATACAGAAAAGCATATACGTAGCTGTCTTACAGGACCAGAACCAGAGATCAATAAAACTAGCTGAAGAGTATTCACCATCTTTTTCTGTCTTCCAGTCTTGAGTTTGTAATGATTGTCGTTACCATGTAATGTGTGGTGTACCGCCATCAGGTCATGTGTATGTTTATGTGGTTTATGTACATTCATAAGGACGGTGTGGATGAAATAAAATTATGTCCAGAAGATACATATTTCCGGGAGTGTAGAGATGTGACTTTTCCATAGCTGCCCAGTCGGCTGACCATAGTCTGCACATCAGGATTATTGGTTTCATTGTTTTTTAGGCTCTTGACATTTTAACGGCACTTGGCCTGAGGGGGCTTCTCTAGTCTACAGAATAAAAGCACATTCCTGTAATGGTCAAGTCGCCGATAACAATGATCATTTTCATTAGTTGTTCACTGAAAATTACACCATCAGAATAGGCTTCAATCCATTGTAAGAAACAATGTACACTTGTATAGAGAGCACTGAAACGTCCTCCGGTCATACTGTGTATGTATATATATATATATATATATATTTACACAGTTCCTTTGATTAAGCACACTCCTTCCAGAGTATATATTGCCGCGGTGCCCGCTACATACAGATATAACAAAATAACAACAAACAAAGTACGGCATTCAGCGGTCTAATAAAGTATCATTTTGGGCTTTAATTGCCTGCCTTCAGGCTGCACATATCAAGCCTGAAGATGGGCAATTAGAGCCCGAAACGTTGCTAGGAACCAACAACTTGTGATTTATTAGACCCCCGAGTGCCGCACTTTGTTGTTTATATATATATGTATATACTGTATATATATATATATATATATATATATATATAAATATATATATACACAACTAACAAGAACTTTATGGAAAATATACAGATGGTAATTTTGAGACTTGGTAGATGGTCATTTTGTGGCTCGGTTCACTCGATGATGTAAGCAAGGCAGACCAACCTGCCATGGTCATAGATCAACCCAGCCATGAGTCCAGGTCCTGACACTGTTTCCAATACTGATGGAACTGGAATGCAATATGTGATATTATTAGTCCATCGAATGGGCTCCATTTACTAACAAATTTGTCCTTCTATGTTATTTACCGTTACCGATTGCCGCGGCTTTTTTTTTTTTTAACTTGAGTTTATCAATAATGTGCTCGTCGGTGAGCGATAGTGTTAAAAATCCTGTCAGCGCTGTTTCTTCTCTGTAAACAGCGCTGACGAATTAAGGTTTTTTTTTTCTGTAATGTGCACGTGTATTAGCATTCCTGGCACATGCGCAGTCTGTGAGACCTGGCTTCCCTCTAGGATCTCTGCCCTGCTGCTGCTGTGGGGGGGAGGGAGGGGGGAGGCGCTGGCTGCTGCACCATGGGGGGGATTATGGATATAGACCTGGATGCCGGCCAACGGGACCACAGCGCTTGCGAGCGCAAATGAACAGAAGCATGAGGCTGGAGAGTTTCAAATAACACAACGAACGGTAAGTAACAAATACCGCTCGCTGATAAATAAAGGCAGCCTACTGATTTAAATGTACAAACGAAAAAAAAAAAACGCTTCATTACAAAGACACTAACATAAATTAATAAATCACAGCATCAAAAGTTTTCATTTGCAAAAAGTTTAAAACACCTCGTTAGTAAATGGAGCCCCACGTTAGAAGAAGTTTGTATTGATAACAAGTTTAATATAGGGATCCGTTTATATACAATCATGCTATTTGCACCAACCATGGACACAACAATGGTAGTTCCGTATGTAGATATCACTTCAAATAAATGCTAGGCGAGTACAATATTCCTTTGGCCAGATTTTACATTTATATATTTGTGGTTTGTGTGTTTCTTTATTCCTTTGTTTGACTGGGATTTTTATTTTGTGTGTTGTATTATATCACTGGGAATTCCCTGCTATCTTTTTCTTTACTGATAATTAAGCTGAGTACACACTGACAGATATATTGGCTGATCAAAGGATCTGCCAATATATCGGGTGCCCGGCTGCCAGCGATATGTCTGTGAATGACGCCGTATCGCATCGGCTCTGCTGCACAGCCCATGGACAGATATATTTTCAGATAAAATGGTTTCAGGCAATCGAGATAAGTTGTAAACCAGTGAGATGAAATAAACCCCTAAAACTTTTGTTCGTGTACAAACATAAAAATGAATGGCCCCATTCATTTCAGTGTTCCTTCCACAGGTGAGATAAAAACGCCATTGTAATGAATGGGCACATTGGAACAAATGATAGAAACTCCATCTGTGAAGTTTCCCATTACTAGCGAAACAAGCTTAATATGGGGAGGAATTCTATTTGCTTGCGGAGTTCCATAGGAGCCGCGTGCAATGAGTGATGCTCTGTAACCGACAAATATGGTAGAGCTGCCTTCTCTGATTTATGTTGTGCAGAAATCATTGTAAACACAAAGTAAAATCCCTATTTTAGGTCATGGTCATTGACTGCGGCAGGGATAATTGAATAGCTTATTGTCAATATTTTAAGCTTACTAATTATTGGAATTGCTGTGGAAGCTTTCAACATGCAACATCATCAAAGTGTTCACATAGAAATAAACAACGCCATTAAAGACTTCAGGATCGCCATTTATGTGATAATAGACCAATTACTGCTGCTGGGGGTGCTCTGTGGACAGGTAAAAAAAAAAAAAGCAGGGTCATTCAGGAATGCACCTGACAATGTCCCAAGGGTTTCCAAATGACGGTTTATTCTATAATTACATATACAGATATTTTAATTTTAATACACTTCTTAATGTCAATGGAGCAGAGTTTTAACCTTTGGAACATTGGAACTAATGGAGGTTTCACTGAGATTTCGTAATCATCTTATTTTTCTTCCTTCTGGTGATTTCTAGTAATTTTGACTGACTTAAAAAGTTGAAAAAATAACATCTACTAGTTCCCTCACTTTAGCTATAAACATCTGGAAAGCTTGTTTTTTTTTTTTAATTGTAATTTAGACTTATTATCTGTAAACCCTTGTCCGCTCTTATATATACATATAGAGGCAGCCATTTTGTCACAATACTGATGTATTTATTGACATCCAATGGCCACAAGAGCTCTAGTGGCCATTGGATTTCTATAAATACATCAGTATTGTGATAAAATGGCTGCCTCTGTATGTACTGAGCAACTTGAGAATGTCTTGACTATTGATAGCAAATGCTCAGATGTAAGCCAGGTTAGCACAAAAGTGGTAGTCACATGTTAGCGGACTTGGAGCTTGATTCAGAGATGTGCGCCAATGCATTCGCACTTGCGATCCCACACTCCCGCTGCTGTTCGAAAATATGCTAATGTTTTAGCCGGCTGGAAATGTATTGAGACGCCCACTGATGGCTTTGCAGATCCAAGCAAGTGAGTACAGGTACGCAGCCACTGTCGCAGATTATTCGATAATCGGCCATCTGAGTAGCTCTATGTTCATGCAGAATGGCCGACCAAACTGAGATGTCGGAACCACTTTATTTGTGTACAGGATTACAGATGCAGGCAACGAGACACCCTGAAAATGGCCGGGACACTCCTGCGTTTTTAGTCGCCACTTCCCGGTACTTCCCCATACGATCCCTGACTGTCACTCACTTTGCGAAGTAATCCTTACAGCAAGCAGCATCACAAAAGTACCTTGGCGCGTGCGCAGTGTGACTGTGATGCATGCACAGTCGACCGATAATCGCTCAACTATGTAACTATCGGAATAGCATACATCTGTTAATCAGGCCTTTGGCACACAAAAAGGTAGTCAGTATTAAGCTGGGTCAGTACAAAAGTCGTCAGTCAGACATAAGTCAAGTTGGCACACAAGCAGGTAGTAGATAATACAAGAGGATTTGGTCAGCCAAGACATCAGCGTCTTTGTGAGTGTGACCAGTGATGTTCAATGTATGCCCTCAGTGTTATTATTGTAGTTTATTAAAAAGAGACCTGCTGAATAATGATAATAATAATAATAATAATAATAATAATAATAATATTTATACAAATTTTTGGGAAAAATAATATACCAATTTGTCAAATTATTTTTAAGGGTCTTGACAAGTTGACAGTTTTTCTTAAGTTCTTGTCATTGACAGTACAGTCCAGAATGTAGCTACCAGGTAAACTGTAGATTTTATTTTATATGGTAAATTCATATAATATTGCACTATACAAAAATTCAACCAGGTTATTCAATCAACACATTGAAATAGACAAACTAATACTAGGTACCAATACAACAAAAATGCTACACGGTAGACTAAACAACCTTACTAGTTGTTTGATTATGTAACCTGAGTTAAATGTTACCTGTTTGCTAGAATATTTTCTGTACTCAAACTAGATATCTGATAGAGAGCAAAATACTAAAGTTCGATAACATATTATTTATAACAAAATCATCTAAGCTTCACACAATAAATGTATACAGTTGATTACCCTAAACCTGATTAGCTAGTGACATAATTCTGATTCTGTTTATTCAATTATTTACCAATAAACAGTGTGTTATAAGTTTCAGACATTATTTTTCACTACACCTGTTTACAATTAGCACTTTTCAAGATATTTGTCGGGGGCATTCACTATAAGGCGAATCTGGATACTGACTGAAGCTGTGTAGTTGAAAGGATCCTCTATAGAGGCCTGGGGGATATGATCTGCAACCACCAATTTATACTATTAAAATCCATGGTACTTCCTCATTATTGTCCTCTTACAGACACCAGGGTGAAAACGGTATGGAAAGCATGTCATCAAATGTCTACCATACATACAGAAATTCTCTGTTTTACTCTAGCTTCCATATTATGAACTGATCATTTATTTAAAAAAATTAAATCAGCCCAAGAATACTGCCATTGTTCCAAAGGCAAGTGTGTGTGTATGTGTGATGAGGTGTAACATATAACTGGTTAACCTTGCACCTAAAAGAAAATATATAGGAGCTTCTCTGAAATTCAGTATATACTCATAAAGTTATGATGTTAAATTATCCCTGTTGAAGAAGACTGAAATTTTTGGAGAAAAAAATAAAAAAACAAGCTTTTCTGAACTAATCTTTAACAGTGGATCTATGTAGATGGAATGTGGTTGTCTCTTCTGCCATAAAGAGGTAACAGGACTGGCAAACAAAAATCACTCTTACTAATAAATACAATCAGATTTTAGAATCCTCTCAATATAAAAAAAACAAATTAAATTTTATGAAGATGTCATGTAAATATCATTAATCTAATTTTATCCTACAAATTTTAAATTCATAAAGCAATTTTTTTTCTTAACTGCACATTAAAATATTTGCAAAACAAGGTACAAATTACGTGCCCATGGCAGTACCACAGTTTTGCAAATAGCACTTTTCTAAAACTTTCCAATATAAATAAGCTCACCTACAAAAAGACTTATGATCTGTTAACTAAATATCTAAATGATATAGGAATTCTCTACAGACTGTAAGCCATTTTCTATACTGTAAGGATGTGTATAAGAACTGCATATCTATAGTTGGCCAGGATTAATCTTAATAAAATTCAAAACTATTCAAAGCTTGCAGAACCAAAGTGGTGTTCTTTAAATAAGAAGTTAATTTTACAATAATTTTTTTTGAAAAACATCAACATTGTCAGATGCACTACAAGGAATCTATACCAACTGTAATAGGGTGTCCTGGGGGATTCACCAAACTCTTTGTTTTGTGTGGTCTCACCACTTCTAACTAATACAGAGTGGTTTTCACAGGCTCTAACCAGTCTGTATTGATTACAAGCTGACAGGATACCTAGAACAGTATATTCCCTTCACTGATATGGTTAATTTTTTATTTTTTCCCCTTAATGGATTGTAAGCTGGAAGAAAGAAAATGATCCCCCAAAGGATTAAAATGAGCAATAAAGTAGAAATCGAGAGGAGAAACGTTCAAGCGTGCTGGCACTTGTACTTCTATGAAGCAGCATGCTCTATCAGTATTAGTTGTTCTGCAAGCTCCAGCATACCAAAGCAAGTAAGGCATGCACCAGCAAAAAAAAAAAACTATCTATGTTTTAACCAGTGATTAGCAAAAACCATTTTTTGTTAATTTTCTGTTGGTTTATTGATGGAATGAGAAGAGATGTGGAAGTTGGAGAACTTAAAGATGAAGCAGTCATTGCAGAAATCTGAAGACCGTTACCTGCTGGCAACCATGACTGTCCTTCACCATTTATATAAACTGAACCGACTTCATATTCCGGAAAACACTTTGACGCTTGTGCTACATGGATATTTTGCGGTTATCCGCCTGCATTGAGTAGCTTGTGCTCTGTAGTTTTCCTTGGCATCATGCTTCCTGTTGAATAGAGAACTAGAACAATTTGTCACCATATTTGGCTGCAGCTGCTACCACTAAGGAGGCCACGAAGATCAGAGATGGCAACAGCAATGACAGTAAATCTCTCTGTGTCCAGTAGCTGAACTTAGATAGTATCCAGTAGATCTTAAAATGAATAACTCTGCCCCTGGTGTGATATGTCCTTAATGCCACCTTGTAATTTACCTCTGAAATGTGCCAAATAAGAGGTTGGTCATTGTGGTGATCCATTTGGTTGCTGCCAGGAAGCTTTACAAAAATGGTCTGGATAGTTGGTGTGTTACAGAGCATATAAAAATCCACTTGGTATTGCATTCACCTTCTTAAAGGTAGTGATCGGGTATTGCTCCAGTGAATAAAGATGTTTTCTTAGAATCCCAAATTATTTATCTATTTAATATTTATCCTTCCCAAAAATGTAAATTAACAGCAAAACTACACGCAGTGTCATTGGTATAGAAGAGAGCAAAACAAATTGTGTGAATGCACTTGCCTTTGATAGAAATAAACAGCTTTTGTACAGTAACTACACCGATGCCCACTTGTGACTAGTGGGTAAATGATTGAATTTCTTTGGCTTTCCAAGAAGTAATGGGGTGTGTTAGTCAGAACAGATCAGTTTGTTTGAGCTCTGTCCTCCTTTTTTTTGTTTTTCTCATAGTTGACCAAGAATAAACAATATTGGAGAAGACAGAGTGCACATTATATGAAGAAGGTCAATGATGACCAGCAAACCTATTTTTTGCACTCTCCTGTCACAACTTCCCTTTGGACATTACTTACGCTGATGTCCAACAATGATATGTGAAAAACCAAAAATTATATTGATGACATTTAGATGTATTTAAATTATGAATTATTATATCAGAATGTATAACAGTAATTTATTATTAATAATACACAAATTATATATATCATAAATAAAACACTTTTATAATTAAAATACATTTTTTTAAAAATATGAAAAAAGAGAATTGGTCTGAAATTACAAGCTTTCCTTCCACGTGCAACTCAATTTGCAGATCTGGTCTGAATCTGCGAAACGCGTTTCATGTGTGTTGGTGTTGGGGCATAAACACGTATATATATGGAATTCTGTAACTGACCACCCAAGTCTATCTTAGCCATCCTCACATCTGGTTATAATATATATTCTATGGAAACAGGTGTCACTGATGATGCAGGTTTGCCAAGAATAAAACATGTGCTAAGGGCAGAATCTTAGGTGGGTGAGAATGCTTGCATACCTAATTGCTGGATGTCTTTCTGAGAGAATATCCACTCTCATGACACTCAATACCCTGATAAGTCAGAGTGACAACAAGGGGCTTGTCTGCAGTTAGTAGTGTCAGAGTCCAGGATAAAAGCTGCACCTATACCACTGCATCTCAGGTCCATTAGCATTACATTGGTTGCCTTGATGCCTTCACCCAATTCCTGGTGTGACAGTTGCAAGGCAGTCTTTCAGAGTGGTATGGTTGTTTTATTGGTGACTTATTGGGATTGGCGGCAGGTGGAGTCTTTCATAGTGGTATGGTTGTTCTGTTGGTGATTTATTGGGTTTGGCCACAGGTGGAGTCTTTCATAGTGGTACGGTTGTTCTGTTGGTGACTTATTGGGATTGGCCACAGGTTTAATCTTTCAGAGTGATATGTTTGTTCTGTTGGTGGCTTATTGGGATTGGCGGCAGGTGGAGTCTTTCATAGTGGTATGGTTGTTCTGTTGGTGACTGATTGGGATTGGCCGCAAGTGGAGTCTATCAGGGTGGTATGGTTGTTCTGTTGTTGACTTATTGGGATTGGCCGCAGGTGGAGTCTTTCATACTGGTATGGTTGTTCTGTTGGTGATTTATTGGGATTCACTGCAGATGGAGTCTTTCATACCGGTATGGTTGTTCTGTTAGTGACTTATTGGGATTGGCCGCAGGTGGAGGCTTTCAGAGTGATATGGTTGTTCTGTTGGTGACTTATTGGGATTGGCCACAGTTGGAGTCTTTCATAGTGGTATAGATGTTCTGTGGTGACTTATTGGGAATTTCCGCAGGTGGAGTCTTTCATACCGGTATGGTTGTTCTGTTGGTGACTTACTGGCATTAGCATCATGTGGTTTCTTAGGCTGTGAGCAGCACACACTCATTGCCAGTAATAGGCTTCTGATGCCTGGCTTGTCTGCTGTTTCATTGCTTTAAAAGAAAATTAATTATAAAATGCAATAAATCTAAAAATAAAGCCTGAAACAAAATAAAAAATCTCACTTCAAAGTTGCTGCTACACAATTCATGGTCACCTTTCTGCTTCTTCAGGGAATTTCATAGTCCTAAAAAAAACTCTGACTTATACCCCAAAATGTAGTCATCACCTTGCACAGAGAACATTTTGGTTGTTCGACTATTTTGTGGAACATGTGGAACAATTTGGCAAATTAGTATTTTCAGTTTTGCAGCATTGCAAAGAGGGGCCTTTGCATTTTTAATGAAGTGATCTTTATATTATAATTGTTGGGTACATAGCACACTTGCCTACTCTCCCACAAAGTCCAGGAGGCTCCCAAATTTCAGGTGTCCTTCCAGATTCCTTGGTGACTAGGCCGCCAACCTCATCCTGTTTGCTTCCCTAGTGCAGTGGGCAGGGCCTTGATAATGTGATTCATAGCTATGCAAATCACGTTGCCACACTTACCACTAGGACCTACACTTTAGGATCTCTGAGAGGAGAATTAACACTTAGTAAAGTCACTAGATCCTTGTGAATTGTAACTCTGAAAATAAGTTCAGGTCATAAAATGGTTGCCTCGGCAATGTGAAATTGACAGTGACTCTTTTTTACGTATCACCCAACACTAACTGATGCCGTAATCAGGACATGGGGGAGCATGGCTCCATCATCCTGGGAAATTGGGGCAGTTGGGAATTATTGAAGATGGTATACTTGCAAGTTGCATTGTCGTCTGTTATTTATTTATTTGGAAAATACATTTGGAAGTAAAGCTCATTGCACAGAACATCAACTTTTAACGAACTGCCCCATTCTGTAATGAATTAGTTCTATTAGCATGTAATAATTTTCAACAATTCCTCGTCAATGATATGTTGACATATAACTTTACAAATCTGTATTTGGTATATTAGTATGCTCTTTTCTGCTATCCTGAAACAAAGCTATTTGTGAATTTTATAACATTTGATGTTACAGTTTTATTCTATGTGGATCTCTTGCCTTCACACACTAGAGGCAGCCATTTTGTAAGCTGGATCAATATTCACATGAATACAGCACAAGGGAGCCGTGGCATTATGCCACTTCACGGTTCAAATAATAACAAGGCTGCTTTATTATGTTTATTAGTCCTACTAACAAAATGGCTGCCTCCACTAAATGTAGGTGGCCAGTGCACTAGTGCATCTTAGAATAGTTTCCAACCCCTTACAATTTTTCCTTGTTTATGATGCAGTTTCTCTTGTTTATAACCGGTAATGTATGGAATGTTTACCTGGAATTGAAAATATACTACAATTACTATGTATTACATTAGCATGCATGTAGTTTGTTATAACTGATGTTGTTAACTCCAGTAAAGTTGGCTTATTTCAAATGTTGCCTATAAATCCATTAGTCTATTTTTAATGGGGATTAAACTGACTTAAATTCCTGGGTCTAATATGCCGATGAGATACTGATAGAACATTCAGCCTGAGAAACTTGTTGCCCTTAAAAGAGCTACTGATAACATTCGCAAATACAGATGTAAACGTTCCCATTCCCTGATAGAAATATAGTTGTATGCCATTGTATTTTTATTTTCTATAAGCTTGTGTTATGTGTTTTTTGTGTTGTGTCTAAAAGTGGCTGGCTGATTTTCGCCCCTTGATGGGATTTCTTACAGGAAGTCTGCTGTGTGTCAGAAAATATCTTCCCCTGCGATTACAGATTTACCCTAAATAATTTCCCTTACTATAAGCATCTGAAACTTTTCCATCTTTGCAAATGTTATTAGTAGCTGTGTTATATAAGACAACTTGTATTTTACATTTAGCGGCCATTAAAGTTAAAATAATGGGCAGGAAACCTTACATTATAACAATCTGTAGACATTAGATGTTCGAAAAATTCACATTTAAATTTTACTAGTGGTATAGCAAATGAGAATATCAGATCCTCTGCGTACAAATGCTCAATTATAAGAGAGCACCTGATTCTCCTTTAAAGGGGAGCAGCTAGGAATTTGTTGGTACTTAGTGTAATCCACGGGTTTTTCAAGATTAAGGAGCAAATTGCATCTCCACTTAACACCAAAGCAGCCAAAGGATCAAGGGGCAATGACAAGCACCTCTGATTTCCCGCAACCCCGAGTGCAGGCGTCAGGTAGCTGCAGTTAAGCTCAGAGCGCGACGTCGTCCGTTCACCAACACCAGGTAACACATTTGCTGTCTTTGCAGCAGTTCCCAGCTCCAGCAAGAAACCCGCTTCACACGTATTGCACCAAGTTACCATTCCAAGCAACGCAGGACAGGCCACCACTCAGGTTCCCAGCAGCAACATCATCATCCGCCAACTCCAGCCCAGAGAAGCCATCTTCACACCTCTTCCACCAGCTGTCAGCTTCGAGGAGCACAGGACAGCTTAATACACAGTGCTTCTCCCCGCTGCAGGCTTCCAGACAAAGTTTTACATACAGTCCGGAATCTTCTAGCTCCCGACTGCAGAAAAACATCTTCAGTTATGCAGCTTCATCATCATCATCACCACCACCCAGTACCCGAGAAGCTCACTCTTTAACTTCCACAGCTCTATGTTCCAGACAAAAAGGTAACTGCTATCCGCTTGCCGCATGTTCCCCCAGATACATGCAGCAGCGGCAGACTAACTATCCATTATTTCAATCAAGGCTTCAGGAGGCAAGGGTTTTCTCTCCAAGACCGCTAACCAGTCCCCTCTATACAGAACGCCCTAACCTCAGTGAAACATTGTTTAGTCCAGAATCAAATCATTGAATTTAAAAAAAAATTGTTACTCTTTGTTAAAACTAATCTGTGCCACTCTTTCCAGTCTTGAGATTTCAGGGCAGTTGGCCAACTGTATGTTTGTGGATGTTCTGTGCAATTGGCCTGCAAATAACATGTCAGAGGCTGGAAGCATGCTTAGAGAAGTGTATGAGTGAGGTGGCCCAGGCTTTAGTAGATTTTCAAAGGCGTCACTAGTTTTTTTAGAGGATAAGAGGGTTCTGTCATGGAATGAACATGTATGGGTGTTAAGCACAATCTAAATTTTATTGTTTCGTTTTTTTTGTTGGTTTTCCCAAGTGGCCTTGAAAGCGGTGACGTACTACCACTAACAACACAAGGAGTTTTCAATGGTATTACAGTATAGCAGTATATCACCGGGATTTTTTTATATAGTATACAGTCCTTATGACAATCTTATGTTTTCTGTAAATTATGCAGATAAGGTATTGACAAGAAGCATCGGACAATGTGCACTCTACAAACGAGTATTTTGACTGGAGAAAAAAACTTTCTAGTCTGTTAATTCCTGTCTTCATCTTTAATCTTTAACATTGCGTCAAGTTTATCCTTTAGCTTTAAAGATGAATGAAGTTGGTTTATTGAAATATTATTTTGGATCTTAGACTTCAAGAAGAACTTCTTTCCGGATCTAAAGTCATACTGTAACATCCCCACTATCCAACTAGAAGAATCATAGAGGTCCACTAGTTGGGTTACCCAGCATTTGTGAACTATACAACCCCTGGTTCCTGATTAATGATCAGTCTCTTAAAATTTAAGTTTTCCAACACAATAGTGCTTTCTTATATTGTACCCTCTGAGTGTCGAATTAGTGTAACAGGTTATCAAAATTACAGTGATGAAATACCAGCATTTCAGGAGGCCAGAGAATATGTGATGGAAAAAAAATCTGTTTACTTTAGTGTTAATTTTAGATATATACTTAGCATCTTCACATTGAAGAGACTATCCTCACCCACCTGAGATATTCCTATTAATTTCAAATTTTTGAGTCTTAATTAGTATTCTCTAATCATATACTTTAAATTATTCAGTTATATAATAGACATTTGAAATACAACACTAGCTTCAAACAGTAGATGGCAGTAATACTTTATCTAAATATTAAAGGATGTGAGCTGTGTATGCTATTAAACCTACATCTAATGCTGCATACACATGGTCAGATAAACTGTCAGATTTTAAGGATAACAAACCTATCGTAATTGTTACAATCTGACAGTTTCTGGCCCCTGCAAACGATGGTCGATGCGTGACCACATATGGTCATTATCGACCAACTACCGTTGTCTGTGCAAGCAGGCAGACCTGGTCGATATCGACCAGGTTAGCCTGCTTGCTATAGGGACGTTTGCGGTACGTTATAGTCGTTAAGGGGTTACTGCATGTGTTGGATGAACATACATTATTATGATAAGATTTTGCTTATTTTTTTCTTGGAGAAAGAACAATAATAGTATATTTTAATCTATTTATAAATGGTCTTTTATATCATTCTAATGTAAAAAGTCATACATCATCATCTAACAAACGTGACAGCAACAACATGCAAAGTTGTCCTACCTCTGCCAGCAAGAGATTTGATTGTAGATCTACCATGTGGAGCATATTATAAATTGCAGGTGTCCCAAAATCTGGGCCACTTGATTCTGCTAGAGTGTAGTAGGGTGATGTTACAGTAGACCTTAAGTTCTGTTTGAAGTTATTTCTAATGACCATTTTAAAGATGACTATTTTCAACACCAGTATCTGGTGCCTAATTTGAATGTATTTTTTCTACCACAAGATAGAGGCTTTATTTAAAGCTGTTTGGGGGCTATAGCTCATACTGTTTTAGAGCCTATACTACATTACGCATGGTACGGGTCAAGTACTTATTTTTGTTTGTTTGGGGTTTTTTTTACTGCTGTTCAAAACCTTCAATTTACCTGGTAATTTACAACCATCCTTCCAGAATGTTTCTCTCTTTGTAAACTCATTGACTCTGCCTCATTCCTTCTAATATTTGTAGTTTGACTCCTTAATCTGCACACATGTAAGGTATCATCCAATGCAACTGGGTCGCCTACTTGATTGTCAATGGTAAGCATCTTCCTAGATTTACTAATGGATCGGTTTAGCTGTCAGGTGACTCAGGATACAGCTGTAAGGTTAGTTGCAAAAATGATGATGTCCACCCCCATTAACATACAGAAATATCCCTGAAATCTCACTTGTGTGCAGCCAGGCGTTAAACCCACAAATAAATGTTTCATGTTTGTACAGGGATTGAATTATTTTAATTTTGTTAAAATACGGACCTCAACTGCTGATCTTCTATGACTGTTAGAAAAGCTGTTTTATTTGTATGGTCTTTCTAGACCTTAGTTTTTGATGTGTACATGCTACCGTTCAATTACCATTAATAAAAAATGAATCTCACAATGTGTATACATGTAGCAATGATGGTTTCTCCCATAGCTGATTCGGTTTTAGCAATGAAGAGGTCCTCTCTTCCTGTTGATGTCTTCATGGATTTGTATAGTGTAAATACTGTTTTTATGTTGTGCCCAGTGTTTAAAATGCCTGCAGGGTGCTTTTTTTTTTTTTTTTTTTTTTGGTGGGGGGGCGGGGGATCATGTAGAGGATGGCAGTACTTCATGTACTCATAGCCAAAACATTGCCATCAAAATGTCTTTGGCCTTTTCTCTAGTACAACACCCTAGCTACATATCTGACCTTGTGTCCGTAAATGGATTCCACATGTCTGCAGCATACAAGACCCTCACAGTAAACCCCGGAAACTTTTTGAATCTAATTGAACCTAAAGCAGTAATTTCCATTAGACATTGAAGAGGGTTAATGCGATATTAAAAAAAAAATTGGCACTGGACTATGTTGCAGTGATTTGGGGTGTGTTTTCTGTTTTGAGCGTAGAGCGATTTGAGCACTGTGAATGCTAGCACTTTTTAGCTGGAAAAGGTCTAACGTTCAAAGCGTCGGTGTGACATCACCCTAAAACTATATCACATACCAGCTGTATGAACTATAGAACATTTCTGGCTGGAAAAGTGTTACTGTTAAACGTGAGTGCGCGACACCAACTTTGTTGTTTGTTATAGAAACAAATTGGATGCTTAATCATCTTCAGTGGAAATTATATTTTTGTGTTTATTTGAAAAGTCATATATTCTTTCATTTAGAGACTTAGGTATCAAGCCTTGGAGAGAGATAAGGTGGAGAGAGATAAAATACCAACCAATCAGGGGCGTTTCTAGAGAGGAAGGGGCCTGTGTGTAGTCTCCAACATGGGCCCACTCCTCTCCGGCCGGCTGCACACTGAGCGGTGCGCGGCCAGCGCCGCACTTATAGATTATTGGAACTAGGTTGTGCCCAGAGTCTATAGCACATACACAGGTCACCGGGAAAATGGCCGTGGCGGCCATTTTCTCTGTACTGCACATGCGCAAACGACAGGAAAATGGCCACGGCGGTCGACGTGGGACTCGGGATAGGTAAGTTTTATGGGTGCAGGGTGTGCAGTGCAGGCCCCCCCTGGACCCGTGTGCCCTGCACACCCTGCACCCATTATAAATACGTCCCTGCAACCAATCAACTTCTGTAATTTTTTTTCACAGCCTTAAAATGACATTTAGAAGCTGATTGGTTCATATCTTATCTCTCTCCACTTTATCTTTCTACAAGATTTGACAAATCTCCCTTTTATTTTGTTGAAAGGAATATACAGATATGCAGATCTTAAGGCTTCACGAAAAAATATATAATTTGTTTTAAATTACTTGCAACTCTCTTTGTTTCTCTGTTCCCACAAGAATGATTTCCAAATTCAAAACTTGACGACAAAGTCGGATAATTTTTTCATGATATAACAAGCTCAGGGAGCTAAAAATAGAACCAATATATACTGACTGTTTATCTTCTTCATAATGCAAACAAAATGTACATATATTAAAAGGCTAATATAAGATTGAAAGTAGAATATAGATAGACATTTCGCAGATCTTTTAGGGGCCATATTTAAAAAAAAGTGAAAAACTGAGAAATAAAGTAAAATTCACATAAAATTATTATCTATATTCTTGATAAAAAAAGGCTATCTTTTTTATCTCTTTTAAAACAATTTGAAAACAAATTGAAAAATAAACAAGAATTGTTGAAAAGTTAAAACGTCCTTCACACGTTTAATAAGAGTCTTTTATCTTGAAAAATATCTACTGAATGCCTACAATTGGATTCTCTTCTTTAAACAGGCCAAAAACGTGTGACGCATTTCGTTCTTTTTATGAGCGAATGTATTCTATAATACTGTAAGTATAAAAACTAAAACAATAACAACATTTTTTCACTAAAACAAATGTTTTCTGGAAAAGAAGGTGCATAAATATAAGTGTATTAAAAAAAATTAGGGGGAAAAAAGTACAAATCTTAAGAACCCTTTGACCCAACCAAAATCAGTTAATATGTTATAAACTGTAACAAAAATGTGCCGCTATATATACAGTGTTAATAATTGTTTAAACTATATCCATGTTGTACAGTATTGTAATTCGTCAATATATTTCAATTTGTGTTTTTGATATCATGGGTTATCTAACAACATCAAGCTCTATATACTAGCCTAGAACCAGCGGATTGTGCTGTTTTTGGTGCAGGATGGCACTGTACTGCATGTAGGGATCTTACATAAAACATGTCTGTTTTCCAGAAATGAGAATTTTGATGCAAAGAGGAGGGGACTGAGCAGCTTACAAGATTAATCTCATTACCATGCATGTGTACCCTGGAAGACGGTCACGTAAAGCATCCAAGAGGAAGTAAAAATGGAAGAAAGAGTGGAAATTATGCAACTCTTTTCTCCACATTTAATTTACTACATACACTCCTTAATGTATTATTTTTGAACTCACATGGTTTTGAGATTTTATGGGGGAGCTTAAGCTTATGCTCAAAAATATAAAATCCAACACATGATATCAAATAAATCTTAGTCATTAAACATTTGTAAATGTAGTAATTCTTGTAATTTCCTAAATTCAAGTATTATTACATTTCTTATGGCATTTATTTTGGCAAACAAAATTATTACATTCAACAGGATAGTGTATTTCGCTGCCTCCTGCTTCATGGTGTCAAGATATTTATTGTAATCTGCAAGGAAGGGGGCAAATTTAGTTTAGTTTAATTGTACATTATAGGGGCAGCCCTCCCTGGAGTAAATTAAGATTCTTGATTATTTGAATATAGGTGATTGGTGCACAATGAAACACTTTACTTAGCTGGTTTATCATTACAAACCTACAATTACCTTTTACATTTAAGTGCAATGAAGTACTACAGTTTTACATTAAAAAAAAAATTCTATATTTGTTTTACAAAACAAAAGTTATTTAAAGCAGCAATCCTTAGCTCGCTTCCTACAAAGCATTATCTCCATTTCAAAATCTCTCTGGAAGGCAGACAACTATGGCTTTCTGCCACACATACACAGAATCAGACTCATGTAAAGTCAGAAGGCGGAGTTCTGAGGAGCATTCTAAAGACTCTCTTCTTACCACATCATATGACTGTGGTTGTCATGGTAGTCACATGTCACTGTGGAACCTCTGCTCAATGATAAAACTGCTGAATGATTAACAGCCAGAAGAAACAAACCAAGGGAAAATGGTGATTACCAAGTTTCTTATTATTGCCTGCCACAGTGGTTTATGGTTTTTTTTCCACAGGATTGCTGCTTTAATTATTAATACTTTTGCACATTCTTATAAGAATTTTCAGTGAAACATTATTAATATACATACGGACATATCCATGCTCTGTTTGGTGTCTTTCCTTATAAATATGTTTAATCACAAAAATCATATAATAAACAACAATTTAATAATCAGGAATTAATTATACAAATTGCTGTGTAATTAAAAAAACAAAAAACATTTTTTGGTATGTTCATTTTTAATGGGACTGCCCCTTTAAAAATGAGAGACAGCATTCAACAAGGAGTCACTCATAATGAGCAATCCTTAATTCTGATACTGATAACCTTGATTGCATGACCAATACTATTTGGCTTTAATGCAAGAATTGGAATTTGACAAGAACTTTGAAGCAGCAGCTGTGATGATTAAAGGACGTTTAGCCCCAATGCCTGGTAACTTACTGCAGGAATCTCATTTCAGCTGCCTGTCTCCTGGATATGTTCTCCAGAACGTAAATGAGGACAGGAAGAGGACTGACCTTCATGAAGAGATGTTGTAAAGGCGACTGACTCTACTAGGTCATTTTTATTTTTTTAGCCACAACAGATATTGCAAGCTAGTGTCATTTTTTTTTTAGCCACAACAGATAATACATGTTAGTGACATTTAAAGGCCTTGATGCAACGAACTCTGAGAATTACTTTTTGTCCTCTCATCTTTTTATTCTTTAAGATGGGACTGATGGAAGATATATTTTTAGACTTTAAATTAATTCTTGCAGTAACCAAAAACCAAAAATAACAACATATCGAGCAAGAAATCATTGCCTCTACATATAGGGGACTCTGTGTTGGCAAATTGAGCAAATCTGGAATATTTGTATGTATACGCATGCTTAAAAACACAAGTAAATGATCCATTCTGATATGAAAGCAGAGGCTGGGTTACTACGTAAATAAATTGCGTACTATCCCAAAAAAAACACAGTCAGCAACAAAGGAACTTAAAGAAAACACAGAGACTCTGGAAAAGTTAACGTAACCAGGAGTGGTCTAGTAAGATTGTCTGATGTATCGATACAAGACAATAGCTGGTGCTATTTCTCATAGCATTTACAATTTGTAATTAATTCACAAAACTGCTGTTTAAAAAAAAAAAAAAAACAAGACTACAAATATTACAGGAAACTTGTCTGTGTTGATAAATGGACCAGCAGTAGGATTGTAGCACAATTGTTATGTGATTACAATAATTGTACAGTGGAACTAATCTGCCTCATCATACCTTCATAAATTATTTATTGTAAGTACATCTGTTCTGTAGGCACTTGCAAGGTAGAAATACATTCTTCATCAAGCTTATGAAGCGCGTGGTTTTCCAACGTTCCTGGTTTTCTTCTATTTTATTGTATCTGTATCATGTGTCATCATGATAATGCTTATATAATGGTTATTTTCCTCCTAACAACAATCCTCTCAATGAATAGACTGAATAATATTTTATTCTATGTTTATTTGGTTGGAATTCAAAATGACTAGCATTCCATTGCTAGAGCCTGATAGAATACATTACTGTATATAATAAAATAATGTAAATCTTTTGGTGATATGCTGTTACGGTGTTAAGATTTTACCTTAGCTAATATAATGACATTTTTATTTTTGCTATAATTAGTTTGTTTGTTTGTTGTTTCTTAAAATTCAAGAATAGTATGTATTTTAATGAAAGTTAGCATGTTCTATCTTGTTTTATAATAAAACAAGGAATCCAAGGACCTCTCAGGAGAACTTTCACAGAGAACCTAAACAAAGGAAATGTAATTTTTGCACTAAAGTGACTTACAAAATGCATTTGTTGAGGACTCATGCTTTGGTGGTGCTATTGCTGTGTATAGACAGCCCTTGAGCTCAACAGCACCTTAAAAATGTTTCAACTGTAGTTATTTCAGCATTCAAACAACATTCAAACAGCGAGAACTGTGTCTTGGTATAATTTTTCAGCACTTGTAAAAAAAAAAAACCTTCAAAAACTTTTATTTCAAGAGAACATTGCTTTAAATATGCAAATAAAATGTCTGTATCTCGAAAACACAGTTAGTGTATAGTTCTGGCTTTCACCTCAATTGGTAAGCAGGAAATAATATTTTGTTCTGAAAATTGAATCTTCTCGTTGTTGCATAAAAAATTGTTTTCTGATATAACGATACAGTAATGAAAATATTTCAATACAGTATTCCACAAATTGGTCCAAACACATGTCGAAATTACATGATAGCTTGCAGGGTACTACTAAATATTTGCTTCATAAATTAGATTTTATGGAGGTTGTTAAGATGTTGGTGCACATAAATGTTTCAATTGGTTAGGACATATTCGACAGTTTTGGTTTAATCCACTGAAGAAATTGAATTGTAGCTCTAATACATATTGCCGTATTGCAAATATATGAGAGTTTTTACCATTCTACTTTGTTTTATAAACTATCAGTTCATCTTTGCACATTATACTCCAAAATCTGTGCTTGCATGGGATAGTACTACTGAAACTTCTAAAAAGGAAAAATGGAGATGTTCTCCATAGCCACCAATCAGATTGTAGCTCTCCTTTATCTAGTACAGACTAGAAAATGATAGCTGGAATGTGATTGGTTGCTATGGGAAATGCTTCCCAGTGTTGTGTGAGGTGAATCAACATGAGCAAGATAATACGTGTTTATGCTGCTCTTATTTCATGCAATTTTCCATACTTTAAAATGTATCCATTGCAGAGGCTGCCATTTTGGGGGCTAGATCAGTATTAAAGTGAATGCAGTTTATCAAGTACCTTGTAATTAGGACCTGGTGATGCCTGAAACACTGTATGACTAATGCCTCAGTGTTGCTGCTAGTTTGCAGTGAAACAATAGGCTGAAATGAATTTAGCTGACCCTAACAAAAGGCTGTCTCCACTGTGGATTTGCATTTATCTATCACCTCCTGGGTGGCCATCGATAGCTAGCAATCATCGATGGATGATGGTTTTGCCATCAATGGTAGATAGCCAATGGTTCTCAATTATCGATGGACGAGTGAGAGCCGATGGTTATTTTTTTTCTTAACGGGATGGAGCTTAGTCCTGCTGCTGGCAACTGCTAAGTCCCGCCATATTATTGATTGCTCCCAGCAGCTGTGGCCATCGAGGGGTGCAAACCATCGATGGTTCACCATAGATTGTTTTTGTGCCATCGATGGTATCACCTATGGATCCATCAATGGTAGCATTGAGTATTTTATTAACATGGGGGAGTTTTATCAAACACTTTAAAGAGAACATGGGAAGTTGCCCAACCAATCAGATTATAGCTTTCTGTTATCTAGTACATTGTATAAAATTATACAAAACCGTCTAGGATGAAATTGTTGCAGCTTATTTGTAACTGGAAGTTCATCGTTTACACATAATCTACTCATAAAATGCTGTATTTATTAATATTAGTTGTTGCTTTTTCTCATTGCTGTTTAAAGGGGCAATACAACCAATGTGATATCATATTATGAAATAAAAAAAGGTGCATTTGTTTATAAATTTTACTTCTGATACTTAAAAAACTCTGTTAAGAAACAAATTATAGAAGATTTGAAAGTCAGCCAAAATATTGGCACAAAGTTATCTTAGGAGGAAGGGTTTGTGGCATGTGGATGGAAATAGAGTATGATCTGAGTACATCACAGACTGATGATGTTATGACATGTTTATCCATTAATGGCTGCATTAAGTGGCGAGCGTTAGGTAAAATAATGAAGCAAAAATGTTACCAAGTCTTCTAAAACAGTTTTAACGCCTGTTTATTTACTTAGCTGCAGCTGGGGATTCACACCACTACTCATTAAGCATTTCACACATATTTTTTAGTAAATTCAGATAAAGAGGAAAGGCTGATTCACTGGTCTACATGTCAGACAGGTTATTACCTTGAATGGAAAGTTCGTCTTTCCAATATACAGGTAACCGCAGTTGCAGCCAAGACAGGAATGCTCATCCTAGGCAATTTGCTGTTTTTATGTTAGACATACTTACCTACTCTCCCAGAATGGATGGGGGACTCCTGAATTTCAGGGAGTTCCCCCAAACTCCCAGGAGAGTGGGCCACCCTCCTGGGTACCACCCCCTTCTCTAATAAAGTAGTTGGAGCATCTATGAAGCGATTCACATCATTATGCAGATGGAGTAGTGCCATGAGGACTTGAGTCACATTGTTACACCCCACCCCACTTTTGCCCCTTGAATTTCCCCTCTGGGATTTCTCCAGAGGGTAGTTGGAGAAATAGGCAAGTCACAGCACAGAAACCCATGATCAGATATAATTACTATTAAAATGCATTTATGTCATCTGCATTTATTGTGTGAGCTGGTGATTTGGGCTATGAATGAAGTGATTTGGCCATCCACACTCACTGGTAAGCCCTATAGCGGCACACTTCATGTACCCATGGAAGTGCCGCCACTATCATGCATGTAGTTTAAATAAAATAAAATAATCTCATCCAAGTGGAAGGGAAAATGTGTTCTTCAAACCAGTTGCTCACTCAGGCATAATGTCAGCATATCCAGAAGATAAATTCTATGTGTCACTAACAAGGGTCTTTATTAGAAAACATTTAACAGTGAACAAATGCAACGCAAGATGAAATTTAATATTGTAAAATATTATACAGGTTACATTTTAAAGCAAACATTCCTTTGGAGTCACTATAAAAATTGTTACATTATAATCATTCTAGAGTATTTTACAATAATTTAAAGGGATTTATGGGGCTTTTTTTTTTTTTTTGATCAGTAGTTTCTTGTTTTTAGTTACCGGAAAAGCTTATTTTTATGCTGATATATTTTGTTCAAGAAATACTTGGTGCTAATGAAAATGTAATACTTTAATGTTGTATGTGTGCCATTGTTTTTCTAGAATCCATTCTGTCTTGTATGTATGTATTTATATATGTAAAACTATATCAATTAAAAAGAATTCACCACAATTATTCTAAAAAGCATGTAGGGTGCAGGACTCTGCAGCTTTAATAAGGCTATGCCAGTTGAGTATTGATGCATTATTCAAAAGTTATAACTAAATCAGTACAATTATTGTCATGGACTGTAGTACAATGTTACAGCCTGCAGGTGTCACAGTTCCTACATTATAGATTGAGTTGTTGGTCAGCTGGTTTATCTGCAAGATATATATAACAATAATCATATTAATAACCCTCATGCAGTATCAAAATATTAATGAAAGTTGTTTAAAAACAGACCCTTTCATTGATGATCACCTTTCAGCTAACCAAATTATTACTCACCAGGGCGAGAAAGTTTTAAACATTGTATTTGAAGCCAGTAACAAAGTAGGCCAATACAGTATGATTAATTTGGGGCACAATCCCAAACTTATTTTTGCTAATCAATGCTCAACCACATTTCAGCCTCCAACCCACTAAACAGAACTCAGCCTTTACTGTCAGCTGTACTGGATGAGATGCACTAGGTCAGCTTTACTGGATAAGATGCACTGGGCCAGTTGTACTGGATAAGATGTACTGGATAAGATGTACTGGGGCAGTTGTACTGGGACAGATGTACTGGGTTAGCTGTACAGGATGAGATATATTGGGTTAGCTGTACTGGATGAGATGTACTGGATCAGCTTTACTGCATGAGATGTACTGGGTCAGCTGTACTGGATGAGATGTACTGGGTCAGCTGTACTGGATGAGATGTATTGGGTTAGCTGTACTGCATGAGATGTACTGGGTCAGCTGTACTGGATGAGATGTATTGGGTTAGCTGTACTGGGTCAGCTGTACTGGATGAGATGTACTGGGTCAGCTGTACTGGGACAGATGTACTGGGTTAGCTGTACAGGATGAGATATATTGGGTTAGCTGTACTGGATGAGATGTACTGGGTCAGCTTTACTGCATGAGATGTACTGGGTCAGCTGTACTGGATGAGATGTATTGGGTCAGCTGTACTGGATGAGATGTATTGGGTCAGCTGTACTGGATGAGATGTACTGGGTCAACTATACTGGATGATATGTACTGGATTAGATGTACTGGATGAGATGTATTGGGTTAGCTGTACTGGATGAGATGTACTGGATTAGATGTACTGGATGAGATGTACTGGATCAGCTTTATTTGATGAGATGTACTGGGTTAGATATACTGGATCAGCTTTGCTGCTTGAGATGTACGGGATCAACTTTACTGGATGAGATGTACTGGGTCAGCTGTACTGGATGAGATGTACTGGGTCAGTTGTACTGGATCAACTTTACTGGATGAGAAGTACTTGATGAGCTTTACTGGATGACATGTATTGAATGAGTTGTACTGGGTTAGTGGGAGTGGGTAAGCTGCCTGTATTGGATCACTGTACAGAGTGAGTTGTACTAGGTCAGTGTATTGGACCAATGTATAGGGTGAATTGTAGTAGGTGTCACTGCACTGGGTGAACCCTACTAAATCAGCTGTAACTCACTTATAGTGAGTCAACTGTATCATTGTACTGGATCAGTTTAGTGGTTCAGCCTTAGTGGATCAGTCGTATGTGTCAGGATGCGTTCGGCATCCCGGCGGTCTTACATTACATTACCGGCGCCGGAACACGACACCTGTCAGAATCCCGGCGCCAGCATCCCGATCGCCGGGATGCCGAAGGTAAGTAGCAGGGCTGGGGGAGGGTTAGTGTTAGGTTTAGGGGTCAGGCACTGGGCGGGGGGAGGTTAGGGTTAGGCACCAAAGAGGGAGGGTTAGGGTAGGGAGAGGGGGAGGGTTAGCATACCGACCAACAAGTGTCGGTATGTTAACCCTGCTGGGATCCTGGCATCGGGAATGTAGACTGCCAGGATCCCGACTGACGATTCTTCATACCGATTCCTATGTGTCAGCTGTATTGGGTGATCTCTGCTGGGATCAGTTCAGTGAGTTAGCTAAGTGAGCTGTACTGGATAAGCATAGTCAATCAGTGTGGTGGTTAAGCTGTGGCAGTGGTACCGGGTGAGCAGTATTGGAGCAGTGGTACGGGATGATTTGTTCTGTAGCAGTGGTACTGGATGAGCTATAGTGGCACAGTGGTATTGGGTGAGTTATACTGGAGCAGTGGTACTGGAAGAGCTGTGCTGGAGCAGTGTTACTGGATGAGTTGTACTGGAGCAGTGGTACTGGATAATTCGTACTGTAGGAGTGGTACTGGGTGAGCTATACTGGTGCAGTGGTACTGGGTGAGCTGTACTGGAGCATTGGTACTGAATGAGCTGTACGTGGACAGTGGGACTGGATGAGTTGCAGTGCTGCAGTGGTACTGGGTGAGCTGGATTAGTGGTGCTGTGTCGGGTACTGTACTAAAGCACTGGCACTGGATCAGTGGCACTGGGTGAGCTGTACTGTAGCAGTTTTATATGGTGAGCTGTACTGAATCAGTGGAACTGGGTCAGTTGTACACTAGCTGTGGTACAGGGTAAGCTGTACTGGAGCAGTGGTCCTGGGTGAGCTGTACTGGAACAGTGGCATATGGTGAGCTGTACTGGATCAGTGGAACTGGGTCAGTTGTACTGTAGCCCTGGCACTGGGTGAGCTGTACTGAAGCAATGATGCTTGGTAAGCTTTAGTGAAACAGTGGTACTGGATTATTTGCACTGTAGCAGTGGTACTGGGTGAGCTGTACTGTAGCAATGGTACTGGGTGAGCTGTACTGGAGCAGTGGTACTGAGTGAGCTGGACTGGAGCAGTGGTATATGGTGATCTGTACTGGATCAGTGGAACTGGGTCAGTTGTACTGTAGCCCTGGTACTGGGTGAGCTATACTGAAGCAGTGGAACTGGGTCAGTTGTACTGTAGCCCTGGTACTGGGTGAGCTGTACTGAAGCAATGATGCTGGGTGAGCTCTAGTGGAACAGTGGTACTGGGTGATTTGTACTGTAGCAGTGGTACTGGGTGAGCTGTACTGGAGCAGTGGTATTGGGTGAGCTGGTACATTAATACACGCAATAGTCATAGACACAGTGAATATTATGACCCCAGCTCAAGACCAATAACAAGGATTTAGGAACATTTTCCATAAGCTTTTCATACTTTGCACTTTTTTCAACGCAATCTATTGTACTGGTCACATTATAATTATAATAAATTAAATGCATTACAAGTGTAGGAACGGCAGCATTGGCTCTTAATTGTGCTACGTTTGTAATGCACTTTCCATTTATTTATTAAAGAATGAAAGGCACAATAAAAGTGAGTTTAAGTGAGTGAGTGAGCAGGGCCCTTATCCCTAACCGTGGACCTAACAGCAGTCCTAGAAGCCTACATGTACCTTATATCCTTGCTACAATAACTAAACCTATCCCAGTAACCCCTCACACATCACTTATGATAAATAAATCAATACATTCAACAAGATTGTGTTGTGTTATTTTGTGTATTTGTACAGTAGTGTATTTGTTTATATAATACACTTAAACATTTCCCCTTATGTGTTGGAAAGGGGAACAGGCTCATTACTGCTGTTTTTGACCTTTGATAATAAATATTTGTAGATTTAGAATCTCTTTACCGTAAATGACTTATAACAGTGCTGTTCTCTATATCTTTCTCTTCTCTATGTAACCAAGGAATGTGTCACCTCTTTGTATATATGTCTAATTTATTAGTCTCTTGTAGATTGTCAGCAGCCTTCTGCCTCAGCGCCACACTGCTCACAACTAACTCAGCGGCTATACTACCCGACCGCCAGGTAACGTGCAGCTAACGCTCTTTTCTGTCTGTCTTTCCAGTCTCCCTGCATGCAGAGTCTGCCAGCCTTTCCCCCTCTGTGTTATTCTAATAATGGTGACCCCTTTCCCTACTAAGAGACCGCATTTCATGTCCTGTGCTAGCTGTACTAGTCTGGGTTCTAAATGTTAGCTCACTGCTGCAGCCAGTTATAGCCCGTTTTATATTCAGAATATACAACATGGTCCTGTTACTTTCTGTGACTCGGGGATTCCAGCTGAATAGCTTGTGAAAAACGGTACCCAAGGATCCAAAGCATGGGGCCAAATCCAACACAGTTCTAGATTGGTCGTTGAGACACTTGTCCAATCAGTAGTTGTTGTGACCGCATCCTTCATTCTGGCTTTTACATGTCGTCGCAGAGGTTCCCTGTACCTGAAAGTATCATAGTCCTGCTTCATACTATATATGGTTGGGAGACCTATAATTCATCAGTTATATTTGGTGAGCAGTGATGTCAGTCTTGTGAAATATAACCTTTCTGTGAAATATAACCTGGTGTTTGATGATCAGTGATGTCACTCCTATATAAATATACCCTGATATTTGGTTTGCAGTGATGTAACTCCTTTGAAATATAACCTTGTATTTGGTGAGCAGGGATGTCACTTCTGTGAAATATAACCTGGCATTTGGTGAGCAGTGATCTGACTCCTCTGAAATATAACCTTGCATTGGTGAGCAGTGATGTCACTCCTGTGGAATATAACTTTGTATTTGGTGAGCAGTGATGACTCTCCTGTGAAATATAACCTTGTATTTGGTGAGCAATGATGACTGTCCTGTGGAATATAACCTGGTAGTTGGTAAGCAGTAATGTGACTCCTGTGAAATACAACCTTGCATTTGGTGGGCAGTAATGTCACTCCTGTGAAATATAACTTGGTATTTAGTGATCAGTGATTTCACTCCTTTGAAATATAACTTTTTTTTTGGTGAGCAGTGATGTCACTCCTGTGAAATATAAACTGGTCTAGTACTGTATTTGGTGCGCAGTGATGTCACTCCTGTGAACTATAACATTGTATTTGGTGGGCAGTGATGTCACTTCTGTGAACTATAACCTTGTATTTGGTGAGCATTAAATACTCTTGTGAAATATAACTTTGTACTTGATGACTAGTGATGTCACTCCTGTGAAATATAAACTGGTCTGGTACTGTATTTGGTGGGCAGTGATGTCACTCCTGTGAAATATAGCCTTGTATTGGCGAGCAGTGATATCACTTCTGTGAAATATAACTGGGTATTTCGTGAGCAGTGATGTCACTATTGTGAAAAATAATCGTGTATTTGGTATCAGTGATGTGACTCCTGTGAAATATAACCTTGTATTTGGTATCAGTGATGGGTCTCCTGTGATATATAACATTGTATTTGGCGAGCAGTGATATCCCTCCTGTGAAATATAACCTGGTGTTTGATGAGCAGTGATGTCACTACTGTGAAATATAACCTGGTGTTTGATGAGCAGTGATGTCACTACTGTGAAATATAACCGTGTATTTGGTATCAGTGATGTCACTCCTGTGAAATATAACCTTGTATTTGGTATCAATGATGTCCCTCCTGTGAAATATAACCTTGCTCATGGACAGTACAACTCTGCCAGCGCATGTAAACACTCCACCACTGGTGTACCATCAATTGCATCATTGGCATTTATGGCGCCCTATGGCTGGCGCAGTGTCTCCTTATGAAAACTCTCTAAACATGGCCCCTGTGGTTGTGGATCTGTGTTTGGGAACGTAGCCGGGGACATTAACTTTATGTGGCACTCCCATAACACGCCCAAGAGATGGCCCTTTTTTGCGTTCACTTCCACCTCCCAGGCACAACCCAGGAACATCCCTGGCTTTCCACTGCCCATTCAAATGGGAGCGATTCCATAGGCGGAATCAGTATTTAATCCGCTGGATCAAATACCGACAGAGGAATCCCGACGGACCTAAATTTCCGACTGGGGCTGGTAAGTAACCTAACCCTCCCCTCTCCCCCCCCCCTAACCCTAACCCTCCCTTAGTTTTGCCTAACCCTACCCTCCCCCTCATTAGTACCTAACCCCCCCTCCCCGCACCCTAAACCTAACTCCCTGGAAGGGTGCCTAACCCTAACCTCCCCAGTGGTGCCTAACCCTAACCCACCTTTCTCTTCCCTAACCATCCTGGGGGTACCTAACCCTAAGTCCACCCGGGGGTCCCTAAACCTAACCCTCCACCTTCCCCCTGCGTCTATACGCTAAGACACCCGGCTTACCTTCGTTCGGTATGCCGCGTGTCGGTATTTTGTAGTGGGGCTAATGATAGGTGTCGTGATTTTGACGCCTATCTTTAGTTCCCTGTCGGGCTGTCAGTGTCGGGATATAGGTGGGCGGGATAGCGCCCGCCGGTATCCTGACTGCATCCCCCATAGGCAACAGCGGTCTCTTCATACACTCAGTGTTACGCATGCACTGTAGGGGTTTCCAAGACTTTTTGTGCAGTAGCTAACAATTGCTCAACCGAAGTCAGACCCTATTTTATTACCATCTCTTTTTTTTATATAATCTGTTTATTTGAATTAAAAAAAATAAGAAAATACAGACATTTGTTTGACAGCAATAAATACAGGTTTAATATTTTTCTATGTATGCTATGTTTTTGTTTTTTTTGCAAATAAGTTTATTTTATTATGAGTTTACAAATTAAAATAAAGCATCAGCAGACCTATCGCCTTATTTTTAGATATCTAGCGCCCTCTAGTGACAAATGGCCAGAACAGCAATAGGTAGGACAGACCGTTGAAAAAAATAAAGGTTGCCTTGTTAGTAAATGCTCCCCTGAGACCAGACACCGTTGCAGAGCAAGAGATGCAAATGCATTTATTTATTTATTTATTTTGCATGTACGAGAGTAAATACTGGCTGCTTCTGCAAGTAGTGAAAAAATGCTGGGCAGCTTTATTTTTACACCGTAATTTAGAGTTCAGCCAGGATATGCCCCCCCCCACCCCCGTCTCTGCACATATAAAATTTGCGGGCACTCTGCCTCCCCCCTGCAGTGCTACATGCTATTGCCAAGGTAAACATTTTCTCCTTTTATTTTCTTTTTGCTTTGCTACGTCCTTGAATCAGCCCCAAAATGTGTATGAACAATATGAGAAGGCCAACAAACGCACCATTTAAGACATCCTACTGCATCCAATTACAGATCACCAGAAAAGCGCAGTAGTTATCAAAAGTTGGAGCAATCGTGGAAATAATCACATTTTTCATATACCTGCTGTATTAAATAACACTTTGGAATTTGCTTACATAATAAGAAATGTATCTTGCTGAACAGCTGAAGGTCTTCTTTAATATATATATATTACAATTTTTTTATTTTTATACTCAGATTTGTATGCATCAGATTTTATGTTCGCTAGTGCATTGGGTGGATTGGCTGATGATCACAAAACATCAATATACAATATCTGCTAAGTGTACAATTGTGCCTGTGGGAGCCAGACTTGGGAAGGTTACATCCACATTCTACATAATATTATAATATAAGATAAGTGAATTTTCACGATTACTGTATTGATGGACTGTGGACCTCATTCAGAGCCGCTCGCAAAACGTGAGCGCTCGCCGCTCTGAATGAGGGCGGCCGCTTCACATTTAAAATCCGGCCTCCTGGCCACTCACTAAGCTGTGGGTGACCACCCACAGCTTTAGCGAGTGACCAGGTTGATGGTCGAGACCATCGCGACCATCGGGGCTTGCGATGAGACCCTTGTGGTAGGGTCTCATCTGCCGCAAGCCCCAGTGATGTCAGTGGGGCCGCCCCCAAACAGCAGGCGTTCCTTCAGGAACGCCTCCGTTTGGCCAGCCACCCCCCCTACAAAACGGTGCGAGCTGTCGATCACCATCGACAGCTGTCCCTTTTGTAGTGAGCCCTGGAGCGAGAGAATTTCTCTCACGCTCCGAGGCTTGCGCACACGCAGTGCGAATACTGCGCGAGCGCATGGCCTCAACATCGACCCGCTTGCGAGCACTCAGCGCTTGCGAGCGGGTCTGAATGAGACCCTGTGTATCAAAAATTTACCAGCCTATAAAATAACACTTCTTTTAAAATCTAATGATTAATTTACTAAACATAATTATTGCTAACAACAACCATCTTACTTAATATTTTAGTGCTAATAGCGTTTAATTCACAAAACCAATAATTAAGAATTTCTTGTAATATGGTTTTAAGAAGATATTTTATAGTTGTAGAGAGAGAGATTTGTGAATTGAGTGCATTGCTTCTAAGAAGCTTTTGTTATGTAAAAGTGAATTTCGATGACTTAATGGCTCATGCTTTGATTGGAATGGCCCCAGAATTAAATATATTCTCAGTTTATAAGTTAAATTGCTGATTTCTTATGATAAAGTTGTATTACTGTTATGCTTTGCAGCATAGTCACGCTAAAACACAAGAGGATACAATACAATTTGCAATATATGCACATGTCATTTGCCTTAAACATGATAAAGAAGAGGGGGTGGGCCTGTTGCCTTGATCTTTCTCCATTCTGCTGCGTTTGGGGATTTTTATGTACAGATTTCATATAACGCATTTGTCACTTAGGCTGCTTTTACCCTGAAGATTTAAGGGGATATGTATCAAAGCTTTATGTGAGATAAAATTGTGAAATATACGTATATCACCAACCAATCAACTCCAAAAAATCATTTCTTAAACACAGCCTGCAAAATGTAAGTTAGAAGCTGATTGGTTGGTGGTCTATATCTCACAATTTTATCTCACATCAAGCTTTGATACATATGCCCCTTAGTGTATATAAAAAGGTCTTAAAATACCTTGTCAGCTACCAGATGTTTTAGCTACTGTTTTGACTAAATAATCCTTTTAAATATTGTTTCTTGTCTTCTAGTCCTAATTTAGTGGTTCAAGAAGATGAAACACATTCCAGTCAACAGTGTACGCCCCTCAACTGTCTCTCCAAAACGCCCCCAGACCCATAGACTTCGACGGATGCTAAATTGGGACTTTGTGAGAGGACTTCACTGGTCGCGACCACTACTCTGGAGGTCTTTAGGCCAGAGAAAGTGCCGACATTTACCTTCATACTGTACAGAGTCCAGATTTATATCATGATAAGAGAAGCACAGAACCTGAGAAGCTGCCTGTACGAGGGCAATAATATGATGACCCATATCATAGTCAATGCTGCCTGCATGGAATGGATGGTGACCTTTTTCTCTAACACAAGAGTTACAGTGTTCCAGGATACTTAAGCCAATATATGAACCCGCGTTGGAAGTATTTACTTAACTTAGTGTCAGCCATTAGATTTTATTGTGTTTTTATTAATTGTATTGCCGTTATGAGCTTGCTATTTATTTTTTTCATATATAATTTTGCACCTTTTGGAATGTTCTAAACACTTTACAAAAGAACTATTCATCAGGCCACTGTTTGGCTAGGGTCTAGGCAGAGTCCCTTAACTCTCCATGGAATATGGCACGCAGTAGCCAAACCTAAGGGAGCGGACAGACTGGATGGGGCCTGGGTCCTATGTTGGTGGGATTTTAAGCAAGATCGGTGAGATAAGCAAAAATTGGTCAGGGCCAGTATAGCGAACTCACTCCCACACAAATATCGGTAGTAAACCTGGACCCTTAGGATTCATAGCTTGGTTACAAATGGTTAAAAAAAGTTAGATTTAGCAAAAGGAAAAAAATCCAGGCATTGAGTTTTTAATAAGACATTCACTGGTTACTAAAGCTACTAGAGCCCACAGAGCAATTGGTGTCATACCCAAGGGCCAGGGATGATGACATCGCTGCTTAGGTGATATTATTAAGCTTGAAAAGCTTTGATGAAAACCACTGAAGAAAATCTGTAAAGGATTAAGGGCCTGATTCACTACGGATCGCTATTCTGCTTACACGCACGCAACGCAGTTGCTAATATCAGCTGTGATATACATATGTCTGCATTCGCATTGCAATCGCAGCCTAACATAAGGACGCCCACTTCCCCTTACTCACATCCGTATACTTGGGCAACATAGCGAAACAATCGGTAACATTTAGTTACATCGGACCCATATGCATATTTAAGAAAGGTCAGACCTCACTCAGGATTTGCTTCCTTCAGCGCACTCTGAGACCTCAGGCTGTGTCTGGTATCGCAGTGGCTAATTTATGCACGCAACTGCATTGAAACGCACTGGCACGCCCGACCTCCCCCTGCCACCACCTACAAATGGCACTACCTGCCAATCACTCTGCCAGGGGTCTGCGTATCCTCTGCGATCGCTTTCCCGATCGCAGAATCTGGCTCGCGCAACACGCTGTGCGATGTAGTGCAAACTAATTGGCCGATTCCAAGCGTATAAGCAACTGCGTTCCTTGCTGAATCAGGCCCTAAGTTTCTTAAAAATTACAGGAGTGCACATACACACCAATAAACCAATGACGTCTGAAGGTTTGAGTCCCCTGTAGGGGCTTCCTTTCTTGACTAAATCCAGGTTCAGTTGCCTAATCTTAGGTCATATTGACCAGCCATCGATGAATACTTCTAAGTCCATTTTTCTGTGTCTGATAATATTTGCTTTTAACTCACAGCTCTTCCTGCGAGCAGCGGTCGTTCTCCGCACAGTACGCGTTCGTCGTGCTCTTGAAGAGTTAAAGATCAGTTTAGATTTATTTTGAAATCATGAATTGTTTTACTGGCCAGCGTGTGGTCATTAACAGCCTGCACAAATAGTTGTGATTGAGGTGAACTTGAATGTCACTACTAAAGTACCATGTTCCGTTCATGCACTGATATGTTTATGCACTTAATCCTACTTATTATTTATTTACTTTTTGTAAAACTAAAAGGTTATTGCTATTTGTTACTGTTTTGTGTAAATACCGATGATTAAACACATAATGTATGAGATTGATTCACTGACTTTGTATTCTATATATGTAATTTGCAACGCAATGATGATGGATGGTCCTGATGTCTGTTCCAGGCGATCTCTCGCTGGCATAGACATCGACAGCTCCTCTTATTAGGGACAGAAGAGTCTATATTGTAAGGCTGTTTGGTTGATCTCCATAGTGGTACTTGAAAGGGGGCTTCTACGTGGCTTACATGTATGCAATTTTGCTAAACACGTTCATTGACTTTTCCTTCTGGTTTCCTTTAGTGTTTTTCATCCATTTATTTACATTATCAAACGTAGCTACTTATTTGTGTTGCCTTTCATATCACACTACTGTTTTGTGCTTCCTGCATTACAAGTATATCCAGGTAGCAGTATTGTGTTGTACCCATAGGCAACACAATGGCCTTAACGAACAGAAATAATCCAAAAAGATATGTTAAGTAAAAACTGCAAGATGGTGCATCTATACCAACACATTAAAGTTACATGAAGGTGGAAAATTTTTATTTAAACAAAGCACTTGTTGATCTAACAGGTTCATTTGTTTGAAAATAACTAACTTCTAATGATGTGTGTCGTTAAATTTAATATTTGATTTTTTTTTTCTGATCCATTTTCTAAAAAAAAAGAATACTTAATATTTGGAATAAAGTTTTAAGAGGAAAATAATTTACTAATTAACTCTTAATGACTGTTAAAAGGATCACTGAAGTTGCCTTTTTCAAAATGTATATGTATGTATATATATATATATATATATATATATATATATATTTGTAAAACATAACTCGTTGATGCATTTTCATCTATGCACTATAATATGTTGAAATATTTGTACATCCAATCCTTAATATTTACATTTGACAAATCCAAATGGAAATTACAAATACAAAAATTGAATTAGAGAACCTTTAGCCTCTAATCCTTGTCTTTTGAATCATTCCATTACCTGGTAAAAGAGTTGGGTGGTCACTGCGTAAATGCATGGTGTTGCGATTTACCTTTAATTTGTGGCACAGTGCCCTGCACACTCCCCTCCCCTGTGCCACAGAATCCTCCTCCACCTTACAGGTAATGGAGGTCAGATCTGCTCCCTTTTTAAAGCAAAACTGTGTTGTATGTAAAAAGCAATATTTACATATGGTGCCACTCTGCTCAATGGATAGAGACCCTTGTAAGTTAGAATTTTTTTACAGTATTGTACATCAAATTCCCCTTATTTAATTAAGATAGAATCAGGATATTTAGGGATTCATTTACTTTGTCCATTGAAATTCTCTACAGATTATCTATAAAAGTTTTCCTATAGAAAACACTACATTTTTGTGATAAAGTATTATTAATATTTTAATTATATCATTGAAATATATTTATGGAAAACATTTTTGTACATGATCATAATCGATCATTGAGTCCTCGTCAGTTGTTAACATGGCCACATTTTATTATTTCCTCCAAGAGTAGTTAGTCCAAATTGAAAATAAAAAATAGCATAGATTAATTTATGTCATAATGACTTTTTCCTCTTACTATTTACTGGCATTGTATTACAAAAGTTCTAGGTTTTCTATGGGAAAGTTTTTTTATTTTCTTTTTTATACCATTAGGTGAACATATATCTCCATTTTAAAATATTGCAAGGCACTGACATGGCAATTACCATACGGACAATTTTCGATTGCTGTTGGAACATGAAGATGCTGAAGTTTTTAAATAAATATTAATTTGCTGGATTTTTAAGCATACTAGAGATAATCTTAGGAGCTATTGAAGTGCAAATTCAGTTCTAGAAATAAGTCATGTATTAACTTGAAAATGTCCACAGGCCGCAAACATGGAAGAAAGGAAGCAAATTAATCAAAATTACTTTGAAGATAAATCAGCATTCTTAATCTAGCCAAGTTGCTTTCCAGCTCAAAGACATTGATTCTGCTGCTGTTTGGTTAATAATATATTGTTGATAGATTCTATGTATTGAGCATGAAGCAGCTCAGTTTGCAATTGATTAGAATATCCTAAACATGTTTCTGAACTTTAGCTTTGCCAGTTATAATACATAAATGGCCACAAAACAGTGAGCAACTTGAAAGTAACAACATTTTATTATATTTATTATTAATAAATATTACTAAGTTAATATTAGATTTTAATATTTTATTTTAATGTATGTAATGACATAAAAAAAAATATTTGGATGCATTCTTTACGCAAAATCTGTTAAGGAACCCATACTGAATAGCATAATTTTTTTGTATCCTCAAATTTTATTTTGGCATGTTAATTCGGTTTCATAAAAAGCTATTTTTCAAATGGATTTCAAACAGTAACAAGCAAATTACATTTTCTGCATTCTCTTTTATGAGCAAAATATCTCCATTTTTAAAAAAAATATTGTGTATAATATTTGTTGAAGACATTTCCCACCACCACAAATTTCCCAGCAAATCCATTTAATTTTGAATAATTTTTTCTTTCTTCATTTGATATAACATTGCATTTTAAATAGTATTGCAACACAGTTTATATATATGATGTGCTTACCTTAAAATGTCTTCTACATTGTCAAATCTCATTTAGTCAGTTAGTTCAACCTTTATGGGTTTGGTAATATTTAGATCTATTTTGATTAGTTTCTGCTCTGTTTTTCCCCCCAAGTTTTCTTATTTTCTTATTAAATAAATCTAAAAAATATTATTTATCATTTATAGCCATTTTTGACCAATCTCTAAAATGATCTCTGTTTTGTTTCTTTAATTTTTATTTTATTGACTTTAAACTTGTTTTGAAATGTGTCATTGTGCTTAAGTTTATGTTTGGTAAATGGTAAAACAAACATTGTGATTTGGAGTTATAAAAATACAATATATTAACCATAATTATGCTTTTTTTCTTAGTATTCAGTGTTATCCAGATTTTCAGGTAAAGAAACAGTCAGTATTCTTCTTTCAATTGTATCACTTGGAATTATATTAAATATTAATTATTTTATATCATGGAACCTCATTTAACTTCACTGCTATTAATTTAATGAATTTTACAAAAAAGATTAGCACTAATTTAATATATAGACATCATTACTTATACAAAATGTTAACAATGAGTAAACCTGTGGTGAAAATGTTTTTTATTATTATTATTATTTTTAGGGGTTTTTTTTTTTTTTTCATTTTTATTGCTCTGTTGTAATTGTTATTCTTTCCTATGTTTTCATGATATGGCATAGAGTGCAGTTTTGTTACAAAAATAAATGAAAATGCAGTTTTAATTGCCATTGGAATATGGTGTTAACAAAAATTAAACAATACTTTTTTCAAATATGTGAGTCATCAATGAAATGCTGTTTATTTAACAATTATGATAAGAATTTGTGTACTTTGATAAATTACTATACATAGTTGTACAGAGTAAATGGGTCAAAATCTTTGTTAGCTCATAATTACAGCATACTTGCAATCTTTCCTTGAATGACAGGACAACTCCTTGAAATTGTGAGTCCGAGGCTGAGCGGTCTAGGTGCAAAACAGTGATGACATCACTTCCTGCCCACCATGGAGGAAACACCAGAGAGAAGAATAAGTAGGATGTGTGCTACAAGAAAATGATGACCGCTTTCCAGCACACTGATGGCTACATGAATGGATGTGTGCCTAATGATGTGTGATGAATTACAGGTGATTTGTGCCCAAGGAACTGTGCTGATATACTGGAGGTGTGTGCTCCATTACAGGGAATGTGTGCTCCAGACCATTACAGGGGTAGTGTGCTGCATTACAGGGGATCTGTTCCCAAGGATATTTGCTGCATTACAGGTGATGTGTGATGATTTGCTAGAACGTGGTGGAAGGCAGAGAGTGTCACATTTAAGAGGCTAGAAAATAGCAGAGTGCAGCATTTTTGTAATGCACACCAATGATAAAACATCTTATGTTAGTGGGTTCATGGGCTACAGAGCAGACTTACTGGCTCTTTCTGTGACCATTGCAGATTTTTTTTTTTTTACTGTGACAACTGCGCATGCCAAAACCTAAATAATTGGTTAAAAGCACAGCCTCCTAACTCATTTGCAACCATTATCTATCTGTTAAATAACTTGGAAAATAAAGAAACATCAGAGCTCATAGTTTATACGTGCTGAACTAAGTATATGTATTTATAGTTGAATGAGTAAATTTTAGGACATGCCTCTCGGACACAGATGTACACACCCTCACCAATAGCGCTGACACAGGTGTTGCTTTCGCAATTTTTCTGAAATTCTTTTTCAAAAGTATATAGAACAAAAAATGAGTTAACCACAAACTCAGTCTCCAGGCGCTATTAAATTGATCTGATGATGTTAGATTGTTAATAATATCATAATCTATAGTATGCCGGTCCCCAATAAAGTAGATCTGTTACTACTTAACGGTTAGAGATTATATATATATACACAAGAGGAATAGAATACACTATTCCACTTGAGGGTGCGCGATATCCTAGATTAACTAAGACACAGATGTAAAAAATCATTCATATTTAATAATATAATATAAAAGTACCTAGTTCTTGGCTAGGCTTGCATAAAACCATACACCACACAATTCCAATAATACATATATATATAATTATAATGGAACAATATCCTGATATATCCCCACTTGACTGTTGATAAACAATAACGTGCCTAGAAACCACTAGAGCAAGTAACCGATCATATTCTTTCACAATCTCACTCTAGGTAGCAATGCTACAATGCTGCCAGGATTGTTCATATATCTTATCCAATATCAATTGATGATCTCTTATTCATTTATGGAGAAAATATGAAAGGTCCTTTATCAAATGAGGAATAGAACCTCTTAAATGGCTTCTTCTTGTGGAAAAAAAAGGAAACAAAAAGCAGTAGGGTACAATGGTATCAACTGCTCCGATTTAATAGAGCTCTCACTGGCCGTATTCCGTTTTCAATCCGACATCAGTCTTCACCGCTGTGATTGATTGTTGAAAACACCCAATTGGTTGTGAGTGCTTTAAAAGACTGGAGGAGAGTCCCCCTCTATTACTGACCTTCTGAAGAAACTGCCATTTGAACCAGGCAGAGAAACGCGTCAAGGACATTTATAGGGACATTGTTTGGACCAGTCCTGACCCCTTGCATATCTGTGGATACTTACTGGATGATATTCGTGGAGACTCAGATGCTGGATGCGATTCCCTTTATACACGCTATACGCTAAAAAGATTAAACACCGGAGCCAGCCAGGGGTGTCTGATACAAGACTGTGAGTACGCCCATTATTATTCCATATGGGGCGACACATGACTTATGAATGATAGTAAATATCCATTACTCCTTGGCATAATACGGCGGGTGTTGCGCTAACAGCGGTGAAGACTGATGTCGGATTGAAAACGGGATACGGCCAGTGAGAGAGCTCTATTCTATCGGAGCAGTTGATACCATTATACCCTACTGCTTTTTGTTTCCTTTTTTTTCCACAAGAAGAAGCCACTTAAGAGGTTCTATTCCTCATTTGATAAAGGACCTTTCATATTTTCTCCATAAATGAATAAGAGATCATCAATTGATATTGGATAAGATATATGAACAATCCTGGCAGCATTGTAGCATTGCTACCTAGAGTGAGATTGTGAAAGAATATGATCGGTTACTTGCTCTAGTGGTTTCTAGGCACGTTATTGTTTATCAACAGTCAAGTGGGGATATATCATGATATTGTTCCATTATAATTATATATATATGTATTATTGGAATTGTGTGGTGTATGGTTTTATGCAAGCCTAGCCAAGAACTAGGTACTTTTATATTATATTATTAAATATTAATGATTTTTTACATCTGTGTCTTAGTTAATCTATGATATCGCGCACCCTCAAGTGGAATAGTTTATTCTATTCCTCTTGTATATATATATTCTTCAAAAGTAGGCAAGCATGAACTACTGCAAAATATGGCCACTTAAAACTTTCCATTAGTAGGCATTGCCAAAACATAAGTGTCCGCAGTAATTGTTTAGGTGCATTGGCTACCTGTTCCCTTGATTTGTCCAGCTCAGGTCTACCCTATACATTAAGATGATATGGGGCCATGAGCTATACTCATACTTGATGACTTTTTGGCTGCGTCCTCCGGGAGGAGGCAGCCAGGTTAGCATTTTGGGGGCGGGACTTCGCTAAGGTGGGCGTTGCGGGGGGACAGAGCTTGGCAGTGGTGGGCGGATCTGGAGGCGTGATGATGCATTTGCATAATAGTAGCCCCCCTGCTATACAATGCCGAGATTCCTGGCATTGTGGAATTGCGTCTTCGCCCGCCTGTGCATAGATGGGTGGCATCAAACCCAAGAGACTTGTCCATCTATCCAGGTGGCCGGGAGCACCACCAAATTTTTGGGAGCCTTCTGGCAATTCGGGGATGGTAGGCAAGTATGGCTATGCTAACATTAGGAGCCCCCACCCCACACGTGAGTCTTAACTGCAGACATTGTGCAGACTGCCACAAATAGGTGTAATCTGGTATACTCGGATACACTGCGTAGGTTTCAAGGTTTCTATACCATCTCTTTCCTGTTTTGGTTAAGCCTCTATTGTACGGTATTGTTATTTACACAGAGCTCCTGATGTTATCCAGTTTTCATCATTCTCATTACTCTAGCCAACGTTCAGGGTATTTAAGTAGAAAGCGCGACTCCTGAATAGAGGAGACATAATAATACAGAAGCCACTAAACTTTAGTGCACACCTATCCTGTATTCTAATTGCTGGAACAAGTATGATAGGTTGGGCGCAGCAGTGCTGGCCGGTCACAACCTTGACTCACAAAGATATGAAACCCACAACCTGACAACATTGGAATCAAGGAGTACCTCTGGCTAACAGGACATGCAGGTACTTGTAGTTCGACAACAGCTAACTTTGCTATATCCAGCCAAGAGGCCTGTGAGTAACAATTTGCTTGGCTGAATTTGAAAATCTCCAAAAAATGATACAGAAAAAAAATGTGAGTTTATGGCGACCAGGTTCACCAGGAGTTCTGACGCGGTGCAGTGCCGGGGGACAGTGCCATGCCCTTTAGTAAATACTAGGGATGTGCGCCAACCCCCATGTTTTGGTTTTGGATCTGTATCTCTTTCAAGGATTTGGATCTGGATTTGGTTTTGCAAAAACGCCCTTCCGTGTTTTGGGCCTTTATTTTCTTTAAAAAAATTATAAAAACAGTTAAATTCTATAATTTGGGCTTTTTTTTGTTCCTACAGTATTATTAACCTCAATAACATTCATTTCCAGTCAATTCCATTAAATTTTGACCACTTAACAGCTCACAATATTGTTCACCAACATAGGCCACAGGCTGGCTGGCAAAAATAGCAGTTATTTCTGTTTACAAATGTTTTACAAATCAGTAATGTATCAGCAATATCCAATCTAAGTAACTGGCAAATACGTTCAATAGAAAACAATACAACACAGGAAATGACTAAACATCGTGCGTGGAAGATCCCTGCTCAAAACAAGTAATCGTAGTTAACAAGCAGCAAACAAAAACCCCCTAAACTATGTGCAAATAGCAACAGCAGACATGAATGCCCCCTACACAAGTGCACATGCCCCCAGCACATGCCTATTCTCAGTACCCAATCTGTATTTCCCTCCTTGGGGCGCTGGGCCACTGATGACTGGCACTCTGTGCCCATGTAAAGCCCCGTTCAATCAGCCTTTTTGTTGAGCAGTTCCCCACATTTCCCCAATCATAAAAACAGCGTTCCATACCTGCGGGTCAGATACAGTACAGGGTACAGTGCAGGTCAGATACAGTACAGGGTACAGTGCAGGTCAGATACAGTACAGGGTACAGTGCGGGTCAGATACAGTACAGGGTACAGTGCAGGTCAGATACAGTACAGGGTACAGTGCGGGTCAGATACAGTACAGGGTACAGTGCAGGTCAGATACAGTGCGGGCCGGATGCAGTGCAGGTTGGAAACAGTACAGGTCGGACACAGTGCGGGTCAGATACAGTACAGGGTATAGTGCGGGCCGGATACAGTGCAGGTCAGATACAGTACAGGGTGTAGTGCGGGCCGGACACAGTGCAGGTCAGATACAGTGCGGGTCTGATATAGTGCGGGATACAGTGCGGGTTGGATACAGCACAGGGTACAGTGCGGGTCAGATACATTACAGGGTACAGTGCAGGCCGTATACAGTGCAGGTCAGATACAGTGCTGGTCTGATATAGTGCGGGATACAGTGCGGGTTGGATACAGCACAGGGTACAGTGCGGGTCAGATACATTACAGGGTACAGTGCAGGTCAGATACAGTGCATGTTGGATACAGTGCAGGTCAGATACAGTGCGGGTTGGATACAGTACAGGTTGGATACAGTGCGGGTCAGATACAGTACAGGGTACAGTGCAGGTCAGATACAGTGCATGTTGGATACAGTGCGGGTCAGATACAGTACAGGGTACAGTGCATGTTGGATACAGTGCAGGTCAGATACAGTGCAGGTCAGATACAGTGCGGGTTGGATACAGTACAGGTTGGATACAGTACAGGGTACAGTGCAGGTCAGATACAGTGCATGTTGGATACAGTACAGGTTGGATACAGTGCGGGTCAGATACAGTACAGGGTACAGTGCAGGTCAGATACAGTACAGGGTACAGTGCAGGTCAGATACAGTGCGGGTCAGATACAGTACAGGGTACAGTGCAGGTCAGATACAGTGCATGTTGGGTACAGTGCAGGTCAGATACAGTGCAGGTCAGATACAGTGCGGGTTGGATACAGTACAGGTTGGATACAGTGCGGGTCAGATACAGTGCGGGTCTGATATAATGCGGGTCTGATACAGTGCGGGTCTGATATAGTGTGGGATACAGTGTGGGTTGGATACAGTGCAGGCCAGATACAGGTCCTGATTCAGCAAGGAACGCAAGCTATCAAATGCATGCACCGTCCGCTGCGAGAATATGCTAATCAATGCATACGCATGGAGACCGCAGCACAAGATGCAGGCGCCCAGCTTCATATTAAACCGCCCATTTCCCTTTACTCACAGCCAGATCAGTACACAAGATAGCGTAAACATCGGTAACATCGAGAACCATCGGACTCATACGCACAATAGTGGTTGACCTGACCTGCCGCAGGATTTTGACCGCTTCCTGTGTACAGCTTACGGTATGGCTACGTATGCTTCCGCACTGCCTTAATTATGCACGCCCCTATAACGGCGTTATAACGCCTGCGTTTGCCTGACCACTGCCTGTCACCACCCACAAACGGCACTTCCTGTCAATATCGGAAAGGTCTGTGTGCATACTGCGTGTAGTCTGCGTACCAGGACCCGATCGCACTGGCTTGTTCGCGCACGCACAGTTCGATGCATGCGCAGAGAAAAACATCGGCCAAGTGCGTGCGTTCTCTCCCAGTGTGGAATATATTGTGAGTTGGATACAGTGCGGGACGGATACAGTGCGGGGTACAGTGTGATTCAGTTATAGTGCAGGGCTGCCAAGAGAAATCCTGGGCCCGGTACAGTAACTTCCCAGGCCCCCCCCCCATTGAAGGGGTGTGGCCACATGATCTTAGGGGCAGGGCTGCACATCTCTGGAGGCGTGTCTAGCATCTGAGAAGCATCCATCCACAGGAGCATGACAAAAAGTAGCTGGGACTAAAGTATTCACAATTAGGACGATAGGACAGTTCTCTAAAAGACGCATTTTTAGCTGGATGTATTTAGATATTACAATAAAACACACAAAATTGAAAGTGCAACAACTTTATTTTATACATTACTCATGTAAATAACAAATAAAAATAAAGAAAATTAAATTTTTATTATAGAGGTAGATTAACTTAATTTTGACATAACATACGGTCATTGCAACATTACAAGATATGTTTTAGCACTTTATTGCGCCTTTATGAGGAAC